>JALIGW010000003.1:22595495-23102995 GCA_023053685.1 Diadophis punctatus similis
CTGGGTCCTCATTTTACCCACCTCAGAAGGATGGAAGGCTGAGTCAACCTTGAGCCTGGTGAGATTTGAACAGCTGAACTGCTGAACTAGCAGTTCAGATTGCAGCGCTGCTTTTAACCACTGCGCCACCACAGGCTCCTTGGTGCAAACACTCTTACAATTGTGGAACTGTGTACAGAGAACTATATTATTTCTCTCCTATATACATGTTCATGAGCAAATCCATATGGATGTTTCAGAACTTCAAAGCATGATTGATTTGATTTTCCTGAGTTGCTCTTGACCCTTCTGGACCCTTGTCCAATTACTTTGCTGTAGAGGAAATCATGGCCCATTGCTATGTTGACCCAATCAGAGGTGGTATTCAGCTGGTTCGGACCAGTTCGGGTGAACTAGTAGTAGCAACCTGCGCGTGCGCTCACATTTTTGATGCTGGGCGAACTGGTAGATAAATTATGTGAATCCCACACCTCTGGACCCAACTGCTTACTTCATGGAGCCATTCAGTGGTGGGTTTCAAAAAAAATTACTACCTGTTTTATGGGCGTGGCTTGGTGGGCATGGCTTGGTGGGTGTGGCAGGGGAAGGATACTGTAAAATCTCCATTCCCTCCCCACTCCAGGGGAAGGTTACTGCAAAATCTCCATTTCCTCCCGATCAGCTGGGACTCGGGAGGCAGAGAATAGATGGGGGCGGGGCCAGTCAGAGGTAGTATTTACCGGTTCTCCGAACTACTCAAAATTTCCGCTACCGGTTCTCCAGAACTGATCAGAACCTGCTGAAACCCACCTCTGGAGCCATTCATATCATATCAATGCAAGCACCCACTTACAATCTTATCATTGCAATTGCAGTGAATTGGACATGAACTCACAGCTGTTTGCTTCTAAACCTTGGAGTGGCTGGTATACAGTAGGATGATGAGGCATGGAAATATTTCATTCCTTTGGTTCCATAGCTTTATATATCTTGATGCAAACAGTAAAATTTTCATTCTCCCAGTTAATTAAGGTAAATCCATATTATATCAGAACAACTGCAAATATAATAATAAAGGTGGGATAAAAATATTCTGAATTTTCTAAATGAGGTCAACTTCGTATGCCAGAAATTCTTTTGAATTGCCCAGGAAATGAAGCAGATACCCTAGTGAGATTTTCAAAGGGGAATGGATTATCAAATGCAATAACTTAAATCATTGTCCTATTTGAATTGAGGTCTCTTGGTTTCTCGAATGATAATTTCTATCACTCATTTGTAGTTGTGCTTATTAGTGATTTCTGTAGAGATCCTGGGACCATATTTTTCCATCTTTTAATCACTCTTTCTGTATCTTTTTTGGCTGTAGAAAAACTTCCCAGTCAAGCTACAGTGACGAGGAACAGAGTGGATATATCCTCCGTGCCATCTTACAGAAGCAATGCTCTAGGATACCTCAGCGCCATGAAGGGGTTAGGAGATAACCGAAGCCGCCATCTATCTGATAACCTGGACTCTCCTCAAGACTCACTCTATGCCACTCAAGATAGGAATCCTTATCTTCTTAGTCCCACAGATTCTTATTCAATGGACCCTCGGTTTCCAACACCCAACTCTCTCCACAGTGACTGCCTCCTTCCACTCAACAACCAGATTTCTAACAGCAGTACATTTCCACGTATTCATTACAACTCTCACTTTGAGGTTCCTGATGAGAACCCCTTTCCAAGTCATGCCCAAGCCACCAAAATTAACAGACTCCCTGCCAACCTACTAGACCAATTTGAAAAACAACTGCCCATCCACAGGGATGGTTTTAGCACCCTCCAGTTCCAGAGAAGTTCAGATGCCAAACATCGGAATGAAAACCCCGGGAAAATACGGCACTTGGTTCATTCAGTCCAAAAACTTTTTGCTAAGTCACAGTCCTTGGAAGGTGCTTCTAAAGGCAGTGTGAATGGCAAGAAAGGCACCGAGGACTCAAAACCAACCCGGAGAAGCAAGAGTAAAGATCGTGCAAAAACAACAGAGACTAAACGCAGGACGAGATCCAACATATCGGGCTGGTGGAGCTCAGATGACAATCTGGACAGTGACACCTGCAACTATCGTAACCCTATGGGCCTCATGACCCTTGGCAGGCAGCCTGATCACAGCCAGCCTAAATACTTTATGCATGCTTACAACACAATCAGTGAACATATGCTGAAATCCTCCAAGAGCAATAATGACCTCAAGATCACCACTTGCACCAACATCCCCATCAACAGTGAGTCAAACTACATCAAAAGAGGGTCCTGGTCAACGCTCACACTCAGCCATGCCCGAGAAATGTGCCAAAAGGCTTCAGCTACCATCGACAGAGCGCTGTTGAAATCTAAATCCTGCCATCAAGATTTAGCGTATCAGTACTTGCAGGTGGGTGCCATGCTTGAGATTTTCTTGCAATCATGTGAATGTTGGATAAAGAACATTTTGATTCAGTTTAGCTAAGGGCAGGTCTGTACCATAGCCTAAACCTGTTGTCTTGGTTATTTCTTAAGCCAACCTCAGAAAGAATAGTCTAGGTTGCAATGGCTTGGCAATGTGACTGGGCTGATGCTCAGTCCACACTACAGCCACTGCAAGATCTAATCAATTATTCCTGTCCTTCCCCTATAGGAAGCCTCACTGCCTGGCTCCTATATTTATTCATTCATTCATTCATTCATTCATTCATTCATTCATTCATTTATTTATTTATTTATTTATTTATTTATTTATTTATTTTATTAATTTATTTATTTTTGTCAAGTACGTGTTGGTAATATACATAGATATAACATTGTTTATATACATAAGATGGGTACTGATAAGAGGGAACATTAAGACAGGGACGGTAGGCACGCTGGTGCACTTATGCACGCCCCTTACTGACCTCTTAGGAATCGGGTGAGGTCAACAGTGGACAGTCTAAGGGTAAAGTTTTGGGGGTTTGGTGATGAAACCACAATGTCAGGTAGTGAGTTCCAGGCATTTACCACTCTGTTGCTAAAGTCGTATTTTCTACAGTCAAGTTTGGAGCAGTTCACTTTGAGTTTGTATCTGTTGTGTGCTCGTGTATTGTTGTGGTTGAAGCTGGAGTAGTCATTGACAGGAAGGACGTTGTAGCAGATAATTTTATGAGCTATGCTTAGGTCGTGCCGAAGGCGACATAGTTCTAAGCTTTCTAAGCCCAGGATTTAATATATTAATGTAATGTAATATATTGTAATGTAATATATTGTAATATAGGGTGATCTACCAGCACCTGCCTTTTCTTGGGGGGGATTGTTCCCTCCTCATTAAACCTATAATCATTAATCCCTTTACTTTCCAGATGTTTGCACTACTTATGCATAGCAATAGCACTTAGACTTATATACCGCTTCATAGTGCTTTACAGCCCTCTTTAAGCAGTTTACAGAGTTCAGCATATTGCCCCCAACAATCTGGGTCCTCATTTTACCGACCTCAGAAGGATGGAAGGCTGAGTCAACCTTGAGCTTTTAACAGCTGAACCGTGAAATTTGAACAGCTGAACAGCTGAACTGCAGCTAGCAGTCAGCTGAAGTAGCCTAACCACTGCGCCACCTCGGCTCTTTGCATGCCTTTAGTTCCCTTCTTCTCTTTCTCCTTAAACCAGTGCTGTCACTCACGGGCCGTGGGCTGGATGTGTCATGCTCTGGCCACGCCCACACCTGGTTTAGTGAAGGAGGGAAAAGTCACAATACCTCATGTGACGATGCTGTGACAACGCAAGTTTGACACCCCTGCCTTAGACACTAGCAGCGACTCTTTCTTTTTTTAACCTTATAGTGACATTGTAGCTTTCTTTACTGTGGACAGGGGGTGGAAAAGCAAAGGGACAATGTCGAGCAAAAACTAAGAGTCCCCACAAGGACATGTCAAGATCGAATGAGCATGACCTTTTGGAGTTGAGAATAGTTCATTGATTTAACAGGCCATTGTTGGATCGATCACCAGATTGTTTTAAAAACAGCAGCTGCCGAACAGCAGAGAATCTAGCAAGTGCCTACAGTGTCTAGGGCAGTGACCAGGCACCGGGCAGGAGGGGAAGTTCCAGGCACTGCAGTCAATTGAAACTGGGGCTGCTACTAGAGTGAAACAAAGCAGTGGAGATCATCTGCTCTGAAGGATTTAAAAGGGTTAGGTTGGAAAAGAGCAGTTTTGAACTGAAGCTGTAAATGTTTGTGTGGGATGCATTTGCTGGCTGGGAGAGGAAGGAGGAGGAGGAGGAGCTCAGCCATGTCGGCACTCTGGAAGCAATGGTTTCTACTATCAGTGGGCCAAGCAGAAAGTGTGAATCTGCTTTATGAAGTTGGAGTTGGTATGGTGTATATTTGTAGGATCCTAACTAACTAAATAATTCATTGTATGTACTTCCCAATTCAAGACTTCTTTCTCTGTTCTTACTTAGCTAAAAATAAAGCTTGATAGGAGAATGTCATTAGAGACTAACATTAAGCATCATGGAGAGGCTTTCTATTCTGACCTATTGGATGAATATAGCTACCGTATTTTTCGAAGTATAAGACGCACCTTTTTACCCCCAAAAAGAGGGTGAAAACTTGGGTGCGTCTTATACACCGAATGTAGCCCCACCCAGCCAGCCACCCCCACCCTTTGGCCTCTGTCTTCCAGCAATTTACCTGTTTGCAGCAAAGAGGGAAGAGCCTGTAAAGCCAAGCAAGTCATTAGCAGCTTCCCGACCTACAGCTGATTTGCCACATGCTAAAATGAAACTGAAACTGAAACTGCAAAGAGGCAAATAGCTGGGAGAGACACGCAGATTTTTATTTTCTGCTGAACTGGATGCAAGGGGGTAAGTGAATAACTATAATTGTCTGTAGAATGTTCAAATTATTAGACTTATTTTTTAAAGACTGTTTTATTATTGTTCTAGAGCCAGGGGTCTCCAACCTTGGCAATTTTAAGACTTGTGGACTTCAACTCCCAGAATTCCACAGTCAGCTTTGTTAGCTTTGCTGGTTGTGGAATTCTGGGAGTTGAAGTCCACAAGTCTTAAAGTTGCCAAGGTTGGAGACCCCTGTAAATCTAGACAACTTAACAAAATAAAGAAGCTTTTTAAAATAAATGCTTACTCTGAAGAGGCCCAGTGCTATTGTATCTTCTTTTAAATAATAGAGAATAATGTATACTTCCAGAAATTTTAATTAATTTTAACAGCTCTGTACAAGTATAGTCTGAAATGTAACTGTTCTGTTTAGTATTAGAGTTAAATCCTAACTTACCTTGGAGTAGATCTATTTAAATAATTGGGAGGAGTTAGTGTGAATACATTTAAGAAAACTTTCTGGCATAATGTACATTTCTCCAATAGCTCCAATTTTGCTATTTCTATGGGTCAGGCACACATGCACAGAAATACACAGCAAACAGTGTATATCATCTGTGCTGTTTGCTGTTTGCTGTTTGGCAAATTGCTTGGAGGCAGAGACCTTTTTTCCTTGTTTTCCTCCCCCAAAACTAAGGTGGGTCTTATACTCCGGTGGGTCTTATACTCCAAAAAATACTGTACTTTTGCTATTATTATTATTGAACAAATATCTGCGTGTTAAACACATGTTGGACAATCCAGTAAAAGTATATAATATATGAAGCCCAATTTGGCTATGTGTCCTGTTTAAAATAATAGAGTAGGTCTGAGACACCGAGTAATTCAAACCCTTGACTTGTCCCCAGGACTCTGGCTTTGTATTATCCCTGTGATTTACTCTGTCTTATCCTGCTATTTTCTATACTGCAAAACATCTACTATATTCAGAAAATAGTGAAGAGAATCAGAACAATTCATCACATTGTACTAGGCACAGTTGTACGTCTTGGCTCTCCATACACTTAATCTTTATTCAGGAGTTGGCTTACTCAGCAGCAGGTTCACAGACAAAACTAGGAAAGATTTGTTTTTTATTGCAGACAGGAAAAAGAAGTCATTTACACAAAAGATTTGCCAGCTGCAGTATACCGATATCAAGGCCTATATAGAGGTCTGTCTATCTTTATTAGGTTTCTTTTATTCTCATGTTGGCCATTGTGTTGTTATCTTGGAAGCCTTCTGATTTACATTAATATGATTGTCTCCTCTGGCCTGAAAATTTCAGGTTCTGGTCTCACCATCTTGATTCCTTCTAGACTTCCTTCCCAACTAGCATACAAAATGTGGGGCAGGAACATAGTCTGCTGCCTCCCAAGAATGGCCAACATCTGGGTGATCTTTCTAATGAATTGAATATTCCAGACTATTTTTCTTGTGTTGAGATTCCAAAACACATTTCTCTCTCACTCCCTAAATGGCCAGGAGGGAATGGTAGTTTTAGAAAACAATATATTTTCCATTGTCTGGAAATTGCAAGAAACATGCCAAGAGACTCGATTGGTGCAATTTCAGGAAATGGTCCGAAAATCTATTTTGGCTTCTATCTGTAGAGATCTCATGGAAGAGAGAAATCTGGTAGAAAGCCAAACCTGATAGCCATTAGCAATGTGGGGACCAGAATGTCTTCTGATTATTACAGCAGAGAGTTTTAGGAGCTGCTGGTAGGAAGCATGAGCTTGTTAAGGAGCAAGTTGACATCCTGAGAAAAACAAAAAAGCTCTGAAGAATGGATAGGTAAGTAGGCATTTGTGGCAAGAGTAGAGGAGATGGTTGGTCTCCGTGGAAGTTTTGTGTCTGAGCCCACACACATAAGTCCTGCTGTTACAGAGCACAGATTCAGTTGGTTAGGAAAGGACTTTCAAATTGGTCTAAGAGTCTCACTGGGTCATCCTGTGCCAGAGGAAAAATGTCTAACTTCTCCAGAATGAAGAGAGCTGAAGGGTAAAAACATGCTGGCTTACACAAGAAAGCATTAACCTGCTTGCTTTGTAGCTAGAAACTAAGACATTTGAAAAAAAGCACTGCATGAGCTACTCAAAAATCTGTAAGTATTCCAAATTCCTGTGATCAGTTTGGAACTCTCCTTCAATGATAAGGCATGCCAAAAAAAACTTCTATGTAGGGAAAAGTTCTGATAAAAAAACATTGTTTCTTTTATTTGGCAGGAATTGCCTGGAAAAGAAAATCCAGAGAAGGATGTTGCCCACAAACTCTGGAGTGTATAGTAAAAGTACAGCTCTCAAAGCAAAATTAAAAGAACTAAGGGATAGATACAGATCTGAATCTCAGAGAAGCAAACTATTGTATGACATGAATAAAGACTTGCTAGCCATAAGAATCTCACTTTCTTGATAAAATAGGTCAATAGCATGGATAGTTAAACAAAATTAGATATACATCTACTGTAACATTTGGCAAAGCTCAGAAAATGCTATGTATCTCTGATGATACAGTAGAGAATCCAAAGACAGAATTAGTTCTACTTTTAATGGATCCATTTAAATTCCTTTTGCAAAATACAGTATTCCTAATAGTCAAATTTATGAAAACTTTAGTTTAGAATTGAGACTGCAGTAATAAAGGCATTGAAAAACAGTTGGATTTGATCAGTAGGAAAAACAGAATCCTCAAGGTAAATGAACAGATCATCTAGATACATAATCCAAAAATCATGAAAATACAATTTATAAGTTTTTGAAAGCTGTTGCTCAATCAGTAAGGCATTACTTTCTGTTCAAGCTTTCCATAACAAAAATCAAAGGTAGTTAAATATTTGTGACATTTTTTTCATTCAAATCAAATTGTAAGTCCCTCTGACATCCAGAAATGTGTGCTTCCTGTTTCAAGAATTCACAAATTGAAGGAAAGAGCTAGTGATATCTTATAGTTGATGAGCAAATTTCTGAATCTTTGATGTTAAGGGAATGAAGAAGAGAAAGAGGGATAGCTAAAGACTTCCTTGCTGATATTCCTTCAGGTAGGTTAGCTCAGTGTTTGACACTGGATAATGGTATTATGCAGACATCTAGGCTACAGAAAGATTTATTTTGCAGTCACAGAACAGGTGGGGCAAAGTCTGTACTTTTCCATTTCCAAACACATAAGTATAGTCTGCATATTTAGTTGACAAGTTGGGGATACATTTGTTGAGGTGTGATAGGTAGCAGTAGTTTGAGACTGAAGGTTGAGAGTTTTGCATGCCAGGGAATCAAAATGGTATTATCCTGCTCCGAAATAATATATAGTTTGTGAACCTGAAGCTAATCTGTTCCCAAAATTGTTAGGAAATCTAGAAGGAGACTAAATAAGATAGTTTATACTGATGGTGAGTTGTGCTCTGTGATGAGGGCTGAGTTAAGAGTCTCAGTGTCATTGAGTCAGTGTCTCAATCTTGAATGGGGGATCAGACAGAGTGTTCAGAACATGCCTTCATGCAATGGAGGATTCAGTGAAGTTGCCTTTAGTTTTATTTCAGACCTGTCTGGGACTATTAAAAAACAGGAATAACTGAATGCCAATGCATACTATAATTCTGCTGGTCTAGATTTCACGTAACTTCTGGTTGCCCCATTCTCTGGGCCCTTGGAGGCTGAGACTACTCATTTCCCAGCAAGCTAGATCTGAGATGTTTAGGACCTCTAGTTAACAAAATACCTTCTATTTTCAGAAATATAACACTTTGTCAATGTTTTGGAAGTGTGTGTGTTTGTGGGAGGACACACACCTGCAAATTAGCCAGATTTTCTACAATATCAACATAGGCCTTGGGTGCATTGGCACTTTTCTCAGATAGGTCATGCAGCTCTGCTAACAACCAGCTACATAGATTCAACTTTCAAAGCCTCTGATATGAAGCAGGAGGAGGGATGAAAGAGAGTAGCAGTGTCTTTCTTTCCTACTGGTGCTCTGGCACAATTCCTTGCGTCTTCCATCCAAGCAGATATTAATTAATGTAGACATAGTCTCTGGGGTGCCCTTATGAATGAGTTTGTTTCACGTTTCATTTGATAGACCCTTCTTGAACTGGTCAATTAGCCTGAGCTAACAGTGAAACTCAGCAGCATCCTTTTCTACAAATTGCTTACCCTGTCAGGAATGACAGATTTCATGATTGGTAGTCACTTGTTTCATCGGTCATCTAAGTCCTCAGACATGCCAAAAATAACTGTAGTAGTCTAAGTCTAGATTGTTCTAAATGGGAAAGGGAGGCTGTTCTCTATTTAATAATTGTCTCCGTCAATGGGCTAATTATAAACTCTATATTGGGTTTTGCTGGTGCAAAGTCATTTGATATTAAGTATTGTTTATACTGATTAAAGAAGACAGTAAATATGCTTGGATGGCCATAATCTTTATCAGGCGGTGAGAAATAGTTCCAGCAGTTTACTGCAGTGTCTTGGGTCAAGTTTGGTATGGGAATTGCAGGTTGTGATACATTCTGTCCCAAATGCTGGACTAGCTAGTTCATCATCTAGATTAACTGCATGGTTCTTGATTCAACGTAACAAGGCGTTAGGAACTTGTTCAGTGATTAGCAGAAATGCAATAGGATATGCAGCTATAATTTAATCTGAAGTGTATGGTAAAGGGAGTAGGAGTAGATAAATCTAATTGGCAGGTTTTACATCAGGCACAGTTGAATATCTGAATCCTGTAAAAACAGTAACTCTCCAAAAAGTATTACCCTATGCTTACTTGTTAGGAGGCTCGCGGATACAACTAGCCAAGATTGTCTTTTCATTGTAAACAAAATGAACAAACAAAACAAAACAAAATATTGTAAACAAAAATGAAATTATATGAATTTCATATGAATATGAAAAATGAATTTATATAAACTATTTTTAAAAATTGCCTACTGTAATACACAGAAATCAAGGCCTACATGCATATACACAGTAGCTTTGTGCTTCAGGCTTTAAATTCAATGGTTTTTGTTCCCACCAGTTTAAGTCACTGGAGACTTCGGTTGTACTTTACATGACCTTAGACAACAATCAGCTCTGTGTTGTCTTAGCAGATTTGTTGATGAGGCCAAAAACAAAAGTTGATTAGGGCCAAAATAAGAATCAAATAAGTAGGGGGGCAGAGCAATTAAAATTCCCAAAATCCCAAATATTAATTTTTTATCTTAATTTTAATAATTTTAATTTTATTAAGCCATACTCTAATCAAGGAATTACCAAGGGGGGGGAAATCAAAAATGGCAATGCAAGTTACTGTATATAAGCAAGGAGCAAACCCCACACTTACTCACACTGATGATGTTATCTAGTTGGGTAATGAAATGTGATGAGAGAAAAACTCTTAGGACTCCATAAATGTGAAACTCTAAGGAATGTTTGCTAAATGTCTGCTACTATGTCATTATTATGATAGAAAGCTGAAACAATGCAAGCTCTGTTTCTGGATGGAAATTATTCCCATTTTCTATACAGCTGAACACATGAACATTAAAATATTTTCCAAGAAATTATTAGCTCTGCAAAGGCATTTAAAATCAGTTCTACCCCTGCATGAAATTATCATTATAGAGTCTCCAAACCCTGGTTCAACAAAGAATGTGACTCAGCTAGGGCTGGAGTAGTGTCTGCCTATAGAGTTATGAGTCACTATCACAACTATAATTGTTGGTTCTTCTTTTCATTGAAAAATGTGTACAGGTGTCTCCTGAAAAGGAAAAAGCAAAGCTATTTCTTAGTGAACTGGAATGATTCCAACAGTTAACAACAAATATCATAGTTTGTTTTGGTATCTAGTATCCCATGCAGCTGCCAGCTCTTGTTTCAACTCTAATAATCCAGTTCCACCTGAAACCTGGCCACCTGCTACTATGACCTATTTCATACATTAATCAGCACAGACAAGCTCAGCTTCCAATTTCTGATGCCTCCTTGTCAAAGCGACCTGTTTCAGGTTCAGAAATCCTTAAACTGAACTTCTAGCTGAAGAATGGTAAAATGACAGGACTGAATTCCTCTAGAACTCTTGAAAATAGATTCAAATTTGTGCTCCGCTATATTAACTTATTTACTATAATCAACAACTCCTTACTACTACTTAAAAATGGAAACTTCACACTTCCCATTTTTAAGATGATAAGAATAATCTGCTAATTATTGTCTAATTAGCCTGCTATGTATAATTAGCAAATTCTATGCAAAACATCTTCATTAAGACATTCCCCATTTAGTAACTACACTTGGAACCAGCAACTCAGTTGTTAAGCAGAATTGTCGCTAAGTGAAACTGCAGCTTTGCTTACAATCTTTCTTCAGCTTTCCTGTACTTTATAAACCTGCAAATATCATAAATGCAAGAATTGGACATAACGTTACTGTTTCATCACCAAAATCCAAACCATCACTAAATAGGGCAGTCGCTTATCAAGGTTTACCTCTACAGGTAGTCCTCAACTTATGACCATGATTGAGCCAACAATTTCTGTTGTTAAGGGAGACATTTGTTAAATGAGTTTTGTTCCATTTTACAACCTTTCTTGCCACAGTTGTTAAGTGAATCACTGAAGTTGATAAGTTAGTAACCCGGTTGTTAAATGAATCTGGCTTCCCCATTGACTTTGCTTGTCAGAAGGTCACAAAAGGGGATCACATGACCTTGGGACACAGCAATGGTCATAAGTATGAATCAGTTTATTTTTTTATTTGTTTTGTCAAGCGTGTATAAGATTACAGACAAAATATAAACATTAATATGAATATATTAAAGTCCCCCGGGAGTTGGGCGGCATAGAAATTTTAATAAATAAATAAAATAAATAAATATATAAGAAGTATAAGCATGGTTTTGAGTACATGATATTTTACAAATACATGGGGACTTTAGGACAGGGATGGTAGGCACGCTGGTGCACTTATGCATGCCCCTTAGAGACCTCTTAGGAATGGGGTGAGGTCAACGGTAGACAGTTTAAGGTTGAAGTTACGGGGGTTTGGGGAAGAAACTACAGAGTCAGGTAATGTATTCCAAGCATTGACCACTCTGTTGCTGAAGTCAAATCAAGTTTGGAGCGGTTTACATTACGTTTGTATCTATTGCGAGCTCATGTATTGTTGCGGTTGAAGCTGAAGTAGTCATTGACATGTAGGACATTGTAGCATATAATTTTGTGTGCTACACTTACATCAGATCGAAGGCGGTGGAGTTCTAAATTTTCTAGGCCCAAAATTTCAAGTCTGATGGCATAAGGTATTCTGTTGCAAACGGAGGAGTGTAGTACTCGTCTCGTGAAATATCTCTGGACATTCTCAATTGTATTAATGTCCGATATGTAGTGTGGGTTCCAGACAGATGAGCTGTATTTGAGAATTGATCTAGCAAATGTTTTATATGCTCTGGTTAGAAGTACAATATTACCAGAGAAGAAGCTACGCAAAATTAGGTTAACCACTTTTAATGCCTTCTTAGCAATGCTGTTGCAGTGGGCGCTGGCACTTAAATCAGTAGAGATGAGTACTCCAAGGTCCTTTACTGAGTGAGGATCAAGGTCGTGATCATCTAGTTTGTATTTTGTGTTCTCCATACTGGGCGGAGCTAGCCTCCAAGAATGGGTTAAATCTGCCCTCCAGCCAATCAGGACCGAGATTCCAAAGCTATAAATAAGACCCCCTGTGCCTCAGCACCCCCTCTTTTACTTCGGTCCTGAGCCATATAGGACATAGTGCTTTTACCCATTCTTGGATTCTAGTTCCTGCCAGTTCTTCAGTGTGAATTTAAATCAATTTTTTCTCTGTTAAGCCTCCCCAAGTGACAGCTGTCAATTCACTTGGGTGGGAGGGGTGCGGGGGGGCAATTGCCCAACCGCCAATAACACTCCAGCCGAAGGCCCATAAATCACCTAGTGCCATATACCGGCTGGCAGTGAACAGACAATATTTGGTCCATTATAATTTTCAAAACAATTTTTGACCACAATTGTCTGCATTAATAGAGAGAGAGGTCCTAATTCTCATCCTAAAGTCAACAAGCCGCAGAAGCTATCACACTTGGGCAGCCACCGTACCTCTCCCTCCGGCTGGAGCCTGTGCTCTGATAGCCGGTAAGGCACTTTTCCTGGCTGACCAACTCCTCAAGCAGTGAGAGGCCTCAATTTCTTTTAACTGACCTGCTAACGGCTTTAGAATCTTTGGGCAGAGGCCATTTTTGGTTTGGTTTGGTTTGATTATTTTTGCCAATGTGTAAGACTGAGCATTTGTTGATTGAGATTTGAAGTTGCCACTTGTTTGACCATTCTGATACATAGTCAAGGTCTTTTTGAAGGGTAGTGATATTGTCGGTGGTGTTGAATAGTTTTACATCATCTGCGAAGAGGACACAGTTGCTTTTTATATTATCACAAAGGTCATTTATGTAAAGAATAAGGAGAGTTGATCCTAAAATGCTGCCTTGGGGAACACCGCTGTTAACAGGTATAGGGTTTGATAAAACGTTTCCTATTTTGACCACTTCTCTGTTTGACAGGAACGCAGTAATCCATTTGTGCAGAGGTCCAGAAGTGCCATAAGATTTTACTTTTAGAAGTAGTTTGTCGTGTACCACTGAGTCAAAGGCTTTGCAGAAGTCTATGTAAATTGCGTCTATTGCTTTGCCCTGATCGAGTTGTGTAGTCCATATGTTTTTACAGTGTAGAAGTTGTAGATTGCAGGATAATTTTTTTCTGAAACCAAATTGTTTGTGAGAGAGTACATTGTTTGTCTCTAAGTGGAGGGTAATGGATTGGTTAATGATTGATTCCATAACTTTGCAGGTGACGCAACATAAAGAGATTGGTCTGTAATTTTCAACTAGGCTGGGGTCTCCCTTTTTGAAGATAGGGATGACCATGGCTAGTGACCATAGGTTGGATAGGGAGCTGGTCCTGAAAGATTTATCAAAAATTATGCTCAGTGGTTCTGCTTGGGCAGTGGAAAGTTTTTTTAAGAAGTAGGCACATAGTCCATCTGGTCCAATGGATAGAGATGGTTTTAGATTGCGTAGTGCCTTTCCAACATTGTCTTCTGTGAAATCGGTGTGTATTAGATCATTGTAATTGTTTGTGGTTCGACTAGGAAATATTGGACATAAGTTGTTGCTGTTTACAAAGACTGAGCCGAAGAATGTGTTAAAGAGGTTGGCTTTAACGGTTTCATCATTACAGTCTTTATTGTTAGGTCCTTTTAGGGGTGGGATGAGTCTCGTCTCTTTAAGTTTGTTGTTTATGAAATTGTAGAATGCACGGTTGGATTTCGTGCGCAGGAGGTTTTCAGATGCCAAGCACCTGAATTTTGATCACATGATCATGGGGATGCTACAAAGGTCATAACTGTGAAAAACAGTCATAAGTCACTTTTTTAATGCTGTTGTAAATCTTTATTTCAAGTTGGCCTTTGAAGATATCTAGGAGCAGTTGTGTCCTTTTATTTTAAAAACCACCTAAAAATTAATTATGCTAAAACAATTATTCTAGTTCTCACACAAAAAAAGCATTTTAACCTTTCCTATAATTGAAAAATCCACAATAAACCTATTGAGCAAGTCAAAGACTTTAAAAATTTAGGTATTCATTTCCAACCCTCTACCTCCTGGAGTCATCAAATAAGCAAGCTGTCATTTAAAGAACAAAAAGCATCCAATAAGATTATCGTATTTGAATGCCAAGGACATAACTATATGTCTGCAGCAATCAAATTATTTAAAGCAAATATTCTAAGTTTGCTGCCATGCAGTGTGCAACTCTGTACATACAAGGACTTTTCTGCATCAGAAGTAACTCATGCTAACTTCTTTAAGACCCTTGTCTATGACCTTTGATCAGCTGAGACGCACACTCAGCTGGAACTTGGATGCATCTCTTTGAGGGCCCCTAAGACTTTGCCAACTAAAATTCTGGCTAAAACAAAAAGTCTAGGGTGAATCCCAGGATATACTCAGATCTTACAGATTACTAGAGTTGGAAGGGACCTTGTGGGTCATCTAGTCCAACCCCCCGCTCAAGCAGGAGTCCCTACACCATTTCAGACAAATGGCAGTCCAATCTCCTTTTGAAAGTCTCAAGTGTTGGAGCTCTCACAACCTCCGTAGGCAAACTGTTCCACTGGTTGATCGCTCTCACTGTCAGAAAGTTCCTCCTTATTTCCAGGTTGAATCTCTCCTTGGTCAATTTCCATCCGTTATTCCTTGTCTGGCCTTCTGGTGCCTTGGAAAACAGCCTGACTCCTCCTTGAAACCCCAAATAGATGTGAATTTGCCTTATTGTGGGCCCAGCTGTATGTTCTATGAGTCCAGATAAAGCTTTGGCAGAACTTAAGCAGCGAGTCCAAAAAGATAAATTAACATCCAAAAAGATAAATTTAAAAAATTACATATGTGCTATCATAAGCTTTTAGGTGCTCCTTTCCACGTATCTAAATATGTTTATCATCTCATACCATATATAAGAACTTCTATGTGTGCCTTGAATCAGTTTCTACCTCCTGGCAACTGCCTGAACTAAATCTCTGCAATTTTTTGACAAGGGCCTCCTCCACATTGCCTTTTTCCTAGGGATGAGAGAGAAAGTGACTGACCCAAGGTCACACAGCTGGCTAAATGCCTAAAGTAGGTCTAGAACTCAGTGTCTCCTAATTTCTAGCCTGATCCTTAACCACTATATACCAAATTGGGACTCTACAGTATAAGGATATTTACACTGGTGAAATCTGATGACTTGTTTTCAATGAGTACTACAAATAGATTGCTTACCAGAACTGCAGGTGCTCAGATAACTGGCTAGATTGTTATTAGATTGCCCCCTGTATCACACCTGGTACCTTGGTCTCATTGAACGATTTTCTTTTCTATTACATTCAGTGAGTATAGATCAGCTGCTACAAGATCAATTTGCTGAAACATCTAAGAAGGTCACAAAATTCTTAGCTGTAGCTATGTCCGTCAGAAATCACTGCTCTACAACTAGCTAACGCAAGGATTTTGCTTCAGTCCATTTCTTTTACATGTAGTTGTTGACTACCTTGTTCAAAGCTCTTCCAGAAATCGAAATGTTGAACCTTAACGCCTTCCACAATATTCTTTACTCTCTGAGAAATTAGATTTATCCCACTGCCTTTTGTTGTGCATTAACATAGCTGCATGTATTTTCTTTCACTTTAATTACTGCACAGTTTTTAAGTTTTCGTTTTTATTCTTTTGATCTATACGCATTTATTAAACAAATATTAAAAGCTGAACTTGATCTTGGGGGTGAAAGGGTTTTATTGTGTTTTTTTTTCTCTGTCAGTTATCTGTACCTCTTTACAACAAAAGGTCAGGGACAAGTTGAAAATTACTTTTAAGAATAGCTCCATTACCTAAGTATTCAATTTTCTTTTACTGGAATGTTTCAGAGTTTGAAATATATTAAATAGAATTATGTAAATAGGGAGAAGGAATAGAGTTCTATAGTATAACTCATGTAACCAGTTAACAATCATCCAAGGCCTTTTTCTACCTAATATGTTGGAAAGACTCTATTTATGTCCCTTATAAGCCCTTGTGAGATTTTGTGTCAAGCAACATGTGCTTTTTACCAAGGTTTTGTTCTTTATCCACAAAAAATGTGGTTATTAAGACTTCTGAAAAGCGAAACAACTTTAAAAAGAAAAAAACTCCTTTCTCATTTTATAAAAACCCTGCTTCTATATATACCACAAGAAATTATCCTTTGTCCCAAACTGGAAAGGTATATAATTTCCTTTTTATTTTATTTTTCTTAAAACACTGGGTATGTGAAAGGAGTAAAAAGAACAGAGATTATTAGACTAAATAGTTTGAAAAGCCTACTGTACTATAGTGTAGCGAAAGTTGTAATATTGTCTTTTGAAAAGTAGAAAGATATATAGAGTGGTGAGGTCCTGTGACCTGCTTTACTGGAAGCAGATAGCTTTATCTAGCCCAGGTCTCCTTAGAACAGTGTTCCCCAACCTTGGCAACTTGAAGATGTCTGGACTTCAACTCCCAGAATTCCCCAGCCAGCGAATGCTGGCTGGGAAATTCTGGGAGTTGAAGTCCAGACATCTTCAAGTTGCCAAGGTTGGGAAACACTGCCTTAGAAGAAAAACAAAGGAGAAGGCCTTGAGCTGTCCATCATGAGCAACAGACTAAGCAGCAGACCTAAAGACCTCTTGCTTAGAATCTTCTTCACTTTGAATTCTATTGTACTTCCATTTCTATTATGAAAAGCATTCTTTGTATCTATACATATTCATTATATGGAAATTGTAGTGTTTTGTGCTGCTTTGTGCCCCCAATGCAATGCATACCACTGTAGTAGAAATCATCTATAAGGAAGAATCTGTTGAAGACTCCTGTTCAGATTTCAGATCAATAAACTGTACCTGCTAAGAGGTGGAAATGGTTGGGTTAACACCACTAATATATTAAGTCAATTATAATACAAACTCCAGAATAGTTTGTCTGATTAGTGTGTTGTATAAATGGTTTAGCATGTTGTAGGAATTCAGCTACCATGTTTTATACATCATTATTTATAAGTAAGATAAAGTAGCAGCAGCAGCCAAAAAGGCCAACGCAGTCCTGAGCTGCATAAATAGAGGGATACAATCAAGGACAGAGAGGTACTAGTACCACTCTATAAAGCCTTGGTCAGACCACACCTAGAGTATTGCATCCAGTTTTGGTCACCACACTACAAAAAAGACATTGAAACTCTAGAGAAAGTGCAGAAGAGAGCAACCAGGATGATAAAGGGTCTGGAAAATAAAACATACAAAGAGTGGTTGCAGGAACTGAGCTTGGCCAGTCTAGCGAAGAGAAGGACCAGGGGTGACATGATAGCAGTGTTCCAATACTTGAGGGGATGCCACAGAGAGGAGGGGGTCAGGCTGTTCTCTATGGCACCAGAAAGCCAAACAAGGAATAATGGATGGAAGCTGACCAAGGAGAGATTCAACCTGGAAGTGAGGAGAAACTTTCTGACAGTGAGAGCGATCAACCAGTGGAACAGCTTGCCAGCAGAGGTCATGAGAGCCCCAACACTTGCAACTTTCAAGGAGAGACTGGACTGCCATCTGTCTCAAATGGTGTAGGAACTCCTGCTTGAGCAGGGGGTTGGACTAGATGACCTAGATGGTCCCTTCCAACTCTAATAATAAATCTAAAGTCTTAAAGTTCCAAGGTTGGACACCCCTGGTCTAGGGTCTCCTGCTTGAGAAAGGGGTTGGACTAGAAGACCTCCAAGGTCCCTTCCAACTCTGTTCTTCTTCTGTAAAGTGAAACGGGTCAGTTGCATTTTAATCAAGAAGCCATAAGTAATCAAAGCATGGTTTAGCGTAATATGTGAACCTAGTCAATAATATTAACCTGAGAAATTTGTGGAATTACCAGATCTGAGTTGCACAAATCTAGACAACTACCAGATGGCAGCAAACATTAGAGTTTCCTTTATCTCTTTGCTGCCATCTCATGGTTTGTCTGGAGTTTTGCAAGACAGATCTGGTTGCCTAGAACTTAGAAGCATAGGAAGTTGTCTTATACAAAGCCACACTACTTACCCATTTCAATATCATTTCATCTGACTGGCAGCTACTTTTTGGGATCCCAAGCAGAGATATTTATTTATTTATTTATTTATTTATTTGGTGTTTCTTATATGCCGCCCAACTCCCGGATACTTCCTATCACAGACTACTTGATCCATTTTTTAATAAGAAAAGTCAGGATTATCTGATCTCTTACTTAATAATCTACTGTAAAGGATATTAAGATAATACACAAGCCCTTTGAAGACTAAAGTTCTTTAATGATGATGATTTTTTTTTCTTTGAAAAATGCATATGGCCGTGGAGATAAAACCATTCTAGTGTTTATATGGGAAATTTATATACAAATCTAATTACATATTCAAGGACATCTCACAGGAAAGAAACAGATAAGCAACACATTTAGACTAATTGTCAAATAATGGAGCAGAGGAATGAATACATCTTTGGGAGTCATTTTTAAACTACTTTGATATCTTTCGTTATTATCAGCCAGGTGCAGAATGCAAACTTCAATGTTTCAATTCAAAGAAATAAACTATCTAAACTTACTGTTTTGTTCCTGTGTAAGGAACCCTCTTCTTAATATCATTTACAGCAAATAGGGTGGGGGAGAACATGGTACATTTAGGAATACCTGGTTTCCCCATTATTCTTCCCTGCAAAGTTACTTACTCGATGAATAAAAAACAGGCAGAGCAAATAGAAATTTGGCAGGACAACTGGAATTGGAGATTAAGAGCCATTAAGTAAACCCATGGTTTGCTAGTAAACACCAGGTTTAGGTAAAAACATCGTAAATCTCAGTCATGTGACCATGGGATGCTGCAAACAGTGGCAAATGTAGGCTGGTTGCTGAGTGGCCAAAATGTGGTCACATGACTATGGGAGGGACAATCATAAGAACTTCAGAACCAGCTCCTAGGTATCTTTTAGGGGTCCATCACAACTTTGAATAGTGACTAAGCAGCTGATTGTAAGTCAAGGATTACCTAGTATATTCCAGAACTTCAGAATTGATTTCAGAGTTTCACAGTTGATATTTCTGGATTCCTAGATGGAGAACAATTTGCATAAGTCTCACAGATGAGTAATGAGATTTATGGGTGTCAACTTCGAATTGAACTTGGCCGCAGCCATCTTTCTGTTCCTCAGTTGCCACATAGAGGGGGGAGGGGGGGAAGAGGTTGGAATGCATTACTAGACACAACAAAGAACTTTCTCATGAGAACCAAGGTCATCTCTACTGGCAACAGATAAGGTTGGGGAAGGAGTGCCCAAAGAGCTCGCCAATTTACCCAATTGGCCAATGTGACCTGTGACATTTGGGGAATGGGGTTATTTCCTAGTTTAATTATACTAAAACCATGGAAAAGATTTAGATTTTGTTTTCCATTGAAGCTGTGCTGATATGATGTACTCATTAAAGAAGACCTTTGAGAAGGAGCCAAGTCTCAGAGTTCTGATTTGCTTGAGTTCATTACTCAGAGCCTTGACAATAGGCTTTACATGGGGAAGAATTCCTGCCTCTGCCCTGAAGAATAGGAAGTAATTGTTTGATGTTATTGATTATTGGGCAGGATAGATTATACAAAGAACAGTGTTATGGTGTAACTTTACACAATGAGAGAGAGATTAAAATATAATTATACATAAAACTGCTATGAAGAATAAGCCACGTTTTGTACATATTTTCTTTCTTTTCTATTTGTCCTGCAGTTTTCATCTAATTACTTTTTCTTCCTTATTTTGTATTAGTTTGAATTAGTTTTTAATCTTCTTTTTAAAAAGTTTTGATGACAATCATATAAAAACAAAGAATAGGAAGTGACAAGGGGTGGTAATTGGAGACTTCCTACTGGCAGCAATCTGTCAGCCAGACAAGCTATCAACAGAAGTGTGTTGCTTCCCTGGGGCACCAATTCTTCTTAGGATAAAATGGAAAGACTTTTAAAACTCTTTTAAACCCACTGACAAAGATCCATTTCTACTGATCTACATGGGAACAAAAGACAATGCCAAACATAGCCTTGAAGACACTGCAAGAGGTTACAAAATGCCAGGAAGGAGGATGAAGGAGCTGTGAGCACAGGTGGTATATTCATCACTCAAGGCTCAGGAAGAGAATAAAAATTATTGGAAGTGAACAGGTGGCCATACAGATGGTGCCAATGGGAATGGTTTTAATCCTTGATAATGGGTGCATTTCAGAGGTAAGCAACTCATTGTAAGAAAATGTGGTAACCCTCAGGAGAACCAGAAATAACGTGACCTGGAGTTCTTTAAACTGAATCCAGTAGGGGAGGAAGAAGACAATCTAGAAAACTGCATGATTCCCCATACTGAGACTAAAAGAATATGCAAGTTTTGGGAGCCCCAATAATGTATATAGAAATACATGATGGAATATGACCCAAGGACTTCAATATCATTATAAAATCCACAACATGGGAACAAACAGGAAGTTATTATGGCTTATTAGATATTAACAAAGCCCAGTGGGACAACACACATGAATGGAAAACAAGGACTGAAGGATATACAACTTATTCAAGAAGAATAGGCCAGACAAAAAGGAAGAACTATTTATTTTATTTATTTATTTTATTTTGTTACTCTTATATGCCGCCCAACTCCCGAAGGACTCAGGATACTGAGTTAAGTTATACTACTTATAACTAGTATTATAAGTGAAGGAAGTTCTTACATATAAGAGCCCAGGTGGCACAGTGGTTAGAGTGCAGTACTGCAGGCTACTCCAGCTGACTGCTAGCTGCAGTTCAGCAGTTCAAATCTCACCAGGCTCAAGGTTGACTCATCCTGCAGGTGGGGGGGACAGCTTAACCATTTGAGCTTACCCCCCAAGTATGTATGTGGTTGAATGGATGGATGTTGTTGTTGCTTTTATACTGTTTTTTTTTAAATTTTGTACTGTTTTTAAATTGTTGAAATTTTGTCTATTCTTGTATCTCTTATGTTGTACGCCGCCCTGAGTCCTTCGGGAGTTGGGCGGTATATAAGAATAACAAAATAAATAAATAAATAAATAAATCCTTCCAAGGTGGGTAAAATGAGGACCCAGCTTGTTGGGGGCAATATGCTGACTCTGTAAACCAATTAGAGAGGGCTGTAAAAGCACTATGAAGCGGTATATAAGTCTAAGTGCAAGTGCTATTGCTACTGCTATCTTTTAAGAAATATGATCTGAGTATGAGCACAATCAAGAATATTTGAATAAAAATACAAGGAAGGAAACATAATTATTATGTATAACAGGAGGATGGTGTAGACCACCAAGCCATTTGGAAGGTCTAAATAATTTCTTCCTGGACCAGATTACTGATCTTTCAGGGAGGAGAGACATGGCAATAATGAAAATCTTCAGCTACTCAAACTTCTGCCAAGATTGCAAGATATCACTGGCCAATTTATTTACTGGAAAACTGAAGACACAATAAAGGAGTGGGCTCTCCTAATTCTAGCAACTAGGAAAGAATTGTCTGAAGAGGCAAAGGAACTAGGTTCCTGGTGGACTTCGGACGAGGAGGAAGAGGTTGTGAGAGCTATCTAGGAGAAATTTTATTGATTGATTTGATTTGATTTGATTTGTTAATAGCCCTGGAGATTCCAGGAGCACTGAAACCAATAATGCCATTCCAGCTGAGGCAGATCCAGCAAACTCTCAGGACTCCTGCACCACTGACACCACCGCAGATTCTGAGGTTCGGCAACCCAGTCCTGAACAGAGGCACAATTTAATGCCACAACAGCAGAGGGCTGAGTTCCCCAGGTCAGGGAGACTGACTAAAAATAAATAAATAATAATGGGAGAGTACACTTCAATAATGAGCCACGGTGGCGCAGTGGTTAGTGTGCAGCTGCTTCTGCTGACTGCCAGCTGACTGCAATTTGGCAGATCGAATCTCACCAGGCTCAAGGTTGACTCAGCCTTCCATCTTTCCGAGGTCGGTAAAATGAGGACCCAGATTGTTGGGGGCAATATGCTGACTCTGTAAACTGCTTAGAAAGAGCTGTTAAAGCACTATGAAGCGGTATATAAGTCTAAGTCAGTGTTATCCCAACCTTGGCAACTTTAAGATGTCTGGACTTCAACTCCCAGAATGCTGGCTGGGGAATTCTGGGAGTTGAAGTCCAGACATCTTCAAGTTGCCAAGGTTGGGAAACACTGGTCTAAGTGCTATTGCTATTGCTATTAATAAGTAAAGTGTTCCAGTTGTGCATCTGTGTGGTGGCTCAAGTTGGTTTATTTATTGGCCTCACTCCCAGAGAACAGCTTTTCAAGCCTTAGCTCTGTTGTGTTTAACTTGCTGTGCTTTGAACTCTGGACCCCATCTCCCAGTGTCTTGTGTCTTTTCCTGCGTTGGATTCCTTGTCTCAATCTGTGCCATATCTTTGACTATGTTACATATCCCATCTTTTTCTTTTCTATTCAGTTGTGTCAAATTCTCAGAGACTGCCTGGATATTTCTCATAAATTGGATTCTTGGTCTTATACCCCTGTACCAAATCTTTGACTATGTTACACTTTCTATCTTTAGCTATATGTAAAAAAAAAAGACTCTTCCTAAAGTTCTGAGTTTGTATATTACTGGATTGTGTCAGGCATCCAACTTGCTATCTTGTTGGCTGGCAGTGCCAACAGCAGTGCCAGCACAGAGGAGAAATTCTGGGAAGAAGCGACCACATAGTCTTAAAATTCAAGATATTACAGAAGAAAAAAGTGGAAAGGAGTTGCAAATGCATTTCAGGAGAACCTGAAGTAGCTATTACCTACAGGAAAAAAGTTAGAAAAGGTAATAGAAAAAAGGAAGTTAAGCTCACAAGAAATCTCTAAGCAACAAAAGAGCTTTTGGGATACCAGTAAAAAAAAGGAAAAGGGATAGTAAGAGATATTAACAGAAGATCAGAAAAGGGTATAATACCCACAACTCTCCTTTTCCTGAGTAAAAACAAAATTAGAAAGTCAATTATATAAAAGTAATTAATCTACAAAGATTTTTATTTGTTTGTTTGTTATGGGGATAAGGAGAAATTTAACAATTTCCCTGTAGGGGCCTTCCAAATAGCCCCGGAAAGTTCATCAGGCTGATGAGCAAAACAAGCAGAGCCTCTTTTGAGGTGACTCATCATTCCAAAATGTTTTGGGTCGAAGTTTGCCTGACCCACTTGTACATTGGTAGATTGCTTTTAAAGAAACCCTGAAGATTTAGTTCTCAGGTTGGGGGTGGGGGGTGTCCGGAGTTGGTAATTTACTTCTATTCTGCTTCTATTTTTGAAATTGTAATTTAAAATGGTTGGCTGCTAATCTTCCATGCTATATTTTTCACTAAAAACTTTAAGTTTCTTATGATTGTGTATTCTAGTCTTATTTTCAATTTTGTTTTATAATTTTTTTTGAAAAAAGTGTGAAATGTCTTGGTATGCTAATATAGACCTGAAACAAAGCATATCAAGATTTGAATGAAAAGACAGTTATTTCTCTTCCCCTGCTACACTCCCCCAAAATCTCTCCAAATCTGCAACCTGAATGTCAAGAGAAATTTGCACCTGCCTAAGAAAGCTAAAATTCCCTTCCATGCTGACCTTTGCAGTGTTAGCATTAATCAGGCTTACTTGTCATTTACATAGCACACTCTTCCCACCAACCAGTGTGAATATTATGAATTATTATTCACGTAAAAAGCTTGGCCCTAAGAAAGAATTCTAACCCAGAGTTGCTCAGTCCAGGACATAGGCATCCAAAAGGCAAGGGTGCAAAAATCAAAAGGGCAGCACCACTGTGTGAATGGTGATTCGCACCTGATTTTCATGTGGGGCCACACCACAGAACACCACCACCCCTCAACACACCTGGTCCAGGGATCTATGATTCACATGATGCAGAACAGTTTTAAGTCTGCCTCTTGTGAGACTTCCATCCCAAATGATTCCACTTAGGACCATTCCAGGGGTGAAATGCTACCGGTTCAGCCCGATTCGGGCGTACCAGTAGCGGCGGCCGCCAGTGGTTCGGAGAACCGGTAGCGGCGGCAGCGCGAGGCTCCACCCACCCACCTGGATGTCATCATTTTCTTGTTTCTAACCCTCTGCACATGCGCAAAGCCTTCTGCGCATGTGCAAAGGGTGAAAAGGCATGTGTGATGGTGGCGCGCACATGCGTGCTTCCGAACCAGTAGGGACGGTAAGTAAATTTCACCGCTGGGGCATTCCCCAGTTGCAATTCACAATGCAATTCACAATGATTTCGGCCATAGGTCCCTGAGCTTGCCTTCATCTCCTCCCCAACCCATGAATGGGATACGCTTAAATCATCTGTGGGATATCGGTTAACATTGTGAACGAGTCAAGCAATGGGGAGGAATCTGAAGAAAAGGAGGTTCAGCGTGTGCGGGGTCTTCCTTTTGCTTCCATTAAAAAGCTGCCTCTTTTTCAGGGCTTTCACAGCTTCACCCAGCTCCAGGAAAGGACATGTTTGGTTTAAGGAGGTATTGAGAAAAATGATGTGTGTGCCCAGGCACACTCAGAATTTCCCCTTCAAATCTGGTATGTTGCACAGATCTATGAAGCAAAAACAGAAGGGGTGTTTTCGCCTTTACTCCAGTGCAGTCCAAAGATGGCCTTGAGTTGTTTTTTTTTTAAATTGTTACCCATTGTTTTGGAAATAAGTCAGGGTACCCACAGAGCCTGGGAATAGAGACAACAAAAGCAGGCAGGGATTGGCAATGGGGACAGCAATTATAACACTGGTAGAGTGTTCTGCCAACTCAAAAAGGGTGGATAACTCTTCAACTAGAGAATAGGAAAAGGCTCATGGGCACAATTCTGGGTGGTACAATGAGGCCAATCAAACATGCCACTTTATTGTCTCAGTCTTTTAAGTAATCTTATCTCTGATTTTTTTAAAACAATAAAGCCTGGAAAATAGCCTTTTTAAATTAATTGGACATGAGCTTGAAACTTCATTTTGTCTTAAGTTATAAGGCACAATGTTGATGATACAGTGATTGGATTTATGTATAATGCTTAGCCATAATGTGGTTTGTTGGGCTTTGACTTAGCCAGTTGTATGAATGCAAGCATTTTGGTTTGTAAACCATGATTAATTATTGACAGAGTGAGAATTAATCTCACAGAGGCAATGTTTGATCTTTTCCCAGAATTCTGACATTAGAAATGAAACCGCAGTTTAAAGATTCTAATTAAAATATTTATTTTGGTACAAAAACAATAAATTCTAATTAACTACATGACTGATATAAAATGTAGGACTTCCCTCAATAGAAGCCAGAGCAAGAAGGGTAGAACGGAGAATGGAATGCACACATGCGTACAAGAACATATCAATCATGTGCTCAGGAATAAACCATTATATTGAATAGGGATGCATCTCCCTGCATATACATGTAACAGGCAATAAATCACACCGTGACAATTATAACCTAGTGCATTTTTACTGTGGTTTATTCAAAGAGCCATTCTTCAATGTACTTTACAATTGTGAAATGCATGAAACTGCCATTTGTAGAGTATAGTTTATGTCTTAGGTGAACTTGGCCAATAGTGGGATATTTAGGAAGCCATGGTTAAGGAAAGAAAGGTTAAATGCAAGCTCTGTATCAAAACTGTCTTAAGTAATTCAGCTAAAGTATCTGGTTTTTAACAAACTGTTGCATTAGATTAGACTGAACAAGGCCTCTCAAATATAGGCTGTAAAAATCCAGGTGATCAGAAGATGGCAGCAAGAATTTATTGGACCTCTATTTGGCCCTCTAATGGTAATCTCGATTTTTGCAACCCAGACAGATAGCATAACCCAGTTAATTAGAATGTTAGCTCCCAGTCATCCTTGCATCACAGGATTACCAAAAAAAAAATTCTATCTTGGCAGCTGTGTTATCTTGCTAGGTTTTGTTATGTTCATGTTTACCTTAAATTTTCCAATATCTCACCTCTAACAATCTTACCTTTTACAGATGGTCCTCGACTTACGACCATAACTGTGATCAGAAATCCAGTCATAAGTCATTAGGGTCATAAGTCAACATGATCAGAAGTAATTGTCCAGCCTTTTTCTTGGTGGTCATTAAGAAAACATTGTGGTTGTTAAATGAACATACCAGTATTCATCTGAACAGGTGTTGTTGTTTTTAACCAGGGGCAGTGCGAACATTTAAAAGTATTGGGGATGTTTTAAGGGCCCATAAAGCACCTATTCTGTAGCTGTTGTGATTTAGAACAGTCCTAAAATAATCTTCATACCTCAAGGACTAGATATGTATTTAACCTGACTGGTGACCTCCAAAGCTCGTCTGCAGAATCTTGTAAAGTAGTGGTGGTGAATCTTCACTCCTTCAGATATTAACAAACCAACTTCTTTCAATCGTCACCAGCAAAGCCAATAACGAAGGCTATAATTCAACAACTTTTGAAAGATACAAAGTCCCTTTTAGATATTTTTCTTTGTATGATCTTTGTAGAAATCTTTCATAGCACATTGATGGAGACCCTGCTGTGGAGCAGAATAGCAACTTAGAAATTACAGGGCATGTGCAAATAATTCCCTACATACAGACACATTTAGGCATGCCAGGGTGGTAAAGTTCATTGCCATAAAGGAGAGTAGCTAAAAGTATGTTTAATGAGATTCCCTCTATCATTTGAAGTGGCAAGTTTCTAAGAACATTTTGCTGTTTAAATTGTCATTTGATGTTTGCAGGCAGGTTCCATAGCTGTGGTCTGTTTTTCCAACTGGAAACGCCTTGGAAGAATTGTGATGAGAAGACATTTGAGAGCATTAAAAAAAAGCTCACCTGTATTGACTCAGACTAGTCACACAGTAGCCATGTGGATGTCATCGAAAGTAGACTTTCAGCTGTTTTAAACTGTCATTAAGCAGTCCTAAGTCAAGACTACCTGTAAATGGGAGACATCAGCTTATAAGGCTTATTTAGCCATACTGTGTTTGGTTCTAAATTTGAAGCACTTTCTAGCCATTGATAGACTTTTCCAAAAAGCAGCATGTAAGACCCAAAGAGCATACCTCTTACTATGGTCCTTTATCAGAGGAAAGAATAAATCAGGATTTGGCACTGCATGTTTGTTTTGTTGTTACAAATTCTACAGTGAAACAATGAAATGTTCAAGTTTTTTTTCTTTAATAGAACAGTAAAACAATGATCAGTTTTTATTATTTACCAGATTACCAGATCACCTATAACTGAAATTCCCAACATCACATCTGGGGGGCACCAATATACCCAGGCACATTTCCCTTTTATATGTTATTTGCCTTTTGCAAAGAAAAAAAAACCCAGAAGCAATTCCCAGCAGTCTCTACTCATCATCTTCTTTTAAAGACCCATAATTAAAAAATATAAATAATAAAAAAGACCCATTACAGACCCCTCACATCCTGGACACAAACTGTTTCAACTCCTACCCTCAGGACAACGCTATAGAGCACTGCACACCAGAACAGCTAGACACAAGAACAGTTTTTTCCCGAACGCCATCACTCTGCTAAACAAATAATTCCCTCAACACTGTCAAACTATTTACTAAGTCTGCACTACTATTAATCTCCTCATCGTTCCCATCACCCATCTCCTCCCACTAATGACTGTATGACTGTAACTTTGTTGCTTGTATCCTTACGATTTATATTGACTGGTTCCGAATATGATTTGATTGCTTATTTGTACCCTGACTATCATTAAGTGTTGTACCTTATGATTCTTGACGAAATTATCTTTTCTTTTATGTACACTGAGAGCATATGCACCAAGACAAATTCCTTGTGTATCCAATCACACTTGGCCAAAAATTATATTCTATTCTAATCCCTTGTGGGGTGGAGTCTGGGCAACTGAATAGAGCTAGTAGAGTGTTTACTGGCCAGATGCCCTTCCTGTCGCCAATGCTGAGTTTTGTTCAGCAGATATATTCTCATTGTGCCCCAAGAGAAAAATATCTGCCTCTACCTAGGATCAAAATCACAGCCTCCTGATTGTGAGGTGAGAACTCCACCTCTTAACCACTGCACCATTCCTCTCAGCAGTCTCTACTATCTCCTTATTTCCAATAATGCTTCTGTGCCCTAAATGAGACCCCCAAAAGCTTATAAATCATTGATAGCCAGCATTTACTGCTATGTTTCAAAATGACAAACCTGTGTGGGATAAACACAGATGAGCAAAAGCTTTGAGAACATCCAAGGAAAAACAGCAGTTATTGCTGCAAGGCTCCCTACGAGCTAATTTCAACATTCTATTCCAGGGGTGTCAAACTCGTGTCGTCGCATCATCACGTGATGTATCGTGACTTTCTTCTCCTTCGCTAAATCCTGGGTGAGCGTGGCTAGCGCGTGACGAATCCAACCCCGCAGACCACGAGTTTAACACCCCTGTTCTATTCCAATTTCAATATTCTAACTGTATCAGTGGTGGGTTCCTACCAGTGCGGTCCACTCTATAGCACCGGTAGCGGCCCGCTGGTGACGTCACAGTACCGGTGCGGTCGGTTGCCGGTGCCTGGGCACCGCCATTTTTTTAAAAAAAAATTAAAAATTTTCTTCTGTGCATGCCCAGAAGCCGAGCTTCCGGCACTGCGCATGCACTGCCTTCCTACCCCACAATGAGTCCAAGCAGGGGAGGATGGCTGAGGGAGCGCATGAGACGCTGAAAGAATGGGCGGCAGGAGCTATCTCCATTCCCCTCCCTTCAGCAGTCCGAGAAGCCATGAACGTGCGGTGATGGTCCTAGGCATTTTCGCACGTTTGAGGCTTCTCGAGCTGATGAGGGGAGGGGGAATGGGCGGCAGGACCTATCTCAGTTCCCCTCCCTTCAGGAGTCCGAGAAGCTACGCCCACCCGGTCACATGGCTGGCAAGCCACACCCACAAAATAAGCCACACCCACAGAGTGGTAGTAAAAAAATTAGGAATCCGCCCCTGAACTGTATCCATTAGGTAGAAAAAAGTTGGAATTTCTGCTTTATAGCTACGGCTAGCCCTTTCCCTTTCACAAAGAACCTACAAGTAAGAGAACAAGCATAGCAACAACCTCTTCAGAGGATGCATGCTCAGCAGCTCTCTCTGTTGGCTGAGAAGCAGCAAGTGCTCCTCCTCTTTGACTTTCAAGCATTTAGCAAGGGATGCGAGAAATTAATGGGGGAAAAGCCTGAGAGCTTTATTGCATCCAGAGGCCTCAAATGCGATTTACTCTGCCAAATAAGAATAAAATAATTCATGCAAGTATCACAGGGAATGAGCACTGTGTTTTCTCTCTCAGGCTAGGCTGAAGTAGACGTATAGTTTGATTAGCAAGTCACCATTTCTTGTCATCCTCTGGGGACAAGGAAGTACTGACAAGGCCAACAAAAGCTGTGAGCTTATGCAGCCAATGAGATCTCTCTGCCAGCACTTGTTTTATTTATGAACTCTCCAAGGCTGAGATTAAACAGAAGTGAGATGTTATCCACATACTGTTTTATCTCATCTGGAGCCTCTGTCTTTATAGGTACTGTTGGGAGAAAGAGGGCCTGCTAGCAAAATCAGCAGAGATGAGGTTGGTAACCTCTCTTGCCTGACTGTGCTTTCTTGACAACTTGGAAAGTGAGTGGGTGTGGGTCCCCCCCTCCCAATGGCTGTTTCTTCCAAGATAGTTGAGTTACAAAAGAAGGCAGCAAGAAATTGTTATATTTAACAGGTAGCAAAGTAAGATCAATCAAGGATTGCATGAATCAGGAAGACTTTCCAAGCCTTATTCAAAATATGTACAATTCCTATCCAGCATAAAAGCTGTTGACAATAGTAGATCTGGAGCAGGGGTGGGTTACGCCCGGTTTGGACCAGATTGCCTGAACTGTTAGCGACCGGCTGGTGACGCGATGATGGCGTCACGGATCTGGTTCGGTCTGTGCCGGTCCATGGGCACCGCCATCTTTTTTGGGGAATTTTTGGTGATTTTTTCCCTGTTTGGATGGCTTCTCCACTTCCGTGGCTTGAAAAAGAGCCCTCCCGCCCACCCACCCCCGGGTTAATACTCACCTTTATTTCTTTGCCCGAAGCACAGCTGATCAGCTCCTCAGCTGTGTTTCGGGCTGAATCCTGCTACTGACCATGCGCAGAAGTGAAAGTGAGATTTTGAAAGATATATACTATATTATACTATTAATAAGGAATAGGAATATATATATATATATATATATATATATATATATATATATATATATATATATATATATATATATATATATACATACATACATACACACCAGGATAACATGACAGAAAAACATATATAACCCTTTCCTGGCGAAAGAGCTGATTGGGAACAGAGCCTATGGCCTAGTGGTTAAGTTGCTGCCTTACAAGGCAGCCGGCCTGGGTTCAAATCCCACTACGGGTATGGCTATCTGACAAGAGCAAAATAAGCTCAAAATAGATCTATAATAGTCTCCCTTTATTTTCATTTATGAGCAAAAAATCCTACATATATATATATATATATATATATATATATATATATATATATATATATATATATATATATATATATATATATATATATATATATATATATATATATATATATATATATATATATATATATATATATATATATATGTATGTATATATATGTATATATATATATATATATGTATATATATATATGTGTGTGTGTGTGTATATATATATATATATATATGTGTGTGTGTGTATATATATATATATGTGTGTGTGTGTGTGTGTGTGTGTGTGTGTGTGTGTGTGTGTGTGTGTGTGTAACATTTTTTGCTGATAAATGAAAATAAAGTGAGACTATTATAGATCTATTTCGAGCTATTTTGCTCTCGTCAGATAGCCATACCCGTAGTGGGAATTGAACCTGGGCAGTCTGCTTGAAAGTCAGAAGATTAACCTCTGAGCCACAAGGTTCTGTTCCCAATCAGCTCTTCACCAGGAAAGGGTTATATGTTTATTCTGTCGAGTCATCCTGGTGTATGGAAGGAAACATCACAGCTCGAAATAGATCTATAATAGTCTCCCTTTATTTTCATTTATCAGCAAAAAATGTTACACATATAGACAATATAGTTTGTAGACTATAGAAAACTGCCTGGATGGTCCCAGGAGAGGCTGAAAGGCAAAAGGAAGCTGTGATGTTTCCTTCCATACACCAGGATGACTCGACAGAATAAACATTATATATATATATATATATATATATATATATATATATATATATATATATATATATATATATATATATATATATATATATATATATATATATATATATATATATATATATATATATATATATATAATCTTGGCTTTCTTTAATATCTATTAATAACTATTATACAATATATGTTATATAAATATTTAAAATAAATGAATTAAAAATTAAAAAAAGAAAAAGAAACTGCACGGGGGGAACGCGCACGTGCGCGCGAGTGGAGGGAGCACACGCGTGTGAAATGTCACAATGCAAACCGGTGGCAAAGGTAAGTGGAACCCACCCCTGATCTAGAGGGTATCAATCTGCAGTAGAATCTTTCTTTCAACATTAAAATTAGAGTATATTAGTATATCCCCAATTAAATTAAATTGGGCCAAATATGAATTAACAAGCCCTCCCTCCTACGTGTTAGTTGGGCTATTTGTGGATACAACCCTGTTAGTGTTCTAAGAACACCAATGGTCAGATTTACCGAGTTTTCCTATCATTTGGACTAAAAGGGGAAACTGCACCAGCCCCCCAATGAGTCCCCTAAAATGGATACAAAGGGAATGCAAGGGACTAGCCATCTGGAGGTTTTCCATGGAGTAGGCAAAATTGCATCACCTCCCTTTCAAAGTAATGAAATCAATAGAAAACACAACTCTGCACCACCTCTTATCAGCAGAAAAGCAGAAAATGTTTATTTCACACATTTGAGGCAGAATCAGCAATACATCTTTTTCTCAGTTTAAATCTCTTTTTTTCCTACAGTCCACCATTTTTTTTTAAAAAAAATGCTAAAGATAGGTTTAATAATAGTCTTCCTGTAGTCTTCCAGAAATCTTATATAAAAGTACGTATGAGGAAACTGAATTGTATTTGAATGGCACTTTTGATCAGACTGTAATGTAGACAGATGCCTCTATGAAAACTAGGTGTCTATTTCCTTCTGCAGTCCATGCCAAATAGCTATGACTGGTACAGGGGCGGGTTCCTAATTTTTTTACTACCGCTCTGTGGGCGTGGCTTATTTTGTGGGTGTGGCTTGCCAGCCATATGACCGGGTGGGCGTGGGCCTCGGGAGCTTGGCAGCGGCCGGAGAAGCAGGGGGGGCACTGCCCACCCGCAACACAGCCCCCTGCAGTGGGAGCAGCAAGACCGTGGCAGCAGTTCTTCTAGGAGGCTCCATCCGGCCTAATGCTTCTCCCCATTCGATGATCCTAGGCTCCTGCCGCCCGTTCCCCCTCCCCTCGCAGCTCGAGAAGCCTCGAACGTGTGAAAATGCCTGGCATCATCACCCCACATTCGTGGCTTCTCGGACTGCTGAAGGGAGGGGAATGGAGATAGCTCCTGCCGCCCATTCTTTCAGTGTCTCATGCGCTCCCTCAGCCATCCTCCCCTGCTTGGACTCATTGTGGGGTAGGAAGGCAGCGCATGCGCAGTGCCGGAAGCTTGGCTTCTGGGCATGCGCAGAAGAAGTTTTTTAAAAAAGTTTAAAAAAAATTTTTAATGGTGGCGCCCAGGCACCGGCAACCGACCGCACCGGTACTGTGATGTCACCAGCGGGACACTATCGGTGCTATAGAGTGGACCGCACCGGTAGGAACCCACCACTGGACTGGTAATAATACTTAGTTTTCTGAGGGGGTCCTTGCATACCACAGCATACAGAATATGCCTTAATTTGCACTCTCATATTGATAAGGAAATTACAGGTAACACACCTTACTTAAACATTAAAGTCAACAATTATTTCATAATACAACAGATGCTTTGGAAAATCAAAAATCATTCTTGTGTATTTTGTTTTTTTTCTCTATATTTTTTATTTTATTGCACCTTTATCTGCTATTTCTATATTGACTTTTTCTGTTCTCTTTTTCTGTTTTCTTTTCTATATATATTTTTAAAATGTGAACTTTTTTGGCTGAACTCATTTAAACAGAAGCTATCTGGCCAAAATTAAGGATTTTTTTAAATTTAATGCTGTATCAAAATCTTCCCTCCAATTTCCCAAAAGTTTGTACCTCAGTCTTATTGTTGTGATGTTTTAAACAGAGTTTCCCAACCTTGGCAACTTGAAGATATCTGGACCTCAACTCCCAGATTTCCCCAGCCAGCATTCGCTGGCTGGGGAATTCTGGGAGTTGAAGTCCAGATATCTTCAAGTTGCCAAGGTTGGGAAACACTGTTTTAGAATGTCTTGGTTGGTATTTGTGACCTTACTTAAAGTTGCGAAGAGATAGCGATTGTTGCTGTTTGTCATCTCTTATATATCTCTCCATCACTCTTCAGTCTCCCTAATGGCTGCTGTTTCCTCATCTAATAAAGCAGTATAGAAGTTCCTTCCAGAAATTTTCCCTTGTAAATTGATTGACCCAAGGGAAACTAGAGAGGCTTCAAGAGATAATTGAATAATTAAAGATAAGACCCTCCAACCTGTCCCTTGACCACTCTGCAAGCAAAGCAAGTGCAAGACAAATCCTATTATCAGTCCATTTCATCAAATTCCCATTTCTTTTCATTAGATTGAATGAGATTGCTTTTTTTTTAATGTAAAAAAAGCTTCAGGAGTTGGTAAATTGTATTTCAGAATTCAGCAATAATTTGTTACAAGCAAACAGCTGGATCAGAGGCAATGAAATAGAACCTGTGGGAAGAAGCTATAGAAGCATATGGCTGGAAGGGACCTTGGAGGTCTTGTAGAGACTGCCTTAGCTAAAGAAGACCAGCTGAGGAATATTCTGACCCCTAACTGGTGTTCAGCATTGCTGGTGCTTACTTGAAATAATCAAAGCTCTCCTGTTAGTAATGGGTATTCTGAGCAACTGGTCAAAAAGCCAAAGGTGTTACTCAAGCATTGTTATTGAGTTGACAGTGCTCTTAGCTACTCAGCCTTGCCTTTAGCAAGAACTGGTTTTCTTTCATCCTGATGGTCAGCCTCTTTTGAAAAATAGTTGCATATTGTGCTCTGGCATACCTGGAGATTAGCAATGCTTAAGGGAAAACATCAAAACTAGTGGCTTTTCGCCATTTGCATGGTGCCCCTAACTATGGCATATATATGCTCTGGCAAGATTTTTTTTCTTCTTCTGTGGCCATATGACATTGCTTTTATCTCATTCTCAGCTCACAAGTAAGACAGTCTTACATTATCTTTCACTGTATCAGGGTTAAAGTAGAATTTCTCTCCTTATGGCAGCACTAAGAGCAACTCAAGGTACATAAAATCTGATAGGTTCTGTCAGCAGTTCCCTTAAGAGGGAATTCAGGTGAAACAGAGGTAGGAGACCCATCAGCAAATGGGATAGCACATTTCATGCAAGTATAATTTTCTGAGAACTCAATGGTGTGTGAAGACCACTGAAATTCAGGTTTTTTGGATATGTATGAGTGAAATCCAAGTTATCCAAATTTAGGACCTTTCTTCACTGCTTTTTTTCCCCTTAGTGATTATTAAGTCTGAAGTTATGTTATGCAATCCAGTCTATTATTTGTATCTACAACTTTATTTTATTCATTAAAATAAATAAATATACATATTTATTTATTTATTTATATAAAGATTACCTTAAAAGCAATGAGGAAAACCCCTGAAACTGAATGGCTTCCATTGCTCAATATAAATTAAACACTCTCTAATATTCTTCTTTTGTTCTCTCAGAACTATTGATTTTAGAAAGGCCTAGAAAGAAAACAAATGCTCCTGGTTCGGGCGGGCCAGTTGGTCGTCATAGAGCCGATAGCGATCGCAGCGCGAGGCATCCCCCACCCCTGGGATGCCGCCATTTGGGTTCTTTTGCCCTCTGCGCAGGCACAAAGCGTTCTGTGCATGCGCAGAGGGTAAAATAACCCAAATGGCAGTGTCCCGGCGGGTGGGGGAAACCTTGCGCTGCGATCGCTATCGGCTCTATGATGACCGACTGGCCCGCCCAAACCGGGAACATTTCACTGCTGCATAACATCCATTTAAAATCTGAAGTGTAAACATTAGCATTGGGCAGATCTGTATGATTACCATAAAAGTGTGCTTCTTCTCATGTTTGACAAAAAATTAAAGGACAGTCAATCTGCTTCAACTAATTGCTCCACTTCATAGCACAACTTTACTTTGAGGAAGCTTTTAACCAAAGCTTTGATAGAAACAAAATGGCACTTTGAAGAGCTGCAGCCAGGGCATGAGTAAATATCTTGTCTGAGTCCTTAGGGAGTAGGGCGGCATAGAAGAACCTCCAAATAAAATAAATAAATAAATAAATAAATAAATAAATAAATAAATAAATAAATAAATAAATAAATAAATAAATAAATAAATAAATAAATAAATAAATAAATAAATAAAAGCTCCTCGTATCTAGTTTGAGTTTAAGGCTTTAATTCAGGTCTGGTATCCTACACACATGTTGGACTTCATTATAACTTTATAATGGCAATTATAATGTAGTTAGCGGCAACTGACTACAGGAAGTGCAATCCAATGAGTGCAAATAATACCAGAGTGGGGAAAGGTGCTCTAATCATACATTTGCTTGGAATGGCGAGGGTACTGTTTGTATATATGCTTTTCTTTTCGGGAGTTATTCTCCAAGTATGTAAGTGTAGAAGTATTTATTGCTTAGAAAAGAGCGGGGGAGGGAGGGGGGAGGGAAAGAGAGAGAGAAAGAGAGGGGGGAGGGAGGGGAAGGAAGGGGAGGGAGGGAGGGAGAGAGAGGGAGAGGGAGGGAAGGAGAGAGAGAGACATCTTTCTTTTTCTTTCTTTCCAGGTCTATAGATGCATAACTGTACATAGATAAATAAGTATTTAAGCCTTTAGAATCAGGGCGGGTTGCATAATACAGATAATTGCTTGTCCTTAAACTCCCTCTTTTAATTAAATCTCTCTTGTGTGAGTGCCATTACAGTGCAAGATGGATTTTCCACTCATTTGCCTTTCCCTTTCTAGAATATCAGAGAATGCTTTTGACACATTTATGGCAGTGGAGGTTCCGTCTGTGTAGAAGGCAGACCTCCCTCTGCCCTAAAAACTCTCCTCTCCAAGTTCCTTAGTATCCTCAGATGGAACTAACAGGTAAATAATACAGTAAATGCAAGGGAAGCATAACCTTCAGATACAACTAATAAAGCTAAATCTTCACAGAGATGATTAATCAGCTGGGCACATATTAAAAGCAAACAAACAAAGCTGTTAAGACAATAAGAAAATACTCCGTTGAAAGTGTGCCTGGCTTTTGGGGTTCAAAACATCTGCCAGTTGTCCTTCTCACATAAAGCAATCACAAAATTAAAGTGGAATGCATTTTGCGTTCATTTTGACACAGATAAAAATCAAGTGGATCTTCGATTACATTATTGCAGCCACCACTTTATTTGGCATACCCTGCAGATGGTGTAGGGTGGAACAGGATCTCTGCAAGAAAGTTAGTTCATATAAAACTGAATGGCTTAAATTTAGATAAATGGAAATGGAAATGTTTTTCTCATATACTTGAATAACAGTTCTATGCGCTGCAGGGTGGAGATTTGGAGAGTTGCATTCCAATACATCTGGGTTGGAAAAAGGACTTTATAAATAATGGTCATGTGTAGAAGGGGGAAATGGGATGATTTTTCCAGAAAACATAAATTATTGACACTGTGTGCATCCACTCTGGATAAAAGACAAAATCTACTTGCAAAAATCAAGGAAAGAAGCAACCTTAAATTCTAAAATGCAATCTGTTTCAATCTTGTTTCGATCTCTGTCCTTGGTGCTGAAGAATTTCCTAACTTCCATGGAATGCATGTTCTTTCTCATGTATGGCAAACAAACTAATATTTGAGTCCAAGATTTTTTGAAGGTTGTGGAATGTGGAATGCCTACAAGCACCAATCTCCCATTACTTCCACTATCCACCAAGGTTCTTGCCCAACTTCACTTTCAATTTTTGATTTTTCCCCTCCCCCGCCCTTCTTCATTTTTAAACAAACTGGGAAAGTTTGTATTTCTCATGAAACAAAGCTAAGTACCAGCCTCCATCGCCAAATATATGGGTGCCCAAATGAAAATTTTCTGAAAGGTGACCATCTTCCAGAGAATTAAATAAGGAAAAACTGTATTTTCAAGTGTTAGACTGAATGGCCAGTTTGTTTGCCCACAAAAACTCTTCAAAATTTCAAATGGTCCACCTTAAAAAGACTGGAACTTCTGCAGTAAGCTATCTATAGCAACATGTATTGTTTAGAAATGCAGAATCTCGTTTGGCAGAAATTAATTTCACTACAAACTGGGTCCCAAGAAAGGAGATTCATTTCACCAACAGTTTCAAACAAGAATGGTTACTAAAATAGTACCCTTGGGACATGCTGCTGGCCTCTCTTTGCCACCTACACTAAAGTCTTCAATGAGCTGAATCATTTGCTAATTTACATCTCCATAAAATTGATCTAATTTCCATTAGACTTTTTTCTCATACATCCAAGTTGGCCTCGTGCCTTTTTCATCCATGTTGTACTTTTTTCAAACACAGAAATAATATAGTATTTTCAGGTTTGATGTCTTTCACCTAGGAACCATGGTCCGGACAGAATATCAGACCATCACAGTGGGTAAAGTAGAGGAAGATGCTATATTTGAAAAAGAGATTTCTTAATCTTCAGCCATTTTATGCACACCACTTAAGCAGTTTAAAACTGTGATGTAGAAAAGCCCTAAAATGGGAACAAGTATTATAGAAAGCATATTAAGGACACTCATGTCACAATGCAAAGGACAGTTAAGACACTGGGTTTGTTGGTCTAGGTTTGAAGCCCAAGCGCCACATGTCAGCATGAGCTACTATCATAGCCCTAGCTCCTGCCACCGTAGCAGCTCAAAAGCATGCAAATGTGAGTAGATAGATAGATACTATTTTGGTAGGAAGGTAATAGTGCTCTGTGGCATTATCCTGGCCACATGACCATGGAAATGTCTTTGGACATCGTTGGCTCAATGGCCTTGAAATGAAAATGAGCACTGCCCACTATAATTGGCAATGACTAGAAGAGTAAAATCCTCAGAAGGACTCCATGTCACAATGCAAACATGTTGCAGAAGCTACAAGGACTAAATTTTATGCTAAGTGGAAGTGTTCAGGGTTTTAGATAGCCTTAAATGAAAGGGTGAAAGTGCTTGGCACTCGTGTCGTAATTGTTGAATTATTTGTTTGGAAATAGATGAGTGGGGGAAACACTTGGTTAAGAGTTCATAGGATTGCAGCCAGAAAGAATGTTTATTTTGTTGGTATCTCAATCGAACCAGAACTACCACATACTCCTTCCTTCAACATTTTTTTCCTTTATTTCTCCTGTATGATACTTTAGATATGTTCTTTGGAATTGGGATGTTGTTCTCTTGTGCTCTATAGTTTGAAAGAGCACACTGCACACTGAGTTGCTATTTTAAGAAATACATACATATATTTATAGCAGGGAGCTTCTCTCACTCGTTTTACTCTTTTAAAGAGAAATTCTTGCAAAATCTGAAATCAAAAGTCCACAGCTAAGTATTATTAGAACCAAATTATTCTAAAAGATTGCCAATTTTCAAATACTTTTTCAGGGTCAATTAGAAAAAACAAGTGATGAAGAGGCAAGAAAATATATATATATATAGGCCAGTATTTTCAAGCCATGAGTTTTACACTTTAAAATCAGACTCCAGTTGGATGGTTATGCTCTGAATGTGTAATTAAAGCTTAAAGCTTTATTTGTGCTGGATTTTACCTAGATTTCATGGTTGTTTCCCTTTGCCCCATGTCTGAAAACACAAAAGCCACAAGATTCTGGTCTGTCTCCCACCAGTAGTAACATATTCAGATGCCTTAACCTAACTGAGAACACAAATAAAGGCCAGGTTTTATTGGCTATAGCAGCAATTTTAATTGGTGTGCTAAATATAAAGTTGATTGAGCTGAACTGTGACATATTGACCAGCAACTGGAGAGAATTGGCCCCTTACCATGTGCAACCCTTGTTCAGATTATATAAAACTTTCTATGCTCCGTGGACAGCTAGGTTGTACCTCCATTCATGAACAAAGGAAAGGTATACATTTAAAAAAGAAGTTAAAGATTCGCTCAATTTATTTATTTATTTAAAACATTTATACGGTTCAGCCAATTCTGGGTAGTTCCCAATGAAAAATTGAAAGACACATTAAATCATTTAAAAACTATAAAACACAACCAGTTAATATTTATTTGAAACAAGCAAAACTTCAAAGGACTGCATATATACCTCAATGTCCAGGTAATTTTCTTGACAAAAATATAAAAGTGGTTTGCCAGTGCTTTCTTTCAGGATCTTTTAATGTTCTTGTCTAGCTCCCAGTCCAAGGATTTGCTGCTGGCCTTCCAACCAAAGCCAAACACTTTGACCATACTTAGCTTGTTTTAAGGTCAGATAATGTTTCTTATGAAGTTTCTTCACTAGCTGCCCAGAATTTTTGAGAGTTGGGCAGCATGCAAGCTTCATTAATAAATTATAAAGTATTTTGATGACTTCCAGGGGCAGTGTGGTAAACTGACTCTGTGAAAGTGGAGTTGATAACTGCAGCAAAGACCAAGGAATCAGAGGGTAGACTGATTCCTTGGAGCCTCACTGGAGAAGGAGAGAACAGGAGATTACCCACATGCATTCTGGATGGCTGCTCCTCATGAGAAGACCACAGAACAGCAGTTTTCCATAGGTTTGAGTGCTGGGAGATGATACGTCTAGTAATTAACCAGCAAAGAAAGTCTACCTTTTAGTCTCTCAAATAACCAAATCAACAATGCAGAGTGTTGCTTTTGGAAGCTGAATTGCTTCTCTAGGCAAGCAGCTTTTCTGCATCTGAAATTAAGAGTTCACAGAGAAGCCAATACCATGCACAGTAAAGGTCAAAACTAATGATCCCAGCAGAGATACTGGATAAGGATTAGGGACATTTTTCACTGAGAACTTTTATTATTGTTTGTTTTTCTATAAGAAGCAGGAGACAAGATAGAATCCATGCATCCCCATATCCATTTCTTCCCCTGCTGCTTTGCCATCTCTGGTAGATGCAGTCAACACTTCTATAGGACACAAAGAAGGTAAATTTAGTGTTCAGAGTGCAGTCTTGGATTCTCTTCTACCCATTGGGACTTCTTGTCCAATGTTGCTTCCATTCCTGATTAATATGATAGTAGAGGCTTACGAGGGAGCAATCCCAAATCCCAAACACTAACAAGTTTATTCAGACAGATTTTGTCATGTTAGCAATGCATGCTGAAAGCTGTTGCCCGAACATCTCTGGTGGAAATCTGGTTGGAGAAGGTTGGTTTAATTATCCTTCATCATCAAAGACAGGGAGTATCAACTTTTCTGCCATCCCAAAACAATGGTGGAACCACTACATTGCAGTACCATGCCACTTGGAAGCAGAAACTTACCAACATGATTAGAAATACAAAATGGATTTGATGTAATTATTTTTTAAAGGACCCCCTCCCAAAAAAAGACCCTCCAATTTAGAAAGAAATGCAGATATTCCCATGCATTCTACATTGTTCCCTGACTCTTGTTCTTCCCACAAACATTAAGTAGGCAGTGGCCCATGAAATCTCATAGCTCCAGAATGATCTTGCTGCCCCCTGTCCTGCCAGCATTCACAGAGTTGGGCCACTTGCTAGGACAGGATGAGAGGATGATTGGATCTGCTGAGAGGCTCCAAGCCCTCCTCAAGCTTGAGGTGCAGCTACCTATGGCACTCAGAGAAAGCAATCAACCAGCTACCACCAAGGTGCCTTTCAATTGTTTTGCTAGTATGACACCACCTGCCGTGCATGCTGCTGTTGGGGGGGGGGCGGGTGGACATACTGGGCAGTTTCTGCAAGTGTTCTAGAAACAACTAGTTGGGATTAAAACTCATACACGTTTATAAGCATTAATACATTGCGAAGACTTTGCAACACTTTGTGGAAGCATTAACAACATGCAATAAATATGTGCTGTTGAATTTCAATAGCTATCAGATTTCATAGCTAATGGAAATAATAGCTATTTTAAGTTTGGGAACACCAAGCCTTTATTACATTGTGTAAGTTTTAGAAACTTCAGAAGAATGGAATCTTTTAAAAAGCTGCCTCCTGAATACATTAGCTGTTACTGTTCTCTCATAACCACCTTTAGTCTGGTCAATAGGCAGTTCCATTAATATGCTAAGCAAGAGTGGCACTGTATATCTGTTAACTCAAAAAGGGAAAAGAAAACCAATCTCTTTAACTACCGTATGTACTTGGCGATATGGTTATACCATTGCCTCAGTAGATCATAAGAGCCGAGATGGTGCAGTGGTTAAATGCAGCACTGCAGGCTACTGCTAGTTCAGCAGTTCAGCTGTTCAAATCTCACTGGCTCAAGGTTGACTCAGCCTTCCATCCTTCTGAGGTCGGTAAAATGAGAACCCAGATTGTTGGGGGCAATTGCTGAACTCTGTAAACGGCTTAGAGAGGGCTGTAAAGCACTATGAAGCGGTATATAAGTCTAAGTGCTATTGCTATTGCTATTTATTATGGTATACATAGACATATTAAAAATGCTTCCCTTTGGTGTTTACCACTTATAATAGTAGATCCAGATTATACAGTAGTTTTATAGGCTAAAACGGTTTTGAGGGAGGTTCATTAGTTGGTTTCTTTTTCTCCTAAGAACCATGTTGTATCTGGTGTCAAAGATCAAAATGAACAAGTTGGGAAGTATTACATTACATACATTTACTTACATATATAACATCCTCTCTGTGCCTCACCCACTCCCCATAAACATATACACAAAGAGTAACAGCAGCTTTTCCTTTCAAATAAAAACCAAGTCTTTGAAGATGCAATACCTTGAGAAGTAGGAAAGAGGACCTTCTTAGAGCCTTGTAATGTCATATCAGAAGTCCATCTGCCAGATTTGATCTGTGAGCCATGGCCTCAGATGATTTTTTAATCACTGCTCTGAAAATAACATTTATTCATAGCCTGTAAGTCTTTAGCTGAATACTACGGAATTTAAGAAGGAGATGTTTCAGGCATGCATAGTTTAACAGTGTCTGTAAATTGCTTGCTATACATGAAATTGTCTGTTCCTGTATGATTTTATTTCATCAGGAACTCATTATTTCTGGTGAGGCTGAATTAATGAATTGCTAGCCTGCTATCTTGTAGTTCTTTTTATCTTTCAGGTGATGAGAAGGTGGAGGAGGGTTTTCTGCCTCTCACCTCTATCTCACCTTGCTGCCATAAGGCAGTCAATGCATAATGAAAATAAAACACAAAGATGAAAAAGATCATGAAAGCCACTAAAACACTAGACACACTAGCACAAGCTGACATTCTGACTAAAGTGGAAGGTCTTCACCCCTTGCTAAAGAGCCAAGGTGGCGCAGCAGTTAGAGGCAGGTACTGCAGGCCACTTTAGCTGACTGTGATCTGCAGTTCAGCTGTTCAAATCTCACCGGCTCAAGGTTGACTCAGCCTTCCATCCTTCCGAGGTAGGTAAAATGAGGACCCAGATTGTTGGGGGCAATATAAATATACATTGCTTACTGGTGTAAACCGCTTAGAGAGTGCTTGCACTGTGAGGCGGTATATAAATCTCACAAATAAATAAATAAATAATAAATAAAAGGCAGCTGGAGGCAAGTAAATCTACCTTCTGATAAAACTATTTCTCTAGCTTCAGAGGGATATAAAAAGTGCTCCTCTTCTGTACGTCCAACAAATGGCCTTTGAACAATGAAAGCATCCTTCAGAGGGCCTCTCCCCATACATTAGAAATCTAGCTGTTATAGCTCCTGTCCTGTTTATTTTCTTTGCCACAGTTGATTATCATATTCTCTTTTTTTATTCTTTGCAGGTGCCTCAGGGAGACTGGAATAATATGCTGACTAAAGACAATGAAATTCCATGCCGGCGCATGAGAAGCGGGAGTTATATCAAAGCCATGGGTGATGATGACAGTGAGGACTCAGAAACCAGCCCCAAGCCATCTCCTAAAACTGCAGCACGGAGGCAAAGTTACCTCAAGGCCACTCAACAGTCACTGGGCGAGCAGAGCACCACTCAAAGGTACATCCTTCTAACTTCAGAATTTCCTGTTTCAGTAGTACAACATCTTTGGATGTGGTGACTACAGCTCAAGTGAATTTCAGAAGGGAGGGAATATGCCTAATTTCAATGTAGAAAAAGGGGTCTAACAGTGTTTCCCAACCTTGGCAACTTGAAGATGTCTGGACTTCAACTCCCAGAATTCCACAGCCAGCGAATGCTGGCTGGGGAATTCTGGGAGTTGAAGTCCAGATATCTTCAAGTTGCCAAGGTTGGGAAACACTGGACTCTAGAAGGAGAAAGGGAAGGCAGAAATGGAAGCCGAGGTGGCGCAGCAGTTAGAGGCAGTACTGCAGGCCACTTTAGCTGACTGTGATCCGCAGGTCAGCGGTTCAAATCTCACCGGCTCAAGGTTGACTCAGCCTTCCATCCTTCCGAGGTAGGTAAAATGAGGACCCAGATTGTTGGGGGCAATATAAATATATACATTGCTTACTGGTGTAAACCGCTTAGAGAGTGCTTGCACTGTGAGGCGGTATATAAATATCACAAATGAATAAATATATAAAACATAGAATCTGAAAATCCTAGAATTGGAAAGGGCCATTTAATACAATTTCTTTTCAGTGCAGGAATCCAAATTAAGGTACAGGTAGTCCTCGACCACAGTTGAGCCCAAAATTTATGTTACTAAGTGAGACATTTGTTAAATGAGTTTTACCACCTTTCTTGCCACAGTTGTTCATTGCAGTTGTTAAATTAGTCACACGGTTGCTAACTGAATCTGGCTTCCCCGTTGACCCTGCTTGTCAGAAGGTCGCAAAAAAATAATCACATGACCCCAGGACACTGCAACTCTCATAAATATGAACCACTTGTCAAGCATTTGAATTTTGATCATATGACCATTGGGATGCCACAACTGTAGTTAAGTGTGAAAAAAGGTCATAAGTCACTTTCAGTGCCATTGTAACTTTGAACAGTCACTAAATAAATAACCGGCCTAGTGGTGGAGCTCTTGCCTCACAATCAGGAGGTTGTGACTTCGAACCTAGGTAGAGGCAGATGAAGGGTCCCCTGCTTCTGCAGGGGGTTGGACTAGATGACCTGCAAGGTCCCTTCCGACTCTGGTTATCTGTCTGTTAAAACTGTGGTTAAGTTGAGGACTACTTGTATTCCTGCTCAACAGATGTCTGATAGCCACTTGAATGCTTCCAATGAAAGGAGCCCACCACTTCTCTGCCTAATTGATTCCATGCCAAACTGTAGCAACTTTAGGAAGTTTTACACAAGGGAAGCAAAACTTGGTGTATGATAGGAAAAAAGTGGGAGACCTCTGCGAATTACTTCTGACACAGAACAAAAGAATGGGCATTTTTAGATATCCTGACCTCTGGAAAGAATGACTATTGTTTTCTGGAGTGTGTGTGAGGGCAACCTGCACTCCCTCTTTTGTTGCCCACCAAACTTTTAGGAGCCTTGCACGCATTTCCTTGCCATTCAATTGATCAGCCTACAATTGTTAGCAGAAAGAGATAGCTGATTTGTCACAGCTTAAGCTCCCTCCCTCCAAATTACTCAGGTGTCCTGCTTTATCAGTGCAAATGGGATGATATTCAGAGTATATAGTAATGGCAGGAGGGACACATGTCCCTTCTTACAGATAGACATTTGCAAGTTTGAGTTAAACCTGATTGAGTTGCCTTTCACTGATGAAAAATTAGAATGCGAGAGGCCTTTATTCAGAATTTTGATGAACTTACCAGAGGAACACCAGTCCGAACAGGTAAAAATGAACTGTGAAACCACCAACAGAAAGGAGAAGATGATCACTCCATGAACAATATTTACTGCATGAAGGGAACTGGACTCAGCCTCTTTATGGCTGTCATTTTCCAATATGGCTGCAGTCATCCTGATTTATTTATTTATTCATTTGTTTGTTAGATTTGAGACTGCCTATAACTCCCAAAGGACTCTCAGTGGCTTACAATATACAGGGGGAGAAATTAAACAAAAAATATGAATCCAGAAAAGCAAAACAGCCAAATATTCCTTTAATCAACAAAAACTAATAATGTTTTTAACAACTTCCTGAATAACTGTAGAGTCAAAATCATTTGAATTTCTGGGGGATGTTGTTGCAGAGGGCAGGTGCCACAACATAGAAGGAGATTCTAATTCCTGATACATGGCATTGTTTGAATGAAGGGACTTGCAGCATACACATTCAGCCTAATCTCTCTAGGTGGGCATAAACAATCAGAAACAGTCAGGCTCTGTGCATGTAAGGTTTTATAGATAATAATGAATTGCGCCCAGAAGTCAACTGGTAACCAATGGCAGCTCAGGAAGCAGAGATGGGCATAATTTACTGTATATGTTTTTATATGTATGCACCTACGTATGTATCAGGGGCGGGTTCCTAATTTTTTTACTACCACTCTGTGGGCGTGGCTTATTTTGTGGGTGTGGCTTGCCAGCCATGTGACCGGGTAGGCGTGGGCCTCGGGAGCTTGGCAGCGGCTGGAGAAGCGGGGAGGGCATTGCACACCCGCAACGCAGCCCCCCGCAGCGGGACCAGCAAGACTGCGGCAGAGGTTCTTTTAGGAGGCTCTGTCCAGCCTGAATGCTTCTCCCCATTCGATGATCCTAGGCTCCTGCCACCCATTTCCCCTCCCCCCAGCACCTCAAGAAGCCTCGAACATGCAAAAAAGCCTAGGATCATCACCGCGTGTTCGTGGCTTCTCAGACTGCTAAAGGGAGGGGAACTGAAATAGGTCCTGCCGCCCATTCTTTCAGCGTCTCACACGCTCCCTCAGCCATCCTCCCGTACTTGGACTCACTGTGGGGTAGGAAGGCAGCGCATGCGCAGTGCCGGAAGCTCGGCTTCTGGGCATGCGCAGAAGAAAATTTTTTTAAAAATTAATTTTTTTAAAAAAATGGCAGCACCCAGGCACCGGCAACCAACCGCACCGGTACTGTGACGTCACTAGCGGGCTGCTACCGGTGCTATAGAGTGGACCGCACCAGTAGGAACCCACCACTGGGTATGTAAAACAGAGTGGAAGTTAAGGAGTGAGACAATATTTTTTATCCCAACTTTCCCAGCAGACGATACACATAATGGTTGCAAAGTATTTAAAGTTGAGGTATAACAACGGAACAATGATTCAAAAATAAGAAAGTAAAAATCCTATACCTAGCTTCTATCTTTGATCATTGTTCTGCTCTTGTACTCTGTGGGGGGAAAGGATTTTGTTTCAAAACACAGCTTGTATAAATCAAATACAATCGACTGGGCTCTAGGAGAGTTGTTGATGGCTGCAGTGCATAGTCAATAAAGTAACTCACCTGTCTTGATTGTTGCAGGAAAAAATGAAGTAATGTACTATACATAATTTAGTGCCATCTGCTGGTCATACAGGGGGGGGACATTTGGTTCAGTTTTTAAACTGATTACTTTAAAGGGCGTTTTAAAAAGCTGTGATTGAGGGATTTGATTCAAGGCCAATTCAATAACATCACCAAACTGAGTTTCTGAAAGTCAAATTGAGTTGTCAAATCGATGTGACAATTCATAAAAATCAAATTATCATTCAGAGCCATACATGCACAGTGGCACAGCCATGTGACCTCATGCTCTATGTCTATTGTATGTATGGAGTTTCCTCTGTCAAAAACTTTAATAGGCAATCTTTGCAAGCACATATACTTAAGAGCACCAGCTTGTAAAAAAAATAGCAGATAATTCTTCACACACATATTTTGCTACTGAAGAGCCAGACACCAATTTTAGACTCCTATACAACACAAGAAACAATGCAGGGTTTTTTTTCACCTGAATATGGAGCTTTTCGGGGAGAATTACTTTTGAATAAACCTGATTCAGATCCCATTGATTTAGCTTACAGTAATATATATTTAGAAAGCCTGTTTGGTGTAGTGGTTAAGAATCAGGCTAGAAACCAGGAATCCTTAAGTTCTAGTCCTATCTTAAGTACAAAGCCAGCTGGATGATCTTGGTCCAGTCACTTTCAGGAAGTGCCTAGGAAAGAGGCAATGACAAGCTACTTCTGAAAAACTTTGCCAAGGAAACTGCAGTGAATTTTCAGGCAGTTTCCGAGAACTAAACAAAAATGAATAGAAGAAAAAAAAGTATGTTTCAAATAATTACAGCTTTTAAGCATATTTATTAGATGTTTTTACAACAGATTTAACACGTAAAGGCTTAGTAGTTATGAGCCACGGTGGCATAGTGGTTAGTGTGTAGTACTGCAGGCTACTTCTGCTGACTGCCGGCTGCCTGCAATTTGGCAGTTCAAATCTCACCAGGCTCAAGGTTGCCTTCCATCCTTCCGAGATGGGTAAAATGAGGACCCAGATTGTTGGGGTCAATATGCTGACTCTGTAAAAACTGCTTAGAAAGGGCTATAAAGCACTGTAAAGGTGGTATATAAGTCTAAGGGCTAAGGGCTATTGCTAGTTGCATTTACAAAACATGCTAAGCAAGTTTTTGCTCAGTGTCTTAATTTGATTTATAAACTCATTCCTTGTGGTTGGTTTAAAGGAGCCGAGGTGGTGCAGTGGTTAAAGTGCAGCACTGTAGTTCAGCAGTTCAGCTGTTCAAATCTCACCGGCTCAAGGTTGACTCAGCCTTCCATCCTTCTGAGGTCGGTAAAATGAGGACCCAGATTGTTGGGGGCAATATGCTGAACTCTGTAAACTGCTTAGAGAGGGCTGTAAAGCACTATGAAGCGGTATATAAGTCTAAGTGCTATTGCTATTGCTATTGCTATTATGGTTGAAAGGTCTGTATGTACCCAGAAAATTTTATAGGTCACAACAGGTAGGAGCTGCCAACCAACCTTGAAGTTTTTGAAAAAAGTTAATCAGGTACTGATTAGTACTTGAATTTACTCCTGAGTTTTGCTTAGACCATGAATTATGTATGTGTCAATTTTCATGACCGGGGTCAATCAAGCAGTGATGAACTTTTGGGCTGAATGGCCGTGTTCTAGTTTACTACTCTGGCATTCTACAACGCAGTTCATTGTGACTCTAAAGATACTAGCCACATCTCTAGGCAAAACATCAGGACATCAGAAAACTGGACTGCAGTCATTCAAATATTCATTATTATCAAACTATGAATTTGATAGTAATGCAAGGGGGTAACGCAAACCACTTCTGGAGGAGAAAACAATATGGTAGGTCCATAATATCACCAGGAACAGTGCTTGATGCAAACTTCAAGTATTTATTTATTATTTATTTATTATTGGTTCTTCTATGCCGCCCTACTCCCGAGGGACTCAGGGCGGCGTACAGCATTGTAAAGAAAACAAGTAACAAGTAAAAGATATTGTTTGAAAATAGCCCTAAAGAACCAAGTGTCATTGAATGCATTAGGACCCAATTTTAAAATTATCCTTTGCCCTTTCTGCTTGCTTTTGAGAATCCCAAGCTCTGCCTCAGGGGCGGGTTCCTATTTTTTTTTTACTACCACTCTGTGGGCATGGCTTATTTTGTGGGTGTGGCTTGCTAGCCATGTGACCGGGTGGGCATGGCTTCTTGGACTGCTGAAGGGAGGGGAACTGAGATAGGTCCTGCCGCCCATTCCCCCTCCCCTCAGCAGCTTGAGAAGCCTCAAACGTGTGAAAATGCCTAGGATCATCACTGCGCGTTCGTGGCTTCTCGGACTGCTGAAGGGAGGGGAATGGAGATAGCTCCTGCCACCCGTTCTTTCAGCATCTCACGCGCTCCCTCAGCCATCCTCCCCTGCTTGGACTCACTGTGGGGTAGGAAGGCAGCGCATGCGCAGTGCCGGAAGCTCAGCTTCTGGGCATGAGCAGAAGAAATATTTTTTAAAAAAATTAAAAAATTTTAATTTTTTTTTAAAAAATGGCGGCGCCCAGGCACCGGCAACCGACCGCACCGGTACTGTGACATCACCAGCGGGCCGCTACCAGTGCTATAGAGTGGACCGCACCGGTAGGAACCCACACTGCTCTGCCTATCATAAACTATGCTAGGTCATTTTTTTTAATCTGAGTAGCTCACTGGATGACTTGAAATAGATCAAAATATTTCTTCTCACTTCTAATTGTTTTATAATATGTGAATATCCTAGGCCTATTATTCTCTTGTTCTCGGTTCCAACAAGAGCATAATAGGTATACAGGCAGGCAGGCAGAACAGCAGATAGACTTGTCTGGAATTTTTTATCTAAAGAATATACAACCTCTTTTAGATAGTTATGCTCAAATATATAAAAAACACATTCTGTACAACCTCTCCCAGATATGTATGCTCAAGTATAACAAAAGCAATAACTAAAAACTTTAAAATCCCAGTGATTATTTTAATTAAGAATCACACATAACATATTCAGGAAAATATTTCATATATGAGTGGCAGCTTCTAGAACCTGAATCCAGTTATTAATCATGCATTGACTAGCTGCACTCCGGGCTTCCTGTTTCTCATTGTCATTCATAATCACCACAACCAGGAAAAAGTGATTCAAATGCAGAAGTTCCGGGTTGTAACTACACAGTAGTTACCTATATTTGGATAATAACCTCCAGCTAGCTAACTTATTTTTCTTTGGAAAATGGATGGGGAAAGCAGTGCCTGGGATTAATCAAACAATGGTAGCTTACAATACAATGGAGAAAATGAATTGGTTATCTCATCTTCAGATATATTAAAATATTGCCTATTATGCAGGAGCCCTAAAGGATATTCAATTCTAGATGTTGAATCTAGAACTTTCTTCATACAACCATGAGGGCCATTTCCAAAATTGGAGACATACTTATCCAAATGTGTTTGACGAAGCAAATGCTCCCTTGCAGCTTTAGTCTTCGACTTTGACGAATGCAAGTTGTTCAGAAATGTGCAGCCTATATGTAGAACATGACTGCCACTCAGTGGCCACTGGATGCTTTGTTCTGGCTTAGTTGGTTCGGTGTTTTTTTTTCCATGGTAAGTCTTTCCATGCCATAAAAAGGGGCCAAAACGAAGCTTGAGATCAACCCAACTTTGTATATAACTTGCATATTGTTTAAATAATTGAAGTATGCTTTTTGAAAGATAGCTGAGTTTCAGTTCAGTACTTTGATGAGAAAATGTTTAATTAGAAAAGTTTGTACTCATGTGGAAACTAAATGAATTTCTCCCGTTGATAATAGATAATGGGACAGAAGTAAGGAGAAAGAAATGAACACACTCATGAGAGAAGCACGTTGGTTTCATCTTATTCAAGAACTCCCAAAACCTGGTGCTATAAGCAATGGTCTCTGACAATACCATAACTAGGATTGTTGATGATGCCATTCTTCTTATCTCAAACTCTTTATCCTCATTCCACAGAAGCCTGGATCGCCTTGACTCTGTTGAGATCCTTTTGCCACCAAAATTTCCAAGCTGGGAGGAAGAATACAATCAAATCTCAGAAAACCTGGATGAGTCCAGTTGCATCAATCAGGTGAGAGTCAATATACAACAGCTATCCACATAGCACAACAAAAGCCATTTTCAAAGGCAGAAGTGAGACAAGAGAACAGCTTTTTTTTTCAAAGCCAAAAAAAGGCTGCTCTACAATAGACTTTTCCAGCTTTGATGGTCTCTAGATATGTGTTCATGTTGGATAGAGAATTATGGGCAGTGAATTCTACACATCTGGAGAGTTCTAAGTTGTGAAAGGCTAGTCTACAAAAGTTCAGATGGAAACCTAAAGAGGATTTTGCATTTCCAGATGTGAAGTTGAATGCTTTCATTTCCTATCACATTTGCATTTGAATCTCTTCTCTTTCTCTTCACATATTAATACTATACAAATAGCTGCAAGAGATTACTACCACAGGGTATACAGATGAGAATGCAAATAGCAATAAATATATTTAAAGTGCATTTATGAAATTTTATCTTTATAGTCAGATATTTTCACTACACTTAATCAGCTCTTCCATTTCCTGCATGGCATATCGACCTATACAGAGTTCACATATAATATGGTTCTCATATAACCATGTTATACATACACCAAATTGCTGGATTGTTCTTAGAAGTTCATAGAAGCACCTGAGGACAGAAAGATGTTGGGCTACATAGAATTTTCAAGTCTAACCCATCACGGCTCTTAATATGTTCTTAAAATACTTCTCTGTGACATATTAATTACTCCACATAACACTGTCTAAAATTTCCTAATAAACATTTAAGATTACAATAATTGCATTAATTGTAGTCATCAAGTGTTGCATATAATAAAATAAGAAATATATTTGCAGCACAGAATTATCACATAGAGAAATCTAATTCAGAGTTCTGTCTAGATTGCCCTTTTTCAGTTATTCCTTTTCATTCTAAGTTGTTTTCTAATCACTGAGAATGATCCATCTTTCTTGGGTTAGGTCTTCTTGTCCCCTCACTTTTTCAGACATTTTTCTCCCTAAAGTTTATTCCATTTTTGGAAATCTTGAGCTTCTCCTGAACTTATTTGATACCAAATGAAGTTTGTACAGATAGTCCTTGACTTAGATCAGGGGTCAGCAACCTTAAACACTCAAAGAGCCACAAAAGTCCTAACCGGAAGCTCCCCGTTCAATTCTGGAGCCGACCAGAAGGCTGGTTCCCCCACCATAGAGTCTCCTCCTAGTGCAGCGTCCTTTTTCCTCTGGTGACTGGAAGTCCGGTTCCCCCACTATAGAGTCTCCTCCTAGCACGGCGTCTTTTCCTTTTACCGACCGGCAACAGGGAGCTGCAGCAGAGGGATGAAAGAGCCACATGCAGCTCCAGAGCCGCAGGTTGCTGATCCCTGACTTAGATCATCCATTTAATGACCATTCAAATTTATGACAGTGCTGAAAAACGTGAATTATGACCAATCCTCTCACTTATGACTGTCACAGTGAAGTGATCAAAATGTGGGTGCTTGGCAACTGGCACATATTTATGACATTTGCTGCATCCCAGGGTCCCATGATTGCCATTTACAAACTTCCCAAGAGGCTTCTGACAAACAAAGGAAGAAGCCAAATTCACTTAACAATTGTGATCCATGTACCAACTGCAGCAAAACAGGTTGTAAAATCAGGTATGACTCACATAATGCCATCACTTAACCCAACTGTGATCATATGTTGAAGGCTATTTATCTGACAAAAAAAATTGCTGCCTAAAAAAAGCACATGAGGAAAATGAGGTCTTTATTTCAAGATACTTACAAGATAAAAAGACTCCTGCCAGATCAGAACAATATTCCATATAATCCGGCATGTGATCTCGGATTAGAGATTATCCTATGCTTCAAGAAGGCTAACAGGTTATCCTGTTATCCCTGTAGCCACTCAGAGTTCCTGTGGAATTGAGCGGCATATAAATGCAAACAACAAACAAACAAATAAACAATAAATAAATAAATAAATAAATAAATAAATAAATAAATAAATAAATAAATAAATAAATAAATAAATAAATAAATAAATAAATAAATAAATAAATAAATAAATAAATAAATAAATAAATAATAAAAATTGAATTGACAGGTTCTATTGTTGATTATTGCCCAAACAGACAATGTTTCAATGGAGCTTCAATTTAGCTAATAGCTATTAATGATTTAGGTTCATAAATTTGTTTCTATTCATTTTACAGCCATCAAACCAATAGCAGTCAGACAGCAAAGTCCCCTGGAATTAAGATGAATTGCTTTTCCCAATAAAGTACCATCCAAGAGACTTCTGATGAAATTGTGGCTCATAAATGCCAAAAAGGGTATAAGAGTATTAACAGATTAACAGAGTTGGAAGGGACCTTGTAGGTCATCTATTTCAACCCCCTGCCCAAGCAGAGGCCCTACACCATTTCTGACAAATGGCAGTCCAGTCTCTTCTTGAAAGCTTCCAGTGATGAAGCTCCCACAACTTCTGAAGGCAAGCCATTCCATTGGTTGACTGCTTTCACTGTCAGAAAATTGCTCCTTATTTCCATTGAATCTCTTCTTAGTAAGTTTCCATCCATTATTCCTTGTCTGGCCTTCAGGTGCTTTGGAAAATAGCTTGACCCCCTCCTCTCTGTGGCAGCCCCTCAAATATTGGAATATTGGAATATTGGAACACTGCTATCATGTCTCCCCTGGTCCTTCTCTTCACTAGACTAGCCATGCCCAGTATAGACAGCACATCTGCTTTATGTTATGGCACTGATTATTCTTCCTTCCTACAGCTACTTTTAATTTGTAGTACAATTAGAAAGGAAATATTATAAATTTATTTTGCTATCTTTTAATGCAGTAGCATGTCGTGTGGTACTATTCAGTTATGGGTAGTTAAATTTCTTCAGATCATAGATATCTGGCAGTTCTACTAAGAGGAAAAGATAGCAAAGGTCAAGATTACTGTTTTCAGTTCAGTAATCAACTTGAATGTAGAACTAGGGAAGATCATAATCAGCCTAATAACCAGATGCTGTGGATGGTCAATTAGGCTGAGAGTCAGAGAAGCCATAAACATGAGCAGAATAACACAATGAAATAAGCTGAAATGACAGAGCATGGAAAAATGTGAAATAGAATTTGATAAGGAATAATTAGATTCTACTCCTTTCGCATTCTTCATTTCCTTCTATACTTCTTCAGAATCTTCATGCTGTATTTCTGTATTTCCAATTACTTTTGTATATTTCCCAAGCAATAAACCCTTTCAGAAGTAAAGAACATGTTGAGAACAAGTGATGAGGTAGAGCCTGCCATCTACCTCATCACTTGTTTGTAAGATGGAAATTATATAAATTAGATAGATGATGGAGGGATAGAGACCGACAGACAGACATCCACATGATATTTTGTGCCTTTCTCATAGCTCTTTTCTTAAACTCTGGTGTTCTCATTGGTGAGCATAAGGAACTTTCTCTCCAACAACTTTTTTAAGTCAATAATGTCTTCAGAGCATCTGGTCTGGAAGAATCTAGATCAGGGGTCCCCAAACTTGGCAACTTTAAGACTTGTGGACTTCAACTTCCAGAATTGAAGTCCACAAGTCTTAAAATTGCCAAGTTTGAAGACCTCTGATCTAGATGGTATAAAAGAAATACATACAACTCTCTTTGCTACCACCTACAGCAGCCTCTTCCTCCATTGCACCTCATTAATCCTCTGAGAATTGGTCAATGACATATAATATTTACCACTGGAGATATTACTTGGGCTAGTGGGAGTTATATATATTCTGAAACATTGGTAGGGGACAAGATTGACCCTGATGCTGTAATGATCTTGAAATCCTCAACGTTTTTAGACATAAACTTTGAGATCACCATGCCACTTCTAAACCTATTTCAGAGGTTTTCCCATTCGTAACTACAACATGGTTATGTCTCTCTCTTTTTTGTCAATCTTCATGATGCTGTTTTCATTTCTTCCCCAAAATGTTCCTGACACAGCCTTAAGTCATCCAGAGCCTTTCCAGTTTTAAACTAGTGTTTTCCCTCATAAGCAGACAACAAGTCACGGTAGTTTCAAAGTGGGCACAATATAACATGTTTTATGACCATTCAATTGGTATCATAGATAGCCATCCCTAGGTAGGGAGTTGGCCTGGTCACTAGTATGGCCATGCTCCTTCCCCTTCAGTCCCTGGACACACATTCTAATTTGGGTAGCGAAAGAATCTGAATCTTTCAAACCAGCTTATTCTCCTGGTTCCAGAAGATCTTCAAACTATTTCTCAGCTCAAAGACTTGCGTTTGAAAGCAAGATCAACCTGAACATCAGCTTATAGGGCAGTCAGTGATGGTGAACCTTTTTTGGCTCGGGTACCAAAAGAATGTGCGTGCGCATGATAGCATGCGGGCTGGTGCCCACACCCATAATGCAATGCCCTCCCCCGTGCATGCGCACCCCCCCGCACTGCCCCTGCACATGCGCACAGGCCTCACTGAAGCTTCCGGTAGGCCCATTGGACTGTTTTTCGCTCTCCCCAGGGTTCAGGAAAGCCTCCTGAAGCCTGGGGATGGCGAAAAATGGCCCAACAGGCCAATTGGAAGTTCGGAAATGAAATGGAAGTGGAGCTGCCCTACTACTTAACTTCAGATAGTTGCAACCAGGCCTCGCACACCTCAGCTCATTTCTTCTGCAGCCGGCAATGCTTTCCTGAAAGCCTCTTGTATGCACGCTGGAGCTGACATAGGGAAATGCCTCACGTGCCCTCAGATATGGCTCCGCGTGCCACCTGTGTCACTGTTATAGGGACTTGAAGGGCTGTACCATAGGAGAGAGAGAGAGGAGGGAGGTTTTATTTGTAAGACATGCCGCTGTTAGCCATAGGTTTAATGTGCTCATCAAAGAGTAGTTATTCATGCATAGAATTGGGAGATCAACATTGTCTCAACCGTGCTAGAGATTATGGGTGATGGACAGAAAAATAAGATCTCATGGTAAGATTCAATTATGTCTTATGAAAGCATTTTTGTTTTTGTGATGTTTGTCAAAATTTTCATTTGTCTGTTTCTCAAATTATTTTTTCTATAAAATAGTTTGCAAAGTTTCTTGGAATGCCATATTCGTTTTGGCCAATGAGTAGTAAATGTTGTCTAGGTCCTGGATAAATTCAGTGAAGAATGAATTTCTTTTTATTGACTCTCCATTAAAATTAACCGTTATGTTGATCTGACCTAGAATTCAGGTGGTAGCCTTGCCCCTTGCTTGTTCCTCCAAACAACATTGTCAAAGTATTTCCTAAATTACGTATCTTTTCAGGCTTTTCAATAAAATTTGGGCAAGCTCCTAAGAATAAATATTTTTCTTTAGACTGGCTACTAGCTAGAGTTAGACTGTTCTTGGCCCTACTACACTGTATGCCTGACTATAGTTAAGAACCTACCATGGATTAATAGAACATTAGGTATGTGATAGCATTGGGGGAATATAAAATAGTGGTTGCTATTTAGTGCTAATTAGAATACTGTTGCTGCCTTCTGCTGTCAATTCAGGGTGTCTGGAGAGTCCTAAGGATAACCATTGTAAGTAAGATACACCAGGATATACTTCAAGGACCTTTTCAAGCCTGGAGCTAGCTCTGCACTTTCAGCCAGAGTTGGTTGAAAGGTGGGCAGCTATATAAATATTTAAATAAAATAAATAAGTTGTTTTGCTTATTATAAATTTATTGCTGTTGATATAATAACATCAGTGGTGTTCCAATGTATTTTGCAGCAAACTTTATAAACCTTAGAGTCAACTTCCTGATAATACCTAAGCTAAAGTTTTAAATTATGCAAATATGTTCTGCTTCTACTTTTGGAACATTGTGAACTATTTATGGTGCTTGACTGCCCCTAGCAGCTTTAGATCTAGTACTTAAGATCAAAATGTACTTTAAATTATAATGTTCAGAATCAGAGAGCAAAAGAAGAAGAGTATTTATTATAAACTTGTCTGGAATGTAATCAAATAAAATAGATGTAAATTTTTAAATGTAAATGGCCTCATTTCCCTGGCCTCATTCAATGAGAAGAACCATAGAAGGCCTCTTAAAAAAAAGGTCCAGTTAATATTTACAAGCTATACCCTAAATCATGAAAAACATATCCAAAGAAAATGCTTAAATGTAGTCATAAAACATGATATTTATAAAAGTGATAAGGATCTTCAAATTAACCACATGAAGCTTTCTTAAGCTGTTTCAAAATGTAGGATAAATTTTGTAATTTGGAAAAAGATGTTCACCGTGTGCATAAATAAGATTTCATTTGATAACCATTTTAATTTCCGTACAGGCATCAGAAAACAGGTTTTCTACTGAAAAGACAATGAATAGCAGGGAGGTTTTTTTTATCACAATCTGATTAACATAGCACTAAGAAGAACTTGGATTGACCCCAGTACTTTTCTGAATGGCTCACTGAGGTTATCTTTCTCATCTTCATAAATCATGTTTGGGTTCAATGCTTGTTCCCAAGTTGTTAAAACTGGGAAGAAGCCTTCAAACAAGCAATCCTCCCTCATCATTTTCCATCCATCTTTTATGTGCCAGTTTCCACATTTTATCTTTCTTTGAAATTTATCTCAAATACAGGGTTTGCAGTGATAACATAACGAGTTACAAACTGCAATTGTCCTTTTTTTCATTTCTGGGATATATTGTACACCTTGACAAAGTAATCAGGCTTAATGTCAACTGGGGCATACTTATACAATTGACAAGATCTTCTGGACCAAGCAAGACTATCTCTTATGAGATGTTGATTATAAGAGGATGAGATTACACAGGTATTGAGTGGGGGGGATTTAAAAAGTATGAACTAATTGGAAGCCCCACTAATATAATCAACACTTGACATGTTTTTAAATCCAGCAACAATTTTTCTATTTAATACATTACGGGGACACTGCTAAAAAGTAGTTTTAAGTGTACCAAAAAGCAGAAAAGGAAATTGGTAGGCTGTTTTTACTTTTAACATTTCCTCAAACACAAGTTTCCAGAATTTGAAAGTAAATAGTCATTACTAAGTCATATTGAATTCTTTAGGAGAGGGTCTAGGACAGTGATGGCTTTTTGTTGTTGCGTGCCAAAAATGGCAGCACACGCGATAGCACGTGCGTGTGCCAGTACCCATAATGCAACACACCCCACCACATGCTTGCACAACTCCCCCCCACCCATGCGCTGCACTGCACATGCGCACCATTCAGAATTTGCTTGATAAAAATTGTGGAGGTGCAAAGTCAACCGCAGGTGGCGCGGTGCCCCTGCCTGACCCCCGCCATGCCTGCCACCAGCCACCAGCCGAGCCGAGCCGGGGAAAGAGCAGAGGGCGGGGCAGGTTGCCAACCAGCCAGCAAATGCTGCCCTGTGCGCCTGAGCTGACTCCCAGCGTTCCTCCTGCGCAGCCCCACCATGCCAGAAAAGCAGTGGCAGCTGCAGGAGGAAGGGCAAGAGCTACCGGCCAGCTCAGGTGCACCTTGCCCTCCTCCCGGGCTTCCCTTGTGTGCCCCATCTTCTTCTTATCCACCTTTGCCACTGCTGCTGCTTCCACGAGTCCATGCGCCCAACTCATTTCAAAACACAAACAAAGCACAAGGGGTGGGGGCGGCCAAGCCAGCGCTCCCAAAACCTGGGGCGGGCGAGTGGGGAGGCCAGTTGGGGTGGTTTCCTCACCTTAGTGGCCATGGTGGGCTTTGGCGGCATGTCTCCCCACCTCGGGAGGGAGCCTGATTAGTGACTCAGCTTTTAGGCTCCCTCCTACTGGGCAGTGATGGCGCTGGGGGGAGGAGGAAGGTGGCGGTGGCGCAGCTCTGGCTCCATTTTCAGGCTGGCCGCCGTCTCCCCTTCCCTTCCTGCCAGACTTCCAAGCTACGAGAAGGTGAAGAGCTCCTGAATTGGCAGCGAAGCAGAATCCGGGCTGCCGAGTACCACCTGTACTTCCTCTCGCTTCCTGCTTCTTCCTGGTCACTTCGCCCATACCAGAGGCAGGGTTTCCACGAAGGCATCCCGAAACCCAAGTAGAAAAAGGGAGAAAAGGAGCCCGAGCCAAGCCTCCCAGCCATTTCCAGCCATCGGCCACTGCTGCGGTCGCAAAGAGGCTTGCCGCTGCTGCTTCCTTCCTGGAGTGGTGAGGAGAGAAGGAGGGTGAAATCCGAAAGGCAGGCGGCCCTGGCCGGGTCGTAGCCTTCACGTCCTCCTCCTCTCTCTCCGCGCACAGGAGGAGCGAAGCAAGCCAGGGAGCCCTGCCTGACTGCTGCCTGACTGGTTGGTTGGCTGGCGAGCAAGTGAGGCCGGGCGTGTTGCATCTGCACCAGGTGCTCACCGGAACCTTTCAGATCTTGCTCTCCTCTCCCCACACTCCAGGAAGGAAGAAGCAGTGGCAAGTCTCTTTGTGGCAACAGCGGCGGCCGATGGGCCCAACTGCAGGTTGTGCAGCATCCCCACCCGACCCCCGCTATGCAAATGCTGCCCCATGCGCCTGAGCTGAGTTCCTCATGTGCAGCCCCACAGCCCCAGAAAAGCAGTGGCAGCTTCAGGGGGAAGGGCAAGAGCTACCGGTCAGCTCAGGTGCACATCGCCCTTCTCCCGGGCTTCCCTCATGCACCCCATCTTCTTCTTTTCTGCTTTCGCTGCTGCTGCTGCTTCCACAAGCGCATGTGTGCCAGGCCGCTGGCCAGCTTGCTCGCCTGCCTGCCAGCCTGCCTGCCTGCCTGCACCATGGTTGCCACAAGGAGAGCGAGATCCGAAAGGCAGGCAGGCCTGGCCGTAGCTTTCCCTTCCTCCTCCATCTGCACCAGGTGCTCACCGGAGCCTTTCGGATCTCGCTCTCCTTGCGGCAACTGCAGTGCAGGCAGGCAGGCAAGCAAGCTGGCCAGCGGCCAGGCGTACATACACTCGTGGAAGCAGCAACAGTGGTGAAGAAGATGATAGGGTGCGTGAGGGAAGCCTGGGAGGAGGGCGAGGTGCACCTGAGCTGGCTGGTAGCTCTTGCCCTTACCCCTGCAGCTGCCGCTGCTTTTCTGGGGTGGCGGGGCTGCACACAAGGAATGCTGGGAGCCGACTCGGGCACACGGGGCAGCATTTGCTGGCTGGGCAGCCACTTGCCCCGCCTGCTGCTCCTTCCCTGGCTCGGCTCGGCTGGCGGCGCAGTGGCAGGCATGGTGGGGGTCAGGCAGGGGCACCGCACCACCTGCAGTTGACTTTGCACCTCCACCATTTTTATCGAGCTCCCCCCCAAAATAAAACCCAGACCCCAACGAACACCCGTTGTTTCAACCAAAATGGAGTTTGCCTGTCACTCCCTCGCAGACTGAATCCAGCCGTGTTGGTGTCCCAGCCCCTTACCTTTGGTGCGCCTTTATATCTGCTCCGGCAGGCCCTTTTGGCTCTGGCGCCAGGAAACGGCTGACATCGCCTCACTTCGTCCCTCTGGTGGGGCAGCCCAGCTCTGGCACTCTGCCACTCGGCACATGCGTACAGCTTTCAGAGGAGACTTTCCTGAAGCCTGGGGAGGGCAAAAACAGCCTCCCCTCTCCGGAAGGCTGAAAATCAGCTGGCCAGTGCACGCATGCGCGCTGGAGCTGACAGGGCAACGCTCGCGTGCCCTTGGATATGGCTCCATGTGCCACTTGTGGCATGCGTGCCACAGGTTCGCCATCACAGGTCTAGGACAACTTGCCACCATTGCCTCGCCACCACCGCCTCTCTCTGGCCAACTCTATGTGGGACAATTCACCCTGGCTGACTCAACATGGCACAACTCACACAGGATGGACAATTCTTCCACAAAGACGAGAAGTTGGTGGTTCCTCTCACTCCTGGCATTCTCCCATGGCGAGCTGTCCCATGGCAAGGGAGGGGGAGAGAGGAGGAGGAAAAGGAGGAGTAAGTTTCCTTCACCTCTGGCATTCTCCCACAGTGTGTTGTCCCACAGCGAGCTGCCTGGGGCAAGCCAGCCGGGCTGGTGGCAGCAAGCCGGAGGCAGTAAGTTTCCCCTTTCCATTAGAAGTGCATGCAGATCTCATTACATTTTTTTGTGTGTGTGATTCTACAATGAGATAAACTAAAACCACCCACTGCTGGATCTACGCACGCCATTCTTGGTTGAACATGCAGGGTTTTATATGAATACCGCTTCACTTAGATAACTAAGGTTGACATTGGCTGATGCCTTTATGGTAGAGTTGATGGAAATGCTATAAAGCTGTTAGCATTTATTTCTTGTTAAAGTACAGATGGGCCTTTTCAACTGTATAGATAGACAGGTCTATCCCTGAATAACTATTTTAAGGGAAGCTGAAGGGAGAAGATCGGTTTATCTAATCCATCACTTTAATAATTGGAGGATAGCACTCTTTGTTATTTGATCTTTAAATTCCCATCTTCTAAACATATAAATACTTCTACCAAATCCATCAGAGGTTTGCAATCAATATAAAATTTCAGTGCAATGCAGCTCAGATGCATATTTGTAATTAATATATTCTAGTTAAATTCTTTTTGCTGTTTTCATCTTTCTTCATAGATATGTGTGGTTAACTCTGTGGAGATATAGTTAGAAGGAAAGGAAAGGAATTTGATACATGTGTTAACAGTAGCCAGACTAAGTAGAGAGTGGAGAGACTGTTTAACATTAAGAATCTGTTTTTAATCATAACTAGGATTATAGTCCATATTATTTTACACTGCGCTCAGTGTGTTTTCTGCCTTGATAATCCTACTCAAAGCTTGGTAGGAGAGACAACTAAAATGGTCAATAACTTTAATTACTCAGTTCTAATAGTGTAGAAAAAATTCTGCCCCGATATTGTGGAGTCAAATATCTTGGTTGTGTTCCAAGAATACTATTTTCAAAGAATTTCATTTTTATTTAGATTTCATTCCCTATCAGCTTAGTGAAAATCAGAGAGACAGCTAATTGTCTTATGTAGATTTAATTTTGTTGAAAGGTTAATTGTATCTAGGGATGTAATCTTTTAAGTTTTGTCTTGCTGTGTTTGATTACCGTTTTTTTCAGAGTATAAGACGCACCTTTTTCTTCCCTAAAAGAGGCTGAAAATTTGGATGCGTCTTATACTCCGAATGTAGCTTTTTTTTTCCAGCCCTAACGAGGTGCTTGCAGCATTTTTTATTCCTACTCCCTCCGAAGTAGTTTTTTACCAGCCCTAAGTCTTTGCAGGCTTGTTTTCATTCCTACTCCCTCTGAAAAAGTTTTTTCCAGCCCTAACAAGGTGCTAACAATCTTACCGGCTTGCAGCATTTTTTTATTCCTACTCCCTCGAAGTAGTTTTTTTACCAGCCCTAAGTCTTTGCAGGCTTGTTTTCATTCCTACTCCTTTGAAGAATATTTTTTAAGCCCTAACCAGGGGATAAAATAATGTGCTGAAGCTGAACAGACTAAGGACGCTAGCCAGATGAATACCTGGTAGGTAGATTTTTCCCCCTATTTTCCTCCCACAAAACTAAGGTGCGTCTTATACTCCAAAAAATATGGTAGTTGTCAGAAGAGCTGCTCATTATTCTGGATGTGGATGTCACAGGTTAAAATTGTTCCATGGTTACCATTGTCACTTTGTGGTCCTGTTGAATGCTTCTGTAGCGAAGGAGTGAAATCTCAATCCCTCATGCTTTAATCTTCTCCAACTCTTTCTTCCAGATATTTGGACAATCCTCATTTATTCCACAGATATTTACCCAAGAAGATCAGGTACTGTCTATCTGACAATCTTCTAAATGCCCCTTAACATGATACTATACTGAAGTTACTTTACATATACTAAGATGAGAGCAAAAAGAAAAGCAAGATGTAATCTTCTCAATATTCACACTTTTTTTCTTAAATTTCTATTTAAAAATGAATATATTAGGAAGATTATGTGCAAGAATTCATAGAATAAAGCATACAGCAAGAAAAATTAATTAAAATTGCGTATATGAGTTGGAAGATGCTTACCCATTTTCGTGCAGACTTTAAGAAAATTCAGCAGGATATAATCAACTTATGCTTGAACAAAATGTGAAATTTACCAAAAGTGAAATATGGATTTATTCCTTATATTATATAAAGTTCTGGCATTTCCTGTTTTTTTTTTCAGCTCACTTTTCATTGAAAGTGCTTTTCTCTTTCTGCCTTTCAATGAAACCACATCAAATATCATATCAATCTTTTCATAGCATAGATTGAAATGACTAAAGATCAATACATTTGAACGACAACTTATGAAGTGCGAGATAGAAAGAAAGTCATCAGGAGGCCAGGAAAGAAAAAAGAAAGGTGGCAAGGAAGGTTAAAAGAGCCACCATATTGCTCAGTTTACTATTACTACAGTATTGGAGATCAATGCCAAGTCTGAATGACAAATATCAAAGCCAAATAGCCCAGAGACAGAATTACAATTGAAAAGAATGAGGGGTAAAGACCATCTAGAATACAATGGGAAATGTTAGGTCTAGCTTGTAGTAGCACAACAAATTATTTGGAGGGGGGTGGGAAAGCCTATAAAATGTTGAACATTGAGAAATTAAAAATGCAGGCTTTAGAAAAATGGATAGAATGTATTATTTCTAAGTATAGACATGATCCAGGATTAGAAGATTTGGATTTTCTCACCAGAGATTATAGATGAAAGTTTAAGAGTTTTAAATTTCTGGTTTAAAAAAAATCTATTTTTTCCATATCACTGCCTTGACACGTGAACGTTCTCAGCTATGAACATCCCATGGATCCATGTAATGAGAACCTCAAAAATCATGTTATCATAGCTGTGAGCTAATTTCATACATCCTTCCGTGTTAGTGAGCCATCAAGCTATATTCCATCCAAAAGAGATATATATAGGGTGATCCAATGTATACTTGTTGAATTTCCTTAATTTGTTGCTGCCTTAATGATAATACAAAAACAAGCATCTTGTATGCAAGAATTATGTAAAATGTGTAGCTTTGTTGTTCAGCCCCTACTGGAAAACAAAGAAATCTTGCCTTGCACCAAAAAAAAAAAACCCAAAATGTCTTCAATTAGGAGTTGAACAGGTGATTTGCAGCTGATGTACTCCATATAGGGCCTGTCCAAACTCTTTTTGTAAATTCTGGAGCCCTGTAAGATTCAGAACTGAACTACCAAGAGGCTATTTCCCTCTGACTTTTCAGCTGAAAACAAAATAAAATAGAGGGACATTGGTGTGTTAAACCTTAGAATACAGCTAGAAAATTGAGGGGAAGTATCTATCTCTTTCAACAGAACAAGACTCTCAAATCCCAGAATTGTTGTCCTTAGAGATGTCATTATGCAATAGCCTGGTCCATTGTGGCCTTCTGCTGCCCCAAATTAATAAATAATAAAAAGCAAGGCACCCCTTCGCAATGAAAAGTTGACATGAAATAAACATAATAAACATATTTAACAGCAAAGAGAGCTTATGAAATATAGAGAACCGGTGACACTTTTGATGAAGAATGACCAGCTGTGTCCTTGCAGGCAACAGAAGAAGAGCTGAATGATCAATATGAAGGTATGTGTGAATCGGCTTACAGTGAAGCAGAATCAGCTGCTGTGGAAGTATTGGACCTGCCTCTTCCCAGCTACTTCCGTTCCCGGAGCCACAGCTACCTCCGAGCTATCCAGGCAGGTTGCTCCCAAGAAGAGGACACGGTCTCTGTACAGTCCCTCTCACCACCCCCAACCAGCACCATCAGTGGCAGCCAGACACTTCCCAGCAACAACAGTAAGTCAGATTTTCTTTTCTTTTTACTGTATTTGGAGTATACGAAGCTAAGAAATTTATTTGGCATGGCTTGGGAAGTGTTTGATGAGCCTGGAAAGAGAATTTTGAAAAGAACTTAACAGAAACTTGTAGGAAATGTAGGCCAGAACAGACTGAGACAGAATGATAAATGGATTTTCCAGAATTAATATTTCCTTCAAGAATTCACTCTTATTTTTATATATTGAGTCATGGCTTTTCAATGCAGCCTTTCCCAACTTAGTGCCATCCAGCTCTGTTGCAAGCACAATTTCTAGAATTCCCATTGGCCCCACTGGCCAGGAATTCTGAACTTTGCCATCCAACACTTCTGGAAATCATTGGATTAAGGATGCTGCCACACACAAAAATATATTCAGAATTGCTTAAAAGTATTATTCCATCTGTCTTGTATACAGTGTGTGTGTGAGAGAGAGAGAGAGAGAGGGTGGGGGAGGGGGGAGGGAGAGAGGGAGGGAGGGAGGGAGGGAGGGAGGGAGGGAGGGAGAGAGAGAGAGAGAGAGAGAGAGAGAGAGAGAGAGAGAGAGAGAGACCGCAGTGCAAGGGATGATGTGACTCATATAACTTTTATCCAGACAAAATGAAATATTTTTGGTGGGAGTAAGTGCCACTGAACATAGAGATTGATAGTTATAAATCAACTAGCCTTAGGCCACCAATCCTAAACATATGTATTAGATTATTTTAGAATGGATTATAAATTCTCTTACAAACAGTGAAAAAGTTTAACATACAAATTTGATTATTATTATTATTAATAATAATAATAATAATAATAATGAATAAACAATAACAACAACAACAACAACAACAACAACAACAACAACCACCTTCCAATTAACATTAATGGGACTAGCACTTCATGTTGGCAGTGTCATATCTGCTCTTTTCTTCCAAATTGCTTAAACTATAATAATTACAAGGATACTGTTTTGTAACTCTGATCTCAGATATTAACTCTGCCTTATAGCTACAATTAGGTTACTGTAAATTGCATTTATCTAAATCTTGCTGAATGAAGCAGAAGATGGTAAAGGTGATTCTGGACCATAAGCAATCTGGCAAAAAAAAGCTGAACTCTCCCTTTGGGTTCCACCATGTAGCCACTAAGAAGATGGAGACCTGAACTGTGTTGCTTATCCTATAGGAAGATCTCACCCAGCAATTTTTGAAAGTAATGTAACTGCTGTGGAAAACTAAAGGCAAGGGAATCAGCCAATAGATCATCCTTCTAATCGCCAGGCAAAGTTTGGGAACAGGGTGGAAGCAAAGATTTACTTCTGGCTATGAACTGGAAGAACCACTCCCCTTCCTAAAAAGAAATATCCTTGTTTCTCTGGGGGAACTCTTTGCAAAGCACTCTGGCTTGTTGACAGTGCGTCACGGAAACTCTATGTTAGCACTGACAGGGAACTGAAGCTTAATACTGTATAGCAGGTTTATTTTATGTGGTAGCAGTCCTACCTTTCCGCTCACCTTGCAATAGCCCCTCCGTTCCTGTCTCTTATTTTTCTCTTAGCGAGATTCGAGTCCAGTATTTTGAGCCTGGGTTGAAAAAAATTAGCACTGGGAGAGAGACTGCAGGAGTGTAGAAGGGGGTGAGCAGAAGCCTAGTTTCTTTTGTCAAGGACAGTTGCAACCCTTAGTGGTGATAGCAATATTGCTCCTGAACGAGCAATATTTTCCTTGGAATTTCATTGAAGTACAGAAATTAGGAGGGAAGACTGCAGACTACTAAAAAAAATGACAGTATAGTGACTGCAGAAAATCAAGGATACCCTTTGGTTAAGCCAAGGGTCAGCAACCTGTGGCTCTGGAGCCGCATGTGGCTCTTTCATCCCTCTGCTGCGGCTCCCTGTCACCAGTTGGCACCACAATTTTGAGAGGAGCTTCCGGTTGGGGATGGGGGGAAGTAGGGCATGCCAAGAGGAGACTCTATGGCAAGGGGCAGGTTTTCCGGTCAGCTTCACAATTGATAGGGCTTTCGATTAGGACTGGTAGAGGAAAAAGGATGCTGTGCTACAAGACTCTATGCTGGGGAAACTGGACTTCCGGTTGGCTCCAGAATTGAACGGGGAGCTTCCGGTTAGGATAAAGTGACCAGATATTTTTTTTTTAAGCGGGACGGGGGGGGCCGCCTGGGCGCCGCCATTTGTTTTGCCCTCTGTGCATGCGCAGAACGCTGCGCATGCGCAGAGGGCAAAACAGCAAATGTCGGCGTCCAGGTGAGGTGGGGGGGAAGCGGGAGGGCGCTTGGATGCCTGCAGCTCGCGACAGGTAAGCTGCCTCCTTTCCCCGTCTCCCGCCTCCCGTTCGTTGCTTGCCAGCCCGGCCGAAGGGAAGGCGGGAGGCGAGGAAAGGCCTCCCGAAAGGGAGGCGGGCTCCCGAAGCCTCCCCTCCTTTCGGGAGGCCTTTCCTCGCCTCCCGCCTTCCCTTTGGCCGGGCTGGCAAGCAACGAACGGGAGGCGGGAGACGGGGAAAGGAGGCAGCTTACCTGTCGCGAGCTGCAGGCATCCAAGCGCCGCGGTCTCCCGGTCGCCCGCCCGGCCCCAGGGCAACGGCGGCAGTGAGGCGACGGGGGGAAGAAGGGGGAGGGGGACGAGGAAGGGCTGTTTGCGCTGCTCGTAAACTCAAAGCAGCGACGGCTCCTCGTCCCTCACCCCTCCCAACCGCAGCGGCGCCTCCGAGGGCGGGGCTAGGGATGGGGCGGGGGAAGGAGAGGAGGAGCAGCCTCCCTTCCCCCTCCCCCCAGCTTCCAGCGCCCGCCCGCCGCCAACAGAGGCCTGCTGCCTTTCAGGCCGATTTTTTGAAAGAATGCCCTAGTCGGGCATTGTTTTAAAAAATCGGGACTTTTTAAGAGGGCGGGCGGGACGCGGGACAAATGGTGAAAAAGCGGGTGTGTCCCGCCAAAATCGGGACGTCTGGTCACCTTAGGTTAGGACCTTTGTGGCTCTTTGAGTGTTTAAGGTTGCCGACCCCTGGGTTAGGCAAAAACTTAAGTAAGTATAAGGATATCAGATTATGTTATGGTTGTCTTCTCCTTTTTAAAATAGTTCTAAAGTATGATCCCTTTCATCAAAATGAATGATAAGAACTGATGAAAGTCTCTCATGAAACTGAGTGAGAATTGGAATTTTTTTAAAAAAAATCTGCATTCTTTATTAAACACTAAAGGAAAGCGTCTTGCTAGACTGCAACTATTTGTCTATTTTTGCTCTCTGGTTATTTGGTATTCAGAGCCCGTCAGCACCAGTGTTTTAAATTATTTTCTATCCACAAGTATTATGTTTCTGAGTGTCATGTTTACAATAATATGGAGCAGTAGGTTAGTTCATAATGATAGGCCCTTTGAAAATTCTATTCCCATTGGTTCATAACAAAATCTTGTCACGTGGCTAAGCTAGCTATGACGAGGGACACTAAGTGTTCTCAAAACATCTGCCTGAGCACAGCGCACTTCCAAGTCTTCTTCCACCCTTAATCCTCTAACTCATTACTAAAAACTTTCCCCAACAGATGGGTGGAACCACACCCACAGCAACTACTTTTCTGCTGACTTCATTGATTGCAGCAGCGGCAAGTCATTTGAAGTCTATATCTCAAGATCCTATCCTAGATATGGAAAGAGATAGCCTCCCACAATTTGTGGTATACTGTACGTGAATCAATTCCACTAATAGAGCCAAGAAAGTTTGTCGGGACAGGACAGTGCTAGGGTGCAGAACTCCAGAAACCCGATGAGAATAATTCACAAAAATATAATTCCAGATGCTTATCATCTTGAAACAAATGAAGTGATGTATGATGCAATACAACGCCCTTCGAATTGTAAGTCTAAAATTACTGAATTGCACCATCGAGAGGCAAAAGGATGAAATATGGTTAATACATCTCAGGAGGATAGAACACAGCTGTTGATGATTGTGATGATCATGATGAAATTTTGACTAAGGCTTGGAATAGGAACCCCTTATAAGAACTGGGTATTATAAAACTTTGAAAGAGGATACTAAGTGCCTGGAAACGTGTCAGGACAGAAAGGCCATAATCTGTTCTATCAATCCAGAATGCAAAACGTAATAATCTTACAATTACAGAAAGGCATAGTATACTTCAGTTAACAATAAGAGCTGCTCAACATTAGAAATAATTACCTAGAGAATTTGAATCCTCAAAGGCTGAATTCCAGCCAAGAAAAGCCGATTATCCTCTTAACTGAGCCCAAATATCAGAACGTTTCCCATGGCACATTTATTGTATTGGCTTTGCTAGCTGGTGGTGGAGTACCTTTAAAATAAATTTGCCTGTATGGTTCTGGAAGCATTGAAATAGTTATATTTTTATTGACTGTGTGCTTTTATAGAGGCTATACAGTGAGTTAACTTCCCCTCTTTTATCACCTCTTCATAGTGTATAGATAATGGTTATGTTTCTTTCTTGGGGTGGGTATTCCAACTGATACAATTTATAAAATACCTTTCGTGTGCCAACCTATAAAATCCACTAAGAGACTGTTGTGCCTTTGCTTGTTATTTCTAAATGAGCTATATACTTGCAATTGTACCTCATGCATTTGTGTATTAGTAATTGTGCTGCTGGTCCTGGATTGTAATAAATTCATGAGAGATTATAGATTCCCCTTGAATGGAGATGTTCAAACAGAAGTTGAACATCAGCCACCCTTTCTAAAAGAAGACTATTCCTGTTGATCTGAATTACTGAAAATCGTTTTAGAAAAATGAGTACTTTGGGAATATGAGCACTTTGGGAATATAGGTTCTGGAAAATAAAGCCGAAGGAGCAAACAACTACTAGCTGAATAGGATTGCTTGGATGAAAAAATCATTAATTTGTTTAAGAAATCCAAAGCTGTGTCTGAAAAAGTTGGCTTTATATTCTCCAGAACTTTATGGTGGCGCTTGTTCATGCTAAACGATGGGAATAGCACAACTTTAAAACAGATCGGTGGGATACTTCACTCAACGTGTATGTGTGTAAAGGAAGTGCTACAGTTAAACATTGCTCTTATTGACTTCTCTCACTTTCTTACTTTTTATCTTATGAATGGTAAACCTCAGTGGTACCAGGGGCTGGTTTTGTAGAATTTTTCCATGGAGGGTTGGTTTTACTTGCTCACCTGCCGCTCACCTCCTCCTGCGGCCAAGTTCCTAACAGGCCATAGACTGGTAGCCATCTGTGACCCAGGGGTTTGGAGACCCCTAGAATACCTCATATGTGATAGGAATCAAAATGTGTGCATGCATATGCATTACAGAATTTACAAAGCAAATAAATACCGTATATATGAACGTTAAATATATATCATAAACATTAACTCAAGTATCTTCCCTATAAATATAAAAAATCTGCCCATCTTTAGTCATGCTTATAAACAGCGTCTCTAACATGGTATCCACAAATGCCAATAATTGACACATTTATCATAAAGTCAGCCCCCTCTGACTTTATCATAAAAAGAAAACAATCTTGCCTGCAGTAAAACAACAGATCAGCCTCCGAAATCCCATTCATATCGAGGAATGACTCTATTGTAATGCATAGCTATAGCCCATTGACATCTTTCTAAACTTGCCTACCTGCCAAGAAAAAAGATAATGGACCAAAATGGAAAAAGTAGCAGAGGGCTTTCTTGAATCTCTGCCTTTAATAAAGGAAGCTAACCTTCTCTTGCCTGAGTTTCTTTATTGGTGTGGGGTGTTGTTTGAGGGGGGGGGTTCAAAGGAAAGCAAAGGAATGTAAATAGGCTGGGTAGCAAAAGAAACATCAGGACAAGTCAGTTCCCCCAAAATTTCCAGAAACGTGGCTAAGTACCATCTGTTACTGACAGTGCACAGGCCAGAGGCTGGTATATAGAATAACAGAGTTGGAAGGGACTTTAGAGGTCTTCTAGTCCAACCCCCTGCTTAGGCAGGAAACCCTACACCACTTCAGAGAAGAAATGGTTATCTAATCTCTTCTTTAAAACTTCCAGTGTTGGAGCATTTACAACTTCTGGAGGCAAGTTGTTCCACTGATTAATTGTTCTAACTGTCAGGAAATTTCTCCTTAATTCTAAATTGCTTCTCTCCTTAATTAGTTTCCACCCATTGCTTCTTGTTCTACCCTCAGGTGTTTTGGAGAATAGTTTGACTCCCTCTTCTTTGTATGAAGAGCTATGAATATATGAAGAGCTGGAATCCCACCGAGGCCCATTACTAATTATATCATCCAGCAATGACCTCACATTTTATTCTGTGATAGCAATAAGCATCCCATTTAAAACTCTCTTCTTTTTGACCTATATTCAATCTTTAGAAATAGCTTTCTCTGGAAATAGGCAGAGGATACTGCAGTTTGTGTGCTGTAGCTTATAGTTATATGAACATCTACATATAATGCACGATTGTTGTTATTAATTAACTTCTGGAACCTGTGCAAAAAAAGAGAAGGGGACAGAGTAAGAACAATATGTCTATTGTCATATACCAAAAAAAGAGCTACAGGTTGCATGTGAAAGCATGCAGAAAATACCACCTCTACTATTTTATTGCACATTACAAAATTTCATCTACTGTACATCCCTGTTGGTGAAGTGAAGTAAACTGTGATTAGCTAGAGATATTTTAGCCTGACTATAAATCAGTAAGTTTGATCTCTGGGTGGATTTTCTGGGTAATAAAACTTTGCATCATTTGTTCTGTCTTCCTGTTTGGTGTATTTGGAAGAAAATGTACCAGCACCGAACCAAAGAATCCTTCAGCAAAATAATTTTTTTACAGAGCAGATCAATTGTGCACATAAAGGCTGGCAAATATTTATAGCAGCCCACATGTGAACATTTCACCCTACAACACCCACACAGGAGTTGCTAACAGGTAATGATCTTATGATAGACTTATTCAGCTTATACAACCACAGCAGCCTGAAAATTAGATCATCTCAGTCTGTGACTAACATTTTTACAGTTCATACATCCAGGAACTACCACAAAGCATGATTATGATGTGCTATCCACTGCACTTCAGTTCTGTAAAAAAATAGGATTGCTGCCACCCAGGGGTGGGTTCTAAATTACCTCGCTGCTGGTTCGCTTCCTCCCGCGCCGCATGGCCATGCCTCATGGGCATGTGCACTTTGCACGCACACGCATGAACATAGCAAAAAATCAGAAAAAATTCCCCCCCAAAAAGCCAAAAACAAGATGGCGACACATGCGCAGTGCTGGAAAGTCGGCTTCTGCGCATGCGCAGAAGGAAAAAAAAGCCAAAAAAAATTCAAAAAAAATTCAAAAACTTTTTTTAAAAAAAGATAGCAGCCTCCACGGATCGGCACCGACCGATCCGGTTCCGTGACATCACCAGTGGATTGCTACTGGTTCGGACAAACTGGTCTGAACCGGAAGGAACCAGGGGTGAGATGCTCACTTACCCAGACCGGTGCGCTACTCCGCGGTCCTTTATGCTTTGTGCGCGCGTGCGCACACTACGCGTGCGTGCCCCCTTGCACAATTTTGCTTCTGCGCATGCGCGGAAGCAAAATCGCGCCAAAATCTCGCAAGGGGATGTGCGCGTGAGAGATTTTGGCGTGATTTTACTTCCGTGCATGCGCAAAAGCAAAATCTCACTGAAATCTCGTGCATGCGCGCGTCCCCTCGTGAGATTTCAGCACGATTTTGCTTCCGCGCATGCGCAGAAGCAAAATCACCCAAAAATTCACGAAAAAAAGATGGCGACGCGCGCGACTGCCCGGTGGAGACGGTACCGGAGCAGTCGCGCACAAATTGGGTTATCGGCGGGTCCCTACCGGAGCTACGCACTGGACCGCACCGGTAGGAACCCACCCCTGGAAGGAACCCACCTCTGGTGCCACCTATACAATCCACAACCCTTCTCCTATGGTGGTTCTTTCATAGATATCTTCAATACTTCTGATATGAGACTATGTAATCAGATTCTTATTTAGAAGTTTTCAGATACAGGGGGTTGCTATTGTTTCTAAAAACAACTTTATGAAATTACACAGAAGCTGTGTATTTTTGTTAATTTTGTTGTTTTTAACTCTGGTTGTCTTTTACTGTTTTTATTATGTTTTAATTGTAACTACACAGGGACATTTATGTAAGATGGGCAGCCAATACTGTAAATAAATTAGTAAATAAATAAACAGAAAGTTATCCCACCTTTGTGTTATCTATCATATTTGTGATATCATAATTACCCCTCAACCCCTTTATCCAGGTTGAACAGGACAGGACTCGGAACAGATCATGTGGCATTCTACCCAATAGTATTATTCTCCAAGCCAATGTGAATCAATTTGTGAATACTGAGGTGATTCCATCTAACAATTTTATTAATTTGCCCATAGTTTACAATTTTATTAATGAGAATATCATGAGTGTCTTTAAAAATGCTGGAGGTCGAGACATTTATCTCTGTAGGAATCTTCTTAAAATTAGCCGGGCATAATTCTTTGTGACAAGTTCATGCTGGCTCTTTTTAATTATGGCCTTTTTATCTATGTGCTTAGAAACACATTGTTTAATTATCTGCATGAAGGCCTTGTACCAGTATAGATGTCAATTCCTTCTGGTTTTGAAAGAATAGGCTAAAACAGACATTAACAAACTGGAGAGAGTTCAGAGGAAGGCTATCAAAATAGTGATGGGATTGGAAAACAGATTCTATGAGGAACAGTTAAAGGAATCAAGAATGTTGTAATTCTTCTGGACTTCTGAACACTGAATTCATCTGAATCTTAATTCATGTACTAGTGAGTTTTTAACTCATTCAATTAAGGGTCCTTTTTGTCTAGAGTTGCAGCACCTTCCTTTCACCAACTTCACAACAATGGCCAGCTAAGGTCTTGTTTCTCTTCTGAGAGAAGAGATAAAATATAAGTTAAAATTCTTCTCAACTTTTATTAATTCAACTCCTTGCAACAGACCTGTACAAATCTTTTCTTTCTGATTTATTTTAATAAGCCCTTTTTATGTTCTGCGCATTTATCATAAGCCTCGGTTTATTCTTTCTGGCATGGCCTCTACAGTTTGTGATGACTACAGTGTATCCTCCCTTGACTCCAGTATATGTCCTTTTTATTTTCCAATAATTTTAAGAATGTTCTGTGTTTATATACCTTAGTTCCTCTCTCATTTTTCCTCCAAATAGCTATTATTTGCAATTCTACTTTTAATATCTTGTTTTGCTGGACACTTTCTGGACACTTTTCTATTTCAAGATTTCATGCCATTGGAGCTGATCTATCTTCCTTTTGACTTTATCAGAAACTACATGTCCCCCATGTTACTTCTTCCACCTTCCGACAAATGAAATTGTCAGCAAGAAACAACAGGTGCAGCCTTTGATCTCTAGTAGATATTACGGTACGGTAGGATATTTCAAATCTCATAATGGTATTATCTTTAGAACTTCATCTTCAGAAGTTAGTCATCTTACACAAAAGGACCACATCCATAACTTCTCCCTATCTAAGAAGTCTGTAATAAACTTCCACGACAACACTTTTATTCTTACCCAGTCCTGACAGTATCTACATGCTCGAGTTTGTAAATTTCTTGTGCAGGTACAATATATATTTTATGTACAATGCAAACTGCTCCCTTTCTGTTGAATTCTATTCCACCTGAATAAGATGTAGCCTTCTAGAATCAAGATGCCACATCCCACCAAATTTCAATGATGCCTGTTACATTATATTTTGTACTGTGTTAAGTTCCATGTTAAGTTTGTGTCCCACATTTTTTTCTTTTTTGTTATTTCATCATTTCTTTCCATTATGTTCATATTTTGTTTATCGGCTGCCATTTCTTGACTTGCTATTGCTTATATAATATTACAAATGTAAAAATACTTGAAGAACATGAAAGCATTTTGCAGCACTTCCCATAATGTAATCATTCCAGTAAATGCATATAAGCAAATGAGTTCAAGCCACAGGAACATTCTTCATCCAACTCTGACTCAACAGCAGTTTTAAGTGCATAGATTTCTTCTCCTTTTTGTTCCAATCACTCCTCCAAATGAGCTCTACAGAAACTCTGGAGAACATGAAAAGGCTGCAGAGAAAAGAAAGGATTTAATTTTTTACAGAGGGGTTTATTTTACTGCTGGAGAGACTTGTGGATAGAATCACACATCTGATTGATATAACACTTTCTTGCTGATTTGCTAACTTTTGGCTTCTGCCTTTTTAGTCATTCTTATTAGCACAATTAATGCAAGATTAATACAAGATGGTTATTGATTACCACAAAAAACCTTCTAAATGGACTACAACTCCCATCATTCAGTTGGAACCAGAGTTGGCCATATTTAGAATAGAATAGAATAGAATAGAATAGAATAGAATAGAATAGAATAGAATAGAATAGAATAGAATAGAATAGAATTGAATTGAATTGAATTGAATTGAATTGAATTGAATTGAATTGAATTCTTTATTGGCCAAGTGTGATTGGACACACAAGGAATTTGTCTTTGGTGCATATGCTCAGTGTACATAAAAGAAAAGATACATTTGTCAAGAATCATGCGGTACAACACTTAATGATTGTCATAGGGTACAAATAAGCAATCAAGAAACAATCAATATTGATATAAATCATAAGGATACAAGCAACAAGTTACAGACATACAGTCATAAGTGGGAGGAAATAGGTGATAGGAACGATGAGAAGACTAATAGTAATAGTAATGCAGCCTTAGTGAATAGTTAGACAGTGGTGAGGGAATTATTTAAGACTGAAGACCCATCCAGAGTTCTCTGTGGCTGCCGATTCCAAGATGACCACCACCCTGCCTTGACTACATTGACATTACCAATCAAACCATAAATTGACTTCTGAAAATAAATGACTTGAAGCCAAATGGAGGACAATCCTTGACAGAAGCAATGGTGACAAAATTCTTCCAAAAACATCTGCCTCTAATCTTAATCCAAATCAACCTCTACCATCAGAATTGTCTTATCAAAGATCACTTCCACTTCCTTGTATTTCATCTCAAGGTCTTTTAGTGTACTCGCTTAATGTGTTATTACCAGAAGCCTGTCTCCCTCATTGAGTGTCTATCTGTATTGACATCCTAAGATATTAACTTCCAGTACAACGATGTCTCCATCTTAATTCAGAACAATATTCAAATTATTCTAATTCATATATTTAAAATATGCAAGGAGCCACCATACATGGTCAGGAAACTACCCAAAATATCCAAAGTGCTATAAAGTGGATTATAAAATTTACAAAAGGCAAGCATCTATTTTTCAAATACACATATACCCTTCTTTAGCTGCAGGAAATCCAAGTTATCACTATTCCCTGTTTTGCAATATATTCATTCTCCTTTAAATATGCATATGGAACAGAGGTGGGATCCTGCCGGTGCGATTAATAGCTGTTGTTCGGCGCAGAGCCGAAGACGCTGCTGCCATTCGCGGAGCGGGAGCTTTCCCCGGGCGCTTTCCCTGCCCGCATGGATGCCGCCAATTGCGTTCTTTTGCCCTCTGTGCATGCAGAACGCTTTGCGCATGCGCAGAGGGCAAAAGAACGCAACTGGCGGCATCCATGCGGGCGGGGAAAGCGCCCAGGGAAAGCTCCCGCTCCGCGAACGGCAGCAGCGTCTTCGGCTCTGCGCCGAACAACAGCTATTAACTGCACTGGCAATCAGAGGCAGGAACCCACCTCTGATATGGAAGGCAAGTCAATATCTGTGATTACAATTTTTTTAAACCAAACTTGCTTTTTCTACTTTCCTTCAGGAAGCTTTAAGGCAACTTTCCAACCTGGGAACCTACCAGGTGTATTACACTATAACTTCCATAATTCCCAGCCAAAATAGAGTCCAATATATCTGTTGGACAACAGGTAGGGAAAGGCTGCCCTAAAAATAATCTTAATAATTCTACATTTCAAGCTGCTGCCTTCTGGTCCATATTGATAAAAGGTTTTTTGAATAGCTACCAGAACCTATATCTTACTTTTCAATTTTTTAATAATAGATTAGATTGATCAACGCCTATTAGTTCTGCTGATGTGGCCAGAGAATGTCCAAAGAGCAAAACATGAACATTTGCTTTGCAAGAGATCAAATAACTTCTCCATTTGCTATGTTTAAAAGCCAGGCTTTGTACTTCTCTGCAGACCAATACTGGGATCACTACAGATCATAAATAAGTCACAACACCAAATAGGCTTTTTGATAGCAAGCAATCCAAGCAAAAATACCTTTGTTTCCCACAATAAAGCTGCCTGCCAATCCACAAAGCCTATCTCAGTTTTCTTGAAAACATATTGAAAGGAATGTGGTTCACTCTGAGAATTTCAATCCTGCTCTATAAAATGTTAGAAGAAAATTATTACTTTCCATTAGGTAATAACAATCAATCAATGTGCTATCAGAAGCAGTAAGGCCGGATGAAACCCATGTCTAAAACTGAAAAGTATTTTATAAGGAGTTTAGTTTCTGCCTCGTCTCTTATGTAAGGAGAAGAGAAGAAAACAAGAGAAAATAGGAAAACAAAAAGTTTCAGAAGAGAAAATCCTAGTTATTGTTCTGTGCTCCATCCTGCTCTTGATTTGTCAAGTTTTCTTTGCTACATCTCAACTTGTCTGTTACAGTATGTCTTGTGTAGAACATCCTGAAAAAGAAGCTGTATATCTCCAGTTGGTGTAAAATGTTGTGGAAGCTACAGCTATTAACTAGTACAAGATACCAGGATCATATGAAGCCAATATTAAAAGAGGTACATTGGTTGCTAATTGATTTCTAGGCACACTTTAAGATTGTTAATTAAGGGTGTGCAAAACATTTCAAACTCAATCCATCTTGAATCCAAAACCCCAATGTCAGGTTTGAAACACTCTCTTTTGAATATAAAAGTGCAAAATAGGTTATTTAATCATTTTGGAAGGATTTCAAGTTGGAATTATTTATTTATGGATTTGATTTATATAGCTGCCCATCTCACATAAGTGACTCTGAACAGCATACAATAAAATAAGTAAAAATAATAAAAAACATTTTTTTTAAAAAAGCAGCAGAGTTTCATAAATAAATAAAGTCAAGAGACTGGTTCTATCACACACCTGGGCACCCAGGCACCAAACGAAGTTTTCAGGGCCTTGCAAAAGACCAGTAGGGCAGGGATAAGTTAAGAGTGTAATGATGTTCCACAGGGCAGGTATCACAGCAGAAAAAGCCCTCTTCCTGAGTACTAACAGCTGATTTGCCCCAAACATGCCCCTCCTGCCCGACCAGGTGGGATAGGTAGAAACAGTTGGGGAAACATGGTCCCCCAAAAAACCCAATTCCAGGCCATGAAGAGCTTTAAAGCGCAGGGGTGAAATCCAGCAGGTTCTGACATGTTCTGGAGAGCCGGCAGCGGAAATTTTGAGTAGTTCGAAGAACCGGCAAATACCACCTCTGGCCTGCCCCAGAGTGGGGTGGGAATGGAGATTTTGCAATATCCTTCCCACAGGAGTGGGGAGGGAATGGGGATTTTGCAGTATCCTTCCCCTGCCACGCCCACCAAGCCACACCACACCACACCCACAAGCCACGCCCACAGAACCAGTAGTAAAAAAATGGATTTCACTACTGTTTAAAGGTAACTACCAGCACCTTGAATTGCACCAGTAAGCACACGAGAAGTCAATGCAACTCACAAAGCAGTGATGTCACATGCACCATACAAACAATTAATTGCCCATGCTGCCACATTTTACAGATGTTCTTCAAGGGCAGCCCCATGTAGAGCACATTGCAATAGTCTAATCTGGAGGTCACAAGGATATGAGTGACCATGACCAGAGTAGCTTTGTTTCAAGCAAAATCTCTCCAAACTAGCATCGATTTTAAATTTTTATTAACTGCTTTTTTAAGATTGTTGGTTTGTTGTTAATTATTTTATTCAAAATTATTTATATTCTTTTATAAACCATTCTGATCATCATGATTGTGTTATACGTGCAATTACATTGGAAAGACATAAAATACCAATTATAAACTTAGGCAGATGGTGTCATCTAAAAAAAAATCTTGCAACAGTGGACTAAATATCAAAAACATTCATTTTGCTTCCAAACAGAAGTACAAAAATATGTTTGTGACTCATTTATTTTTTTAAAAAAGGTCCTCAAACTGCATCATAGAAACCTACCTATTTTAACAGAATAATATTGTCTAATCATGATAAATTCTGTTTTGGAAGAGTATAAATATGAAGGCATATTTGTCTTCACCTAAATGGGCCATGTAGCAATTAATTACTATGTATTTGTAGGGCTGGGCAAAGCAATGATAAGTGGCACTATTTAAAGAAAATTGCCACAAGCAAGTCATCTCTTCTGAGTGATAAAGCAGCTGTTCACTCTGGAAAGTTTAATGTGGTTGCTTCAAAAATCTTTCCCCAGTTGTTTCCACATATAGTACATCAATGGGCACAAGTGCTTTGTGGGAAGTCTCAGTAGATGTATTTGTGCATGTGCATTCATGCACCAGCAACATGGGAAGTTGTGTGAAATCAACTGCTTTTTAAATGCTTTGCAAAATCCAATGCATTTATTTGTTACAAATCCCGAGTTGCTTTAAATGTCTTTAATGTTTGTGACTGTTTTATTAGCAAATTATTACTGTTTTATGACTTTATATTTTGTATATTGATTTGGGACTTCATCTGAAGTAGATGTACTTGAAATGAAATACTAGAACAGAAATACTTGGACATTTCTAAATCCTATTGCAGAATAGTTAAACCTCAGAGATTTAAGATTGCTTGCCAGAACAGATCAGAATCATAGAAGGAAAGGCACATAAGTTTGCATGTTTGGTTACTTTGTCTTCCTTGGAGACATAAAAGAAAATGCTGGGATTGTTCATATGTTTCTTTGGTGGTATGAAGGAGCATCAAAAAAAAATTAGAATATACCTCCTTTCACATCTCTAGTTTAGAATTCTATGATACATTTTTTTGTGTCAGATTTCCCCTCTGAAGTTGGAACTCTTTAAATTCAGGAGAAATATACTGAACTCTGTGGCCTCCAGTGTTGTCCCAGTGAAACAGTATACCCATCTAAATAATAGCATGAAATCAATATAAGCCCACATAATGTATAATTATATGCTTTACTTGAAATCCTCTGGTGCATTCACATTATTAAAAGCTGAAAGGTCATTAACCACATTTCTGCTAAAAAAAATCCCTCTTGCATTTCCTTCTTCCACTATTTTGTTTTACAGCATGTTCTTCTGGAATTTTTTAATTATGCTCTTTTTTAATGTGAAAAATACATAGCAAATATTTTTCCTTTTATCCACATTAACTCTGTGCTTTCTAAGTAGGCATGGTATATAGCAGGGGTGAAATCCTCCCGGTTCGCCCTGGCCCGTCCTTCGGCGTATAGCCGATGGAACTGGTGGCGGTAGCAGCGCGGAGCTTCTCCCGCCCGCTTTCCCGGCCCGGCTGAACGCCGCCATTCGGGTTATTTTTCCCTCTGTGCATGCGCGCGCATGCACAGAGGGAAAAATAACCCGAATGATTGTGGTCAGCCGGGCCGGGAAAGCGGTGATTGTGTTCAGCCGGGCCGGGAAAGCGGGCAGGAGAAGCTCCGCGCCGCTACCGCCGCCAGTTCCATCGGCTATACGCCGAAGGACTGGCCCGGGTGAACCAGGAGGATTTCACCCCTGGTATATAGTGCAGATATGAATAAAAAGTTCAGATTTGGGGTGCAACATATACAGAAAATTGGAAAGAGCGTCTAATTTGAAAAGTTTTCCCCCAAATATTTTGCAAGACATTCATCCCACTGTAGAAGTCACATGTGTACAATATTATTTATTTGTTAGATTTATATCCTCCATCTTTCCCCCAGGAGCTTAAGAAAACATGAACAGTGTTCCTTCCCAAATCCTCTAAGGTAGTTTGGGATAATACTGTAGAATAACTGGCCCAAGTCATCCAATGCATGAGGATGGATTTGAACCCGGGTCTCCTTGATTTTAGTCCAGAGCACATTGGCTCTCCAGCAGTATATCAGGAATATTATTCCTTTTCCCGTTTATTAAAGCTATCTTTTATTTCTCCACCCTTGAGGAGCTGTTGTTTTCAGCTGTTTGAATGAATATTGAGAAAAGACAGGAAACATAGATACAGAATGTAATATAATCTGAAACTTGGTTTCCCAATCTATGAAGTAGAAGAGGTGCAGACAAGTCCAGGAGGCTTGTGAGGAACCTTTTAGATACATTGTTACAATAAATCCATTTTTCTTAAAGTTTCATTTAATTGTTTCATTGTTTATTTGTGTTCATTTTGGTACCTGGATTTTTAAGGGAAGTGTGTTCATTAAAGTTAGATTAAAGGGAGGCATGATAGCAAAATGTTGAGGAGTATTAAAAATTGATATTTTTTCAGAACTGGATGAAATAGTTGTATTACAGATTCCATTTGGAAAGTCAATTCCACTTGGGAAAAAGGCCTTCCTGTAGATATGCCAAAGGCTATGAAATAATTGGAATGATTCAGAGACATCTGAACAGATTCAACTATTAATCTGAATCAAAATACCACTTCAGAAAGTGAATTGATTCAGAAATTTAATCAAATCATTTTTTTATTCAAATATAAAAACTGGGGGTTTTTTCGCAGTTCTAATTTAAGCTCTGAACAAAACACTGATAGGTGGTATAAGCATTAGTCTGAACAGAGCATCCTTTCAGTCCATTTTCCCCAGTTTGAAGTCAGAAGGAGTTTGATAGCAGCTTTTCGGAACAATGAGTGTTATTAAAAGCTTTCATGAACTACAGCTCACTTCATCAGGTGCATAAATTGTAGGATTTACAGAGAAAAGGCCTAGTGGCACAGTGGTTAGTATGCACTATTGCAGGATAACTCTGCCCACAGCCAGGAGTGCGACCCTAATGGGCCCAAGATTGACTCAGTCTTCCATCCTTCTGAGGTCGGTAAAATGAGGATCCAGATTATTGGGGGCAATAGGCTGACTCTGTAAATTGCATAGAGTGTGCTGTAAAAGACTATGGGGCAGTATATAAGTCCTATTGCTAAATTAGGATAGGGAGGAAGAAGGGGAAAATAGGGAGAAGGAAGGGGTTATGCAGATGCAAGTTACAAGTCAGACAAATTAATGGTTAAAAAAACACACTGCTTGTTAAACCTTCTGAGACTGCCTGAGACTGATGTACCAATATGTGATTTAGTAGACCTTCCCTCAATTGTGCTGCTAAATTTTCTTCAGCTTAAAACAAGATATTCTGAAATCTGTAATGGAGTATCCTGGGAAATTCTCATTTACTTTGTTCTTGCTTTGAATTCTGACACCAAACTTAATTCTTTTGCATACGTCTCACCTGTTTGTCCTACATAGAATCTTGAGAGACATCAGTGGCAAATGATGGCATATATCACATCAGAGGGAGGGTGTGTGAAGACCCCTTTAATCTTGCATGTAAAATTTTGGGGCCTGTAATAATATTATAGGTATAAATAAGGGAGGCAAGGCAGACATCTGGACTTGTTACAGGATCTGGCTCCCATGTAAGCATCATTGTTGTGTCATTTGTTGCTTATGAGAACCTGTTTCGGGTTGGGTGGTTGTCTGTGTAGACTGTATAAGTATGGATCTGACACTCCGTAAGGGTGTTTCCAGATGAGCAAGTCTTGGAACTCAAACAGTCAAAAGGCGCTGTGCTTTTCCTTCTCTTTTTAACAATAAAGAGGAAGAAAAGAAAAAGCACCAAGGGGAGTTTACAAATAAAAAATAACATTGCCTGGGTTTCCCATAATTTTTTTTGAATAAAGCAGAGGGATTACACAATAACGTATTTGATCTGAAAGTACCTAACCTTAACCCTAAGTTTTAAGAGAATTCTGTTCATTTAAATAAGGAAATGGTTTCATCTTTATTTTTAAAACTGCTCCTAGGTCAAACAGTGGTCCTTTTAAGGTAACTGCAAATGAGGGCTTTGCTCAGAAAGGGGAAAATAAATCAGCATTCGGAGTCACTGCTGTCAACCACATGCATGTGGGAAGCTTGCACAAGTGGACAGCAGAGGGAAGATTATCTCCTGCTATTCAGCAACAGTTGCTGCTTGAGGGATGCACCCTATGATTCAGAAGGCAGGAACTAATGACAGTATTAGGACTCCTGTAGCCTCATTGCTTATGGATTTCTCTAGTGGTATCTGATATGGTCAAGGAATTCAGGAATTAAAGAGACATTTTCATTATTTATACTATCATTTCTTCAGGGGCCGAGAGACTGAATACAAAGCATCTGAGGTCAGGACAAGTGGTGATTGTTACGGTAATTGCTTGTTAGAGAGAGATCCAACTTAGACATAAGGAAACATTTTCTGACAGTGAGAACAGTTAATCAATGGAATAGCTTGTCTCACGGTGTTGTGGGTGCTCCAACACCAAAAGTTTTCTTCAATAAGACTGAGCAACCATTTGATTGGGATGGTATAAGGCAGTGATGGCGAACCTTTTCGGCACCAAGTGCCAAAAAGGTCGCGTAGAAATGTCGCGCACGTGCACTCGTCGGGGCCGCACTCTGGAAAAGCCGAACTTCCGGGTTCTAGCACACATGCGCCGACAATCAGCTGGCCGGCACGCATGCGCATGCTGGTTTTTGGCACGTGTGCAGACAGGTGATCGTCGCACGCGCATGCGCGCCAGAAACACAGAACAGGCAAGGCCGCGCGTGCCAGACAACATGGCTTCACGTGCCACTTTGGGCACGCGTGCCATAGGTTCGCCATCATGGGTATAAGGTCTCCTGTCTTGAGTGGGGGGTTGGCCTAGAAGACCTCAGAGGGATCTTCCAGTTCTCTGATTCTACCTTTTATGTTCTATTTCAAAAACCTGATAAAAATTCCCAAGTGAAATATCGGGGTTGGGTTGTGTGTGTGTGTGTGTGTGGAGAGATTCCACTCTGCTCTGGTATGTCAAAATTCCATTTGAACTGTTTTTGGGCTGCTGTGGGAGCACCCTCCACCGTTTAATGCTTTAGAGCAGAGGTCTTCAAACTTGGCAACTTTAAGACTTGTGGACTTCAACTCCCAGAATTCTCCAGCCAGCATAGCTGGCTGGAGAATTCTAGGAGTTGAAGTCCGCAAGTCTTAAAGTTGCCAAGTTTGAAGACCTCTGCTTTAGAGTTAGACTTAAATTTTCTTCATTGCCCAGCTGAACAGAAAACGCAGGGGTCTGCAAACTCTGCAACCTTGGCAACTTTAAGACTTGTGGACTTCACCGGCTGAGGAATTCTGGGAGGTGAAGTCCACAAGTCGTAAAGTTGCCAAGGTCGCAGACCCCTGGATAGAGCACTCTGGCTGGGGGAGCTCTGCCTGTCTGACAACGTCTGGAGCACTTTGTCGTCACAACCAAGGCAGAGTGTCTCGAAGGTCGTCTCCTATTCCAAAGCTGTTTTTTCAAGCCGGCCAAATTGAAATAGGATCCAGCGCGGCCGGTCGACCTCATTTTAGAATGTACTTGTCGAATTGGACGCGCAGGGAAGAGTTAAGCTGGCAGCATCGCCGCTTGGATCGCGACCAAGCCAAGGCGGCAAGTGGGTGATCCTAGAAGAATCCAGGGGGGGGAGCTTCTTTCGGTGGCTTTTTGGCCTTGGAGCGATCGAGCCATATCCCTACCTTCGAAATGCCCCCCCTCCTTCCCCTCCCCCATATTAGACCCGCGCAGGTATTTTAGCACCGCTCCTTCAAACAGGCGACTTCCCACCATCTGCACCGCCCTTGCCCTGAGCGAGCGCCCCCTTCGGCGAGGGCGACCACACCTGTTATCCATCTGTCTGCGGGTGGAGCTCTTCTCCCCCGCTTCGCGCCGCGGGAGGCGAGGCGCGACGGAGAAACAAGAGGCGGGTGGACAAAAAAAACAAACTTTGTGGAGTGCGGAGGTTGGCGCGAGCCTCCCCTCCCCCCCCCCCCGGGTGCAGCTGCGGCCTTGAAGCCTTCGCCTTTTTTTTTCTTCACGGCAGACTTGGCTGACCTTTACGCTGCCTCCTTCGGCTTTTTTGAGGCGAGCAGACGAGGGGGAAGCGGGCTTTTGTGAGCATGTGCGGAATACTAGCTGGAACCGGTCGGGCAGCGCACGCGAAGTCGGAGGAGGCGCGCAGCTGGCGCAGTAGCTCGGCCAGCCAGCCGGCCTGCTCGCCTTTCTCCCTTCCTTTGCAACGACCGACGAAGCTCGGTGCTGCATAAGCGCCCGCCCCCTCGCTTCCATTGGCAGCCGTCGAGGGCTGCCGTTGTCGGCCGGCCTCCTCCCTTCCCGGCTCCCCACCCCGCTCCGCTTTCGACGTTTCGGCACGGCCAGCGCCCTGCTCGCTCCCCTTCTCCCGCTGTCGCCGGGCGCGGCCCGGGGAGGTGGGCGTGGCCAGCCCTGGGCTTTAACAACCCCGATGCTCCTCCCATGGAAAGTACATAACGGGCAGCGGATGGGCTGGCTGAGTGAGTGAGGGAGGAGGGTGAGTGTATACGCTGCCGGAGCCTGTTGTGTATCGCGGCATTTTTCCTCTTACTTTGTATCTTTTTTTCAGCCCCGGTCAGATCGTCGTTCTCGGCAGCCGTAGCTGCCCGCTCCTTGCCCTCGCCACGGTCTGAAGCGCCACGGGGGCAGGCCCGGCTCTGCCTCCCGCCCGTCCTCCGACCCATCCTTCCTTCCTCGACCGGGACCCGTTTGTTGTTTTCTCAGTGAGCAGAGTGGAATCCGGCTTTGCCCTTCTATCGTAGCGCCATTCCTCTCTTTTTTCCTCCCAAGGCGAAAAGAAGGCCGGTCTCTCCCGTTTCTCTCTCTCTCTCTCTCTCTCTCTCTTTCTTTACCCCTTTTTCTCTTTCTAGTCCCCACCATCCTCTTTGTTTCCCCCATGGCTTTGTGTCTGGAACTATTTAAACAATGTGAGTGTACAGAATTTTGTGGGTTTTCCTCCCTTTGTGGCATGCAAAAAAAATAAGGATTGGCTGCGCAAGCAACCGTGCACTGCTCAAGGTTGTGCTTTTAGTTAAATTATATGTATCCTCTCTTTCTTTCTTTTTTTTCCTCTCCAGTGTTTCCAGCTGTCATTTCAGTGCTTTCTGTGCGTGCGCAGATATAATACAATACGCTAGCTGTGGCTTTTTAAGTACCAAAGAGAATTCCCCGTTTCCTGTTGGAAGTGAATGGCTTTCGGATATAAAGCTGCCGGGGAGTAAGTGGGTGGGCGGGCGTGGTAGGTAATTCGCCTTATGTAGGAAAGGGCTCTCTTTCCGACTGCCTCCCCCCCCCCCCCTTCCTGCCGATTCCTTTGCACTTTCAGCCACATCCTGAGCTTGGGTTTCGGTGGGGGCGAGGGGGGGCATAAGAAGTCCAGTCTTCCTCGGTGCATGGCTCTGTGCTTGAAAATGAGAATGTTGACTCCGATATATTTAGCCTACTATAGGGCATTCCGGATCATGGCAGGATGTGATATCATTTCCCTCTATTTATGCTGTGCCATACTGAACATCAGTTTTGTTGTGTGCATTTGTCTCTGCTTTGAGTGATGGAAATGACACAGATTGGGGGCTAACCAGCTTAGACTTGCCTTGGTAAGGCAACTGCTACGATTCTGGTGATGATGAAAGCTGTAAAGTTTCGCCACCGGGTGACATTTAATTTGTCTTGCCCCCAAACTGCAAATAGCATTATTATGAAAAGTGCCCTCTTGGGGATTGTTGCTGAAGGTTGTCAGAAAAAGGTGAAAGGTAGTTTTTCACCTTGCATTTTACTTAAAGCTATGAAATAGGACAGTGGTATAAGACTATAACTTCTTTTTTTAGTGGAACTGAACAAGACTGCATTTGAGAGATTCTTCCTTAAGTATTAATAGGCTAAGCAAATGAAAAATATTAGAGCCTGAAAAAAAGGGTATTGTCTAAGTGCAAAATAATATAGTTCTCTTCTCTTTTTGACCATGATGCTGCCTTTGAGCCTTTTGCTTAGTCTCTAAGTGTTGATTAATAAATAAGTAGCAGCATTATATTTATGAGTATATGGAGATTTATTACATTGGATGTGAATAAGCTATTCACTGCTTTCACCCACCAAACAATTTAGTTTTTAAATATTGCTTTCCACTTCTCGCTTCATTGCCAGATATTATTCTTCATGAATAATTCTCTAAGGAAGTAAATGATCCTTATACAAAGCTGCTTTTTGGCGTCTCTATTCAGCTTAGAATGAGATAGGAATGCCTAAGGCTGTTCATTCATGTATCTCATGAACTGGACTCCACTCACTGAAAAACTAGGGCTGTGATATACATTTGTTAGATTTTAAGGTGTCACCTATATTTCTGTTTGATTTTTTTTTAAAAAAAATATCTCTGATCTTGATTTCCTTCAGGCATTGAAGGAAACCTTATCTTCCAATTAGCCCTTTTTAAAAGTTATTTTCATCTCAAAGGTTTCTGTATGTGAACTAGTTCTTGACAACTACAAGTAATGATCTGCTGTGTTTATAAGGAAAATATGTTTGAAGTACTGCATCCTCTGAACAAATGAGCCTTTAATTGGCCAGAATCCTATGTTGCTTAGCAATTCCTGGGCTACCTTTTCCTCATGAGAAGTTTACTAGAGGGGACAAATTGCTGTATGGTGAAATGGGCCTTTGGGGAGTAAAACTATCCTGCAAGGAGTAATTTTAGAATGTGGTATGAACCAAACAAAAAATTCAGGGAATGAAATTTAGAATGAAAAATGTTATTCTAAAGAGGAAGAAACCAGGCAGTGAGCTTGAATTCACAAATAATTCTGAAGACATGATCAATCTAGATAATGAATGCATATCCGTGTAAGCTGATAGGGACACTACAGTTCTAAAAGTCTCTTGTATTACAAGTGAGGCCAGGCAAAAATTGAATCTTCCTATGTAATGAAAAATTCCAGTTGGCCTAAGAACATTAACAGAAGGGCAATATGGGAGCAACCCGTGTTCTCCAGTTATGCCCCAGTTTATTCTGTGTGCAATGTCTACATCTGAAATCTGAACCAAAAATGATCTTGTTTACGACTGACCTTATTTATAAGAAATGCTAGACTGCAAGCTAAATGCATACCCTTTGGTGAATTTGCATATTCTTCAGATTTATGTTCACAACACAAATGTTAAGTTTCTGAAGTATTGGGATTTTAAAAATAGTTGCAAGAGTTCACATATTTGGTAGAAATAATGTCCATATTAGAAGAATTGAAGCTAAATGTAGTATTTTGCTAAATGCAAAGCCAAGTAAATTCTAACTTGGTCAAATTTGATGGTAATTTAGCATGCCAAAAGCTGTTCATGTAGCATATCAATATCCCATTGAATTTACTATCATGTCATTGATATATCTTCTGGTTTTTGCCTTAAATAACCTTGGGGATAACAACACATGTCTATCCAAAAGTTCAGAATATTTGACAGTACTTAAGTCAAACTTGAGATTCAGTGCCTGGTATTTTTCAGTACTTTCTAATTGCTGTTTGTGCATTTAAACTAATGATGTGTTTCTTTCGCTGGCTGGGTTGTGTTTGGTCAACTTGGATTCTTGGAGAAGTGGATATGATTATGTTGTAAAGTTTACTATATTTATCGCTCTCTTGAGAAAGGCAAGTGGTAAGGATATTTCCCCCCTGAAGATAGACTATTTCAAGAAAGAAAAGAGTATTTAAATCAATGTCTTTGTTAATGTCAATGTCATTACTGACATGTTTTGGAATGGTAATCCCTGCATTATTAAACTTTTCTTTTAGACATGTGGGTTGGGAATTATAGCTGCTTGATATTTTTTTAGAAAGCATCTAATTGAGAAAGCTAATATATGAGAAATTACAAGACACAAGAATGCAAAATCCATGAATACCACGTCTTTTGCTGTTTAAATATAGCTTGGTACTTCTGTATTTCTTTTTACTGAATTTCTTTAAGACGTTTCATGTTTTCCATTCTCTTAAAATGTAAAACTAAAAATAGGTTCTTAGTATGTAAACAAATTCCTCCAGTTTTAGAAGGATCTACACCTGTGTAAAGCAAATTGTAGCTATAACACAAGAGGCAGGTAGTTCTATTGATAAGTGATGGGTAACATTTTTCATCTAAATGATTTTCTGTATTTCCCAACATTCAGCAGACTATATGCAAATATTTATATTATTTATCGTATGGCATAGAGTACATGGATAACAGTAATAAAAAATATGTAAAAGGAGCACATAACACTATGGTACACATATGATGGAAATATGTAGTCAGTCTTGTACGGTATGAGAAATTCAAGAAGTTATATATAAATTATAGGTTACATTTTGAAATACATTGGTTCATGAGAATGGAATAAGTGTTCTATATATTAATATCTAGGGTGCAATGGCTCAACAGTTAAAGGCAATGAGCTTATCGGCTGGAACTGACAGCCGCCATGCGATGGGGTGAGATCCCATTACTTGCCCCTAACTCCAGCCCACCTAGCAGTTTGAAAGCATGCAAATGCAAGTAGACAAATAGGTACCACTTCAGTGGGTAAGTAACAGCTTTCCATGAGCCTTGGTATATGCTGGCCACATGACCACCAATTCGTCTTCAGACAACGTGGCTCTCTCAGCTAAGAAACTGAGATGAGTATCACCCACTAAAGTTGGACATGGATATGGGAAACCTTTATCTTTTATATTAATATCTAGGCCTAGATACTAATAGGGGAAACATGATACATGCTCTATCATATTTGAAAATGTAAAACGTTTTTGAATAAATGTCCACCTAAATAATGAAGAAAGGTGTATATTTATTTACCAGGGTTAATATTCATTCTCATCCAGCCTTTCTCAACCTTTCTGCCCTGGAGGATCCCTTGAAATAAATATCCTGCATTAAAAAAGAGCAAAAAAAAATCCAAATCTTCATAATATGAATCCCTTCTAATACCCACAGTCCCCATTTTACAACATTTACAGTAACAGCAAAATGTTGTTGTTGTTAGTTGCGAAGTCATGTCCGACCCAACAGCAAAATAGAAGGCCAGCAATTGAACTGCGACATGTAGAGGTTTTGCTACTGCAAGTGTTAGCATTGTGCACAAAGTTTTTAAAAAAGAAAACCTTTTTTTTTCCAATCACAGTCTCTTGGTTTTGGTTCAAATATCACCTCCCAATTTTATTAGACAGCTTTAAAGAAGCTCCCATCACAATCATAAACACAACAAGAATAATAATGGGTTACTTTAAAGAACTATTTTAGGAATTTAAAGTAGGTAAAGTGTATTTGTTCTCTAAAACATAATGCAAGCATTAGCTTTACTGAAATGATGAATAGACAAGTCTTTAGAAAGTCTAATTTCTTTTCCCTTTGGAGAAAGGGAACCTGTGCCAAGATCCTGTTGCCTCTTCAGAAGAGTAAACAAGCTTAACTGTATATCTTAGCCATTGCTGTTTATTGATCTGAATAGAGAGTCTCAAAGCACTTCAATTTCATGATTCAAACACCTGGTACTGTTGTCCTTCTGTATAGAATGAAACAGAAGGGGGGTCAATTTCAAGATAAACTTTTTTTTTGTTCTTATTCAGAGATCTGTCAATTGTCCTTTTAGAAACAGAGTGGAATATTTAACATGGGACCTAGTTTTGGCAAAAGAAGTGATTGAAGTAATCTAGTCCAGAATCCAAGTGATATAACCTGATTTATCACATGATTCAATTTGCCTTTCTGTTGCCAGAAAAATAAAATGCTGCATATGGAAGAGAAAGATGAGTAAGAAGGGTGTAATGGTGTGTAGGAATGACCTTGGAGACAGGAGGGGAAGATGCTGCTTAGGGGATGATCAGATAAGATGGGGCTTGTAGCTGCAGAACAGGCAGAGAAAGAAATTAAGAAAAGAACTTAGATAACTTAGAATCTAAATATAAAGGAACTTAGACTGCATTTTTTTTCCTGGAAAGAAGAGTGAATAAAGATAGATGGTCAATGCACAGATGTATTTCATTTGGATTAACTGCATCAAACCTTTTCTGCTAGTTATTAAAATGAACTTTCTGTCCAGAACTTTTGATAATGTTGATATTATATAAAATCTGCATCTAACTCAGATTTATTCTTGATGATTTCATGGACACATGCATGTAGTTTCTGTAATGATACAGAAGTGATTTGCCATTAACTATAGCTATTAGATGTTCAAGAAAAACATTAAGTACCATTAATTTCTTTTTGTTTAAGTGTATTCTTAAGTAACATTTCTGAATGTGCCAATTAACAAGACTGGGAATTTTCCCTGACCCATTAATCATGCATTTTAATAAATAATGGGACATTGTCCCTGATGAGTGGCATATTTAATGAATTTAGTTCTACCTAAATGATAGAATAGTTTTTATTGGAAGAACAGAAAAATCCTTTAAAGTGATCTGGGATGCAAAATTTATTTATTTATTTAGCGTATGGCGATGGTACAATTAGCCAGGAGACTACAGAGAAAAACAATAGCTATTGTTTAACTTCCCAGATTTATTATTAATTTGAGAGATTCTTGTCACTCAACTGAAGAGCATTTCAGTATGCTTGTTGCACAGAATTGGGTAGTAAAGCACATGTTAAATGGTGGAATTGTGTCCCCATCTTGTGATTTTTTTACACTAATTACAAAAATATAAATCACATTTCAGAATAGCTTTTTCACTTGCAAATATTTAAGAAAATTTGCCTTTATACAAATTTTTGAGCATACATTATTATTTGGAGCATACATTATTCTTTATTCATCCATAGATTTACATGAAATATAGACACATGTAGAACATAAGATTTGATGTTCCCAAGCGGAGTTGCAAAAGCCTGCCTGATTTAGATTTACAGATTTAGATTTACAGAGTTGGAAGGGAATTTATAGGTCATCTAGTCAAAAAAACCCACTCAAGCAGGAGACCCTACACCATTTCTGACAAATGCAGTCCAATCTCTTCTTGAAAGTCTCAAGTGATGAAGCTCCCACAACTTTCAAAGGCAAGCTGTTCCATTGGTTGATTGTTCTGTCAGAAAGTTCCTCTTTCTAGGTTGAATCTCTCCTTGGTTTCTATCCATTATTCCTTGTCTGGCCTTCAGGTGTAATTATTATTATTTCTTTTATTCATTAAACATTAAACATTAAACATTATTATTAATTATTATTATTATTATTATTATTATTATTATTATTATTATTATTATTATTATTATTATTATTATTATTATTATTATTATTATTATTATTATCATTATCATTATCATCATTATCATTATCATTATCATTATTATTATTTATCGTAATAAAAAATAAGTTGTTTAATGGACAAATTATTTCAAATCTCCCAGATCTCCTAAACCAAAGGTGGTCACAGTATACCTGTAGATTTGCTAGTAAATTTCCAAGTATTTCATAGTAGATAAGCAGAAATGTTTTAACTTCTTGGTTTAGTAGGAAGAATGCAATGCAATGTAATTCAATACAATACTATGGCACTTTTTAAAGCAAATAGAGAACATATCTTTGTTGATTAATGGATTCTGCCATCTCTATTATGGAATATATTAGAGGGGGATAGAATTGTGGTCAATAGAAATTTATCAAACTCATCATGTCTTGTGTCATTAAATAAAAAGAAATAAGCAACCACATTACTGCTCTTCTCTATTATGTAAAAGAGAAAAAAGTTTCTGGTGGCCATCAACCTGGCCCTTTCAGTGCACAGAGTGTGATGGTTATCATGGGTGGTATGGAAGAGATATTGTTGACAATTCTTTGGCTGTTCCACTCTGTTGGAAAGTAAAAATTTATGTTCAGCATAGCCTGCCCTGCACAGCCTCCTCTCTAGCTAGTCTGCTGTCCTCGGGTAAAGTGGGAAGAATATTGTCTCCTTACCACTAATGAAATAAAATTCAATTATAAGTCTCTAGGAGAAATGCAGGAGGGTGGTTCTATTATCGTGACCTTCATCTTGGGTATTAAAATATGTTGGGCTGAACAGGTTGTATTTTATGGCTCTGAAGAGGTAGGTGGCGCTTATCCTGCCAGACTGTATTGTAGTTATATTCCATCCATCCCACTCTTTGTGCACAATAAATAATTCAGGGTCTATTAACCAGGAAGAATATGCCAAAGGAATTTCTTTTCTCCTGTAAACTAGTTTTCAAGTTTGTTTAAACTCTGCTGGAGTTCTGCAGTAATGGGCTTTGATTTGTGAAGTCTTGCTGTGTTTTTTGCTGTGAAGTTGAAGGATGAATTGTTGAACTTGTGTTAGCTTGAATATTTTTCTCTCTTCTTCATATTAAAATGTGCATAGAAGTATATAATTACATTACTTATATTTTGGAGGCTAACCATAGCAGTTTCTTATACATCACTGAGAGAAAGCAAAACAAACAAACAAGAGGAATAGGTTGTTGGTTTTATAAACTGAGGAACTCTGAATCCTTGTTTCCTCTTTCCAATCAGTCTGCAGGAAAGGAAAGTTAGCCGTTTTGTAGTAAATGAAAACAAACTGAAAATGAAAAAGTCTCCTCGCTGCTCATGTCTTTTGCAAAGCATCCCTTCAACTGCTTTGCACAGATTTAATCTGCATATTAGTACTGAATTGATGTTCTTACTTGAACTCAGTAGACTGGAAGCTGCATCAATCCTCCTGTCTGTATGCTATGGAATAAGATGAATTGTCATCTGCCTTATGTTGGAAATGTAAAAAAGAAATAGGCACATACTATCATACCTGGTGGACTTGTAAGAAAGCTAAGAGTTACTGGGCCATTATAGGGAAATGGATTAAAGAAATAACCCAGGAAGAATTTTCTAATAAACCTGAGTTTTTCTTGTTAGGCATCATTGAACCAAGAGTTAACAAAGACACCCAATACATTACTATTCACATTCTAACGGCAGCTAGGATTATATATGCGCAGTTCTGAAAAAACAGTGAAACACCTACAGAGGAGGACATAATTAGAAAGATAATGGACTGTGCTGAGATGGACAAATTAACAAAGGAATTAAAGGATAAACAAGAATCAGATTTTTATATAATATGGAACAAATTTTATGATTGGTTAAGAAAAAGAAGGAATGCATAAATAATGTAAATAAAACTATGTAAAGCTCCGAGGATAGCTTATTAGAGTTAGGGGCTAAACAGAAAAGCCCAAAATGTTTATTTGCTGTTGTGTATGTCAGTGTTGTATTGTTGTATAGTTTTGTGTATTTAATAAAAAAAATTTAAAAAAGGAATAAGATGAATTGTGCCAACATATGAGATTAACGTCTGCATGCCATTGCTGTGGGAGGAGTTTTCACATTAACATGGATCTGAGACTTAGCTGTGTTAATAGCAGACAAGGAATACAGCAGGACTGCCACAATTCCTGCCTATCAAGGGCATTGAATCTGCTTAAAATATCAGAAACTTGCAGTGAGCACCATGGCGAGCTGATATCTGATGGTAGAGGGGCTGTATTCAGGGGTGGGCTGCTGGGGGTTTGCAGGGGTTCGGTAGAACCTCTAGCTAAGATTCTGTACAGTTCAGAGAATCCCCAAATCCCACTCCTAGCTGGCCCCGCCCACCCCTCCCAGGAGTCCCCACGCAGCCCGTTTTGGATGCAGGTAAGTGCGGGGCATGCGCAGAGGCTCAGGGAGGGTGAAAAACGGGCCTACTGGAAGTTCAGGAAGGCCGAAAATGGGCCTCCAGAGCCTGGGGAGGCTGTTTTCGCCCTCCTGGAGGCTCAAAGAAAGCCTCTGGAGACCGGGGAGGGCAAAAACGTACCCCCCATGCCGTGGTGCAGGAGGCCAACATGGCCACACCCACCATGGCCACACCCACCCAGCAACTGGGCAGAGAACCCCTTGCTAAAAATTTTGAAGCCCACCCCTGGCTGTATTTATGAAGTGAATCAGGGTCAGATGCTGGATCAGTATCAGCAAAATCTCTCCAGAGGTAGGAGAGATCATTGAGATAATCCATGTAACTCCAGACAGCCACTCTTCATGAGTAGACCATGAATATGGGTAGTTAGGACCTAGCGTTTGCAGTTGGCTTTTGAATTGAGTGGCTGGAAATCCAGGATACCATCAAGCTCACACCCAAAGCACAATCTTTTAAGGACATAAAGCCTTAAGGAACGAGTCTCATTTCTTAATAACTTTTTGGATTATTTTTTAACTGTAGTGGAAAGATTAAGGATCTTTGGATCAGCAAGGTTGAACTGTATTCACTGGGTGAGTTGCCTTGTTGGAGAAATATGGTTTAACTATGATTTTAAAAGCTTTAGAAAAATATTTATCTATTTTGGAAAGTTAACAGATTAAGAGTCAGATGGATTTGGAACATACTTTTGAATTATTTAGAGGAAGTATTCCACTGGAAATTCTGATTGTTTAGGTTTTTTGTTTTTTAAAGTGAAAACATGACAATGGGACCTTGAAAATTTGACACTTCAAAGAACTAGAGCAGGGGTCTCCAACCTTGGCAACTTTACCCCAGCTGGCTGAGGAATTCTGGGAGTTGAAGTCCAAAAGTCTTAAAGTTGCCAAGGTTGGAGACTCCTGAACTAGAGGACAATTCAATCATTTGGTTAATTGAAAAACAGAATGGAGCAACATTCCTTAATAAAGGTTTTTGAATAGTGGTCTTAAAATTACTTAATGTGATAGCCAGAGCGTGAGTCAAGGAAGTTACAGAAGAAGATCAAATTATAATGGATAATTTTGAAATTAATTTGAAGGTGGACTTAAATGTGTCAACCAATGATAAATGTATGGAGAAAGATGTATTAGATACACCTATGAAGCTGATAAATGTTTCACTCCCTAAAGGAGAAGCACAATTATTAAATTAGAAAAGTTACTTGGATAACTTTTTCTTATTAGATCAAAGAAGTCTGTTCAAGTTTTGAAAGATTCTTGAATTAAAAAAACCAAAACCATAAACAACTTTCTATATATACTATATATTATATATACTACTATACTATATATACTATATTTGAATATGTTAAAAGCTAAGATTCTTAAAAATTTAGGGAAGAAATGCAAGGTTGGCTTATTCAAACAAGATTTTGATTCTTCTACTTGTGCCATATCCGTCATTGGACGCTGGCGATCATATTGGCGATCAACAGCAACATGAAAAAGTGCTGCTGAGTTTTGTCTGAACCAAGATTTTGTCAAACAAGATTAAACTAGAAAATTAATATCTGGTTTTCCTTATTGGACTGATAAAGAACAAATGATGAGGCTTTTGGCTTTTGTGTTTTAGTTAATAGTTGAATTTGAGATGAAGAGAGTTCATATTATACTGATAAGCTGATATACTGATAAGCTACTAAAATTGTTTTTATTTGTTGGGATGACAGGGGAAGTAATTTCTTTTTTCCTTTATCTCTTTTTCTCTTATATGTTTTTCCTTGTATTTTTTTTCTATATTTGTAGTTTGCATTGGTTTTTATTCTATTTGTAATTCCTAACAAAATTATTTGGGGAAAACAGAACATAGTGCTTAAATATAGTAGAAATGGCTAAAGTTTTTGGAGCAGGGCAAAGTTTTTTAAATTTATAATGTCCTTCTGCAAAGTAAAAACATTCTAAACTTAAGTACTGAACATATTGCAGGGCATTAAGCAGGTATATTAGATTATGCAAGGGATTAGGAAATGATCTGAGTGAGATTAGTATCTTGGAAGTTCAGGTGCCTCTACTAGTTCATGAATTCTTAGATCCATTTGGAGGTAGAAGTAGAAAACATGATTTGTTGTATCCCTTATAAATAAATAAACTCAATTTTGCACATGATATATTTAATTTTTCCTTTGGCATAATACAAGTTTTGGATTTTCACTTTAAGACAGTAATCATGTTTTAATACATTTGAACCATTATTTGTATAATTTTTGTATTAGATTCAAAATACCATCACTCATTTGAAAACCATTGGATTGTTGTATATGTTTTTATATGTCCTTTTTGCTATCATTTAGGAATTATGTGTTGGGATTTTTAAGACTAGATAGCAGGAAGATAACTTGCTAGAGCGCAAGTGAATGCTGCAACTGTGCATTTGCTCTTCTGAAATTAAATCAGCAGGGCTTGTTTTGAATTAGTTATGTATAGAGATGTACTATAAGGCAGTGTTTCCCAACCTTGGCAACTTGAAGATATCTGGACTTCAACTCCCAGAATTCCCCAGCCAGCGAATGCTGGCTGGGGAATTCTGGGAGTTGAAGTCCAGATATCTTCAAGTTGCCAAGGTTGGGAAACACTGCTATAAGGAGTCAAATAGTGTAATTTTCAACGAGCAAAGGAAGATGTAGTGAAATACATGGGTCCTTTGCAATAATGGATTGCATTTAGGCAATTAGAGCTGGAGCAAGTCTGAATAAGTATTTCTGCATTACTGAAGAGCATCGATTCCACAACAGTACTACAGTACTGAAGCCATGCCAGGATACTTGCTTGGCTGTCTGTGCCAGAGATCATTCCTGATTTGCCAAGATATTTGTCACAGCTTCTGCTCTTAACTCAGTCCATGTAGAGTTTGCATTCTGGCTCAGTTAAAACTGATCTATTATGAATGGGTTACAAACCCACACGAATCCCTGTAAAAAGGAAATTTCAATATGCAGTCCTCCCAATTCTGCTCAGTAGCAGATACCTGTATCCACAGTCAATGTTCCCTGTAATAGAAGAAAACGGCGTGCGGTGTTCTCTTTTCATCTGCGCAGGCGCGCAGCCTCTCCCATTAGAAAATGCTGGGCGGAAGTTAGAAACTTCCGCGCGGTATTCTTTCATCACGTGCGCGGCTGCGCAGCCACGCACCTTAGAGGGAACAGTGTCCACAGTAGTAGTGGTGGACATTTCTTCCAGTCTCTGTGACGAACAGTATAATGTGTTCATATGACTGAAATTTAAAAGCATTTGATTCTAAACCAAAGAGAGAACATTCCAATTCTGTTATTCTATTATCTAGAGCAGGAGTGTCAAGCACGCGGGCCAGATGCATCACACACTGGCCACACCCACCCCAGTTTAGCGAAGGGGGAAAAAGTTGCGATACATCACGTGACGACAATGTGCTGTCGCGAGTTTGACATCCCTGATCTAGAGTACTGTACTGACCTTGCTCTGGTCCCAGTGTGTGCTTTTTAAGAGTGAATGTTCTACAACAGTGTTTGTTCCCTTGGCCACTTTAAGATGTATGGACTTCAAGTCCCAGAATTCCCCAGCCACCCTTCTGGAAATAGAAGTCCATGCATCTTAAGAGTTGCCAAGATTGCTCTAAAATAGGGAAAACATCAGTGCTATTTAAAATTGGTTTAAAAATGTGACATTTGGGAAATGCTGTTTCTAAAATCTTGTCACATGCCCATCCATATGATGTAGTACAGTTCTGGATGTAATTTTTAGGATTCCATTAACCTCTCAGTAAACTAACTTTATCTCCTTTGTTCTAAATAGATTGCTGATTACTGTACATAGGTGAACTCAAACTGCTGTTTTTAAAATAGTATGACATTCAGAATTGTCTGTTCAATTGCTTTAAAGTACACGCATTAGAAAACAATCACAGAATTCTGTAAAGATCCTCTGAAAACAAAATTTTAATTTGTCAGCTAATTTAAGGCTGAAAATATAAATAGCAATAGCAATAGCACTTAGACTTATATACCGCTTCATAGTGCTTTACAGCCCTCTCTAAGCGGTTTACAGAGTTCAGCATATGGCCCCCAACAATCTGGGTCCTCATTTTACCCACCTCGGAAGGATGGAAGGCTGAGTCAACCTTGAGCCAGTGAGATTTGAACAGCTGAACTGCTGAACTAGCAGTAGCCTGCAGTGCTGCATTTAACCACTGCGCCACCTCAGCTCTTAAAGTCCCTTCCCCTAGATTTACTTTTCATGGGTACATGAATCCCAAAAATACAAATGCTTTCAGGATTGCTTGTTCTGAGATTTTTGTAATTGTTTCCCCTTGCTAATTCTCAAAGGTAATGAATGTTATACAAAATTATAACTAATGCTTTCATACCTTGGAAGATTTCTTTCTTTTTAGATATAGGTAACTCTGCACTTCACAGAAGTAAGCCCCCCTCCCCAGAGTCATTTGATTGAGTTGGGAGGCTAAATAAATAAATAACACTGATAATGGGAAATGATGTTCTCAATTTTTAGACACAAGTTGAAGGAGATTTGAGGGGGAAAGACTGCTCAATAAGAATGGCACTTCCCATTCACTGGAATTCATTACTGAGGAGAATGAAATTTGAAGGGGAAAAAAGGATTGATTCACTGTTATTTTCAAAAATAAGTAATTGAGCCTATTTAGCTCACTAATGCATGTCACAGAAAATAGTCATACAACCGCTCAGGATGAAAGACCAGGCAACAGTGAGACAAGCAGCTGATAACACTAAGGGCCTCTTTTAAACTGTAGAGTCATTCTAACTTACAAGATGCTCTGATCTAGGACTAATGATTTCAAGAGTCATTATTGAATTCAATGTTCTCTCCCATTATAATATTTAATATAAATATTATGCCATTCTTTACAGCACAACAAATTTGTGGGAAAAACTGAAAATGAATGAATGAACGAACGAACGAACGAACGAACGAACGAATGAATGAATGAATGAATGAATGACTCTGCTTTGGGATAAAGGCTTTACTCAAATCCGGTGCACATTTCTATTTGATGTACAAATAGAATACTATACAAATAATTATGATTAAACTAAGTGTTTTACATAAGCAAAATATTGCTGATTTGCTGCATGTATCAGTTGCTCATTCTATAAATGCATTCAGATTTATAGAGATAGCAGTGTAGGAAGTTTTTCCACTTGTGGAAAGAAAGTGGCCTTGTCTCACAAATAAAATTGTACTTTGGATACTTTTTAACAGTGTTTATGGTGGTAAGAAAATATTCATTCTTATTGTACTATGCAGTTCAAAGTGCAATTTTACTGTGCATTAATGTTGCATTATATGTTGCCAAAGTATAGCAGAGGTGTGGTAAATTTATAGAACTACAGATTGCATTTGAAAAGTATTCATGCCTAAACCCTATAATGTTGTATAAAAAATACTAATTAAAACTTGAGTTTAGTTGACCTCAAAGAAATAATTGTACAGATTTTCAGCAACAGCTAAAGCAAGATTGGCCAACCTTTTGGTTGCTTGGACTGCATTGAGTGAAGACAAATTGTCTTGGGCCACATATAAAATGCATAATATACTTAATGTATATAAATAACAAAAATAATAATATATCTTTTATTACCTTGTGAGGCTGCATGTGGACTGCGGGCCATGAGTTGGACATGCCTGATCCAAAGTTTCATTAGTAGAAAGATCTGAAGGCCATAAGGATCAGAGTTATAAGTGGAGTAGGTTTCCTTATAATACACAACCTTACTCTAACTGGTTTGTTTGTTTAATGAGATAAAAGTATGAATTTAATGAGATAAAATGTGAATAGCCACAGGGAAAAATAGAGAACAACATTGATGGAGAAGTTGCCCTTGCATCTTTAAATAAGAACTCTAAAATATATGCTTAGAACTGGACAGAACATTCCCAAGACGTTCTTGGAAATATTTCTGTATAATCTCTACAATCTAAACCTGTTACCACAAAAGCTGCTAACTAAGAACCTGGTGCAACTGGTATTTTTCTTTTGGCTCTTCTTCTGGATGACCACCTACAGAGATTAGGGCAAGTCAGTGCTTCTGATTGAAAAGAGTGGTTTAGAAGTCAGTGAGACATGAATGTACCATCTGTCTCCTGAAGTATGTTTCCTGAAATACTTTCAGAGAAGTAAACATCCCTAAAAGATGATAGGCTTCTAACCATGCACATATGCTGAAATCTCTGGCCAAAGAAATTTTTCTGGCTTTTGCTCTAGCTGTTCATTTTCAGAGTAATCCATATACTGTAGACTGCCTAAGTCACTCTGATTTCTTTAACACATTAAACTTGCTTGTTCACATAAGAGATAAAGGTTTAGCATATTTACATGAAGCAAGGTTTTCTTGGGCTTTAAATCCTAAGTTTTTCATACTCTGTGAAGTGTGTGTTGACTTTTCACTGCAGGATTTGCACTTCAAGAGTCAGGCAGACTCATGAATAGATATACATATACTCAGTATTCAGATTCATAAGCCAATCAAGAAGCACTGCATCATTAAAGCCGTCAAGTTAAATTGGGCCAGCTAAGTTTTCTTTACCTTAAAATAATTTTGGCGCAGATAAGATTTTGTGAGATCTTTAAAATAAATGTACTTAAAAACCTTCTTGTGTTTAGGAAGAATGCACATCAACAATCTTTTTTCTTTTAAAAAGATAACAGGGAGGGAATTTTCATCATAAGTTATTACAGGCAGTGCTGCTCTGCCTTTCAGACATGTTCAGCATGGTATTTATAAAATAATTCTACAGTAGTATAAACGGGAACAAAATGATTTAAGGCTGTAGTCTTAAGAACACTGGGAAACAAGTCAACTGAATTATTTTTGAATGACAGTAGATTACAAATACTGTATTTTTTTAAAAAATAATCTTTATTAATTATGTTAAAAAAACTAACAAACATACAAACAAACATAAAAACATGTGTAAACATATGTATATACAAATAAAGTATCAAATATCTTTGAAAATAGAAAACATTGAACATACATGTCAACCATCCCGTCGACACTATCCTTTTACAGCCTAGTGATACAAAAACATGTTTATTCTATATAGTTATTGTTTACATCATTATCTTCCTTATATCTTCCAATATTTTCCTTATTCTTTTCTATTATATTGTCTATTATCATTACAATAAAACAATTTTTCCTTTTTCAGCAATGGTTCTTTTATTTAACTTGATTAATATTTTAAAACCTTGTAAAATTGTATGTATACCCATAATTTGTTTCGGTCTATGCGAAAAAGTAGACATTTGTTATTGTTTATACTGTCTTAATTTATGACATATAATTATAGTAGTTTTTGATATTTATTTTGATTAATACCACCTGTCCCAAGTTTTATAGAATTCAGAATCATCTTTATCTTGTATTTCCAATGACATCCTACTGAGTTCTGCGCACTCAAATACTTTATTAACGAGATTTAATGTAGTTGGGATTTGTTCGGTTTTCCAGATTTGCGCGTATATAATTCTTGCGGCTGTTGTAATGTGTAGAATTATATATCTATCTTCATTCATCATTTTTTCTCTGAAAATACCTAATAAGAAAAGCTCCGGCTTTAAGGGAATCGTTTTTGAGGTAATTTGTTCAAGGCAGTTTTTGATCTTAATCCAAAAGTTCTTTACCTTGGGGCAGGTCCACCATAGATGGTAGTATGTTCCTATACCTTCTTTGCATTTCCAGCACTTTGGAGAAAGTTTCGGGAACATTTTTGCCAATCGTACAAATACTGTATTTAAAGAGCTAGTAGTTATGAGATGCTTTGGTAATCACACTGAACTGTGTCAGGTCCAAATATCTAATTGCAACTGTTATTTTTTAATTAAAAGTGAAAATATGTATTTCTCTAAACTATATGCTTTAGAAATAGGCCTGTCTTTGATATACTTTAATAAGAATACAACAGCAGCCTCCCTTTTGCAGGCAGGTATCAACATAGCATTGGCTATCTGCATAAGGCAGTCCATTTAATTAAGAGATACTTTACCCACCTTCCCTCCAGGGAAGATAAAACTTTGCCTTTCACCCTTCCTCCATTGTCTATGAAGATTCTCAGGAGAATGTTTGTAGCTCAGGGTTGAAATGAAGGCTCCTTGGTGCTCTCTGAGCTTGTTTTCTTGCAGATGTTTCATTGCCCAAATGTTTGCAAGAAAACAACCAAGCTCGGAGAGCACCAAGGATGCCTCAGATTCTCATCATCCTGGTCATGGTTGTTCCAAAGCCGCTTTTCAAAAGGCAAACTGGACATTTTCAAATTAAAAAAAAAACAGGAAAGTCTAGTTGCCTTTTGAAAAGCACCACTGGGGCCTTCCTCTGTTGGTTCTAGCTTTTTGTTCTGTATCAGATGAGCTCAAGGAACAAAAGTGGCATCTTGGATGACCTATGACCAGTGTCAGGCTTAAGAGTCTTGGTGGTGCAGTGGTTAGAGTGCTGTACTGCAGGCCACTTCTGCTGACTGTCGGCTGCCTGCAATTTGGCAGTTCAAATCCCACCAGGCTCAAGGTTGACTCAGCCTTCCATCCTTCCGAGGTGGGTAAAATGAGGACCCAGATTGTTGGGGGCAATATGCTGACTCTGTAAAACTGCTTAGGGCTGTAAAGCACTATAAGTCTTATTGCTATTGCGAACGGTCTTCAAAATCCCAGCACCTATAGCAGGGGTCCCCAAACTTGGCAACTTTAAGACTTGTGGACTTCAACTCCCAGAATTCTCCAGCCAGCATAGCTTAAAGTTGCCAAGTTTGAAGACCTTTGACCTATAACATAAAGATGCCTTAAATCACAAATGAGCCAACCGCATTAATAGTTCAAGGTGACGTTCACACTCAGTGGGATAATCCTGTCATGCCGCCATCTCCAAGAACTTAGTCCAATGAGGCCACAGAAATTGACCTGTTTAGTGCCTCAGCAAAGGAAGTGGGGGTGAGGGTGGGGGTGGGGGGACAACAAGGGGGAGAGTTGTGTGTGTGGGTTGACCGTTCTGGGATTGGAATCGCCTCGAATCCGGCTGCAGAGGAGACCAAGCTCTTTCTCCCAGCAAATTAACTCGCCTCTGAAAGAGAAAAGGGATTTTCAGCAGGCCGCAAAGCAGCCATTAGCAGCGTTACGCCCCTTCTCTCTGCAGCGGAGGGGACCTGGCTTCCTGTCTTGCCGAGGAAAGTTTTTATTTATTTATATATGGGAGCGATTCGCTTCTTCAGTGTGGGGGGGAAAGTGACTGTTTCCCCTTCCCCCGGACACGCTCCTGCCCCGCCGAGGTGTTGCAGAGGAGGTGGGGCAGAGCAGCGCAAAGCGCCGGCTGAGTGTGAGAATTCCTCGGGCGGCGGCCCCAGCGTGTGCGGAGGAGGAAAAGGCGTTGTGAGCATGCGGCTCTGGATGCCAGCGCCTTCCTCGCCCTCCCATGAGCGAGGCAGCGCTTGTGAGTCAACCGGGTTCCAGCTGGGAGGGCGAAAGTTTGCTCCGAGCCTCTGGCGGTGCTTGCTCTGCCTCCTTTCTCCACCCCTTCGCCGGCTGGGTGATTCTTTCCCTCCCAAGCGGCTCAGCCGGATTCAGTTCTGGGGCTTATCTCGTACGAAGGCAAGAAGCAGGCGAGCAGACCGCGTGGCTGAAACTTGTGAGTAGACTTTCCAAGGGTTGCCGGGTAGTAGATGCTGCCTTTCTTGGCCGGGACGGTTGTCCCTTGGATGCCCTTAAAAGTAGCCGTACAAGACTGAGGGAGAACAATCGCGAAGGCGCCGCTGTCTTTTGCCTTGTCTTTTTGTCTTCCGCCTCATCTTGGATCGAGGACTTTGGGGCTCCGAGCAATTAATTGGGTGTGACCGAGGTTGGGGCCATTTAAGTGAAACTGGAATAACTCCACGAACTTCAGACGGACGCCACGTGAATCACAAATGGTGACTTTGTAAGGCTTTTATTACTAAATTGGGATGTCGTTTTCAACCGCAAATGCGTTTCCGCCCCGAGGGAAGATGATGCTTTCCCACATAGCCCTGTTCATCGGGTTACTATATCGGGACGGCCCCCAGATGGCAGCACAGAGTAAAGAGTTATTGCCCCTATATAGCAGTAAAGATTCTAGGGGTCAAGATTTTAATATTTTGTAGAGTGTGTGTTGTGGATCCATTAGTGATGATGCTTTCGGTGTTTCATTATCATTTGAGAGTAGCTGGTCTAGCGCAAATGGAGTTAGAAACAGTACAAAATGTTTGAATTGAAAAGTTACAGCCTTGGCAAAACAAAGTAAAACAGAATTGAGCATGGTAATTTCAGTATTACTTCTGTTATTCAAGAGTACTTGGGCAGCTTCGTTTCCTGCTTCATCCAGTAAGGACTAGTGACCTGTTCTATGAATTGAGGGCATTGTGGCTGACCGCATGGTTGTTTGGTATGTTGTTATGAAAAGATTTTTCATTCTGTCATTGCTGAGGCAATTTGGAGAAAACTTTGTCTTATACAAGTTAATGATGTCTTGCTAAACTTATGTTCTGGTTATACATTTTATTTATTGGTTAGATTTATATCCTTTTCCTTCAGGAACTCAAGGGAGGCTATATGGACCTCCCAGCACATCAGCAGTGTTGTAAGAGAAATGGAACTAAGAGAGAGAAAGGGAGACTGGGGCCTCCCAGTTTCCCAAGCCTCACCTTCATCAATATTGGTAGGACAAGCTTCTGTATATTAAATAGGGAGCAAACTCCATACTCAGCAGCACTGATGATGTTACCTAGTTGGGTAATGAAACATCTGCAACCAAACAGCCAAGCTTGGAGAACAACAAGGACTCCGCAGTTAGGTCTCTCCAGTGCAGCATGCTGATTCCGCATTAATATATGAAAATACAGTATAGATGTAGATATTTTATTTATTTATTTATTTATTATTCGCACTTGTATGCCGCCCACTCCACAGAGACTCTGGGCGGCTCACAACAGTAAGAAATCTATATGCAAATAATAAATATAGAAAAAACATTAAAAACAATAATTATTAAAAACATTAAAAAACAACAATTTAAAAACAATTAATTTAACATACAAGTAATTCATTCATGGGGCCAAGAGTACTCGATGTTATATTGAAATCATTGGCCCCAGGCCTGTCGACCAAGCCAGGTTTTTAGCACTTTTCTGAAGGCTGGCAGGGTGGGAATAATGCGGATCTCTGGGGGGGAGTGTATTCCAGAGAGCCGGTGCTGCCACAGAGAAGGCCCTCGCTCGTGGGCCCGCCAGCCAACATTGTTTGGCTGATGGGACCACCAGCTTAGAAATAGATAAGCTTAGAAATTAAAAGGCACACTTTTCTGTATTTAATTTAGCTCTGTGTCTCCATTTATGGATCAGATAATCTTGGCAATTTGACATTCAAGTAGTCATTCATCTTGTTGCTGTTTCTAATTTATGTCTTATCTAGGTTTGTATTTTATATTAAATTCTTCTGTATCCCTGTATCACTCGTAAGTCATTGTACGATATTGTCTTAACTAGTTTCATGAATGCATGTTGTGATTTATTTAGTAAATCATGCTTATTGCAGTGTGAGAACCCAGTCACAGTTTTCTCCCACTACAATGTTAGATACAGAATAAATATTCGTTAGCATATGTTGCATTTTTAATAGAATAGAATAACAGAGTTGGAGGGACCTTGGAGGTCTTCTAGTCCAACACCCCTGCTTAGGCAGGAAATTGTTGTCCAACATCTTAAAAACTTCCAGTGTTGGAGCATTCACAACTTCTGGAGGCAAGTTGTTCCACTGATTAATTGTTCTAACTGTCAGGAAATTTCTCCTTAGTTCTCCTTTGTTTGTCAGATACAGTATAAGTATGAAGTATTAAACTGTATCTCTTGATAGCTATGCATTGAACTGCACTCCTGTTATTTTGCACAGTCCCATTAGTGCATATGACAATTATGGCATAGAATATGGTGTCATGTTGCTGTCACATGATGTTTCGTGATTTTTTTCCCCTTTGCGGAGCTGGAGTGGGCGTGGCCTGCACGTGACTCATCCAGCCCGCGGGCCACCAGTTTGACACCCCTGGCATAGAAAGACCATAATTGAAAACAATTGAAAATATCTGTCTAAAAATGAGTGTCGGAGAGAAGGAAAGGAAAGTATGAAAGTATGTAGAAGCAATGTATGATTACCTCAGTTACATATATTAGAGGCTGAGTCACAAGAATTGTACCTTAATGCACTGTATAATGGATAACATGATGAAGCTGAAGTTAACTAAAGGGGTTATCATCTTGTCCCATTCTTATAATAATGAGAAATCTTGAGTACAGAATCTCATTTTCCCAATCCTAATTCTGGCATATCTTACAATCCTATTCTTCATAAGAAAGTAATTACATTGCCACCTTATTAGATCAAGCTTTGAGAGAGGATTCAATGCAAAGACAGAATAAGGCTGTGTTATGATGGGTGTGTTCAAACAGATAGGCTGCTTTTAAGTAGCTTCTCAAAATTGCACGTACAGAAACAACTTTCTTACGCTCTGTTTTGGACTGATTAGCTGTCGATTAAGTGCATGGTTCATAAATAAGATAAAATACTAAAGGGACATACTCTTGTCACTGCATAGAACAAACAAGGGTAATTAAGATTGTCATTTTTACATATTACCCGAATGCTCCGCACTGTGTCACTTTTCATACTATAAGATATTATCTCTGAGGTTATGGACTATAACTCAGAAGCATTTCGCATGTAGGGAAGCATTGTTCACTCTGGAATTTATTATAACCCTAACCCTTTTTCCTGCAGATGGTTTCAGTTAGGTTTGATGCTGCTGAAAGTAGTCTGTTGTGTATTTTAAGCCAACTAACTTGCTTGTAACTTTCAGCACAAAAGGAATATGGATGATAGATTTGCCATCCCCAAGGATTTCCTGAAAGATACAGGAAAGCAGACAATGTGAACTAATGCAAGCAAGTAATCTCCAGTCAGGTGGGCTAAACTCTTGGCAGTCTGAGTTGTATGAACTCAAGAGGTGGTGCCAGTGGTGTTTATTCTCTTCAGTCAGTATCATATGAAGCTTTTGCTTGCTCAAAGCTACTCTGAAGACTTAAAGTTGCTATTCCACCTTCTGAGCGTCACCTCCTAATTACAGGTAGTTCTCAACTTGCAACAGTTCATTTAATGACCATTCAAAGTTACGTTGGCACTGAAAAAGGTGACTTATGACCAGTTTTCACACTCACGACCATTGCAGCATCCCCATGGTCACGTGACCAAAATTTGGATGCTTGGCAACTGACTCATATTTATGACGGTTGCAGTATCCCTGGGTCATTTGATCACTTTTTGTGACCTCCTGACAAGTAAAGCCAGTGGGGAAGCCACACTCATGTACAGTCACAACCTTGTTACTAACTTAACAACTGCAGTGATTCACTTAACAACCATGGCAAGAAAGGTTGTAAAATGGGGCAAAATGGACTTAACACAAATGTCTCACCGTTTCAGTTGAATTGTTTGATGATCCATTTATTTTGTTTTCTTGACTGTCTACAGCAGTGTTTCCCAACCTTGGCAACTTGAAGATGTCTGGACTTTAACTCCCAGAATTCCCCAGTCAGCGAATGCTGGCTGGGGAATTCTGGGAGTTGAAGTCCAGACATCTTCAAGTTGCCAAGGTTGGGAAACACTGGTCTATAGTATTCTCAGGAGTCTTCTCCAGCACCAAAGTTCAAAGATGTCAATTTTCTTCCCAACCTGCTTCTTCAATGGCCAACTTTTGCTTTCATAGAATATCATTCCCTGTGTTATTCAGATTTTTGTAAGTACAGTGTAGACATGTGGCATTTGAATATCTTTTCCAAGGCCTTCATGGCCGTTCTATGAAGTCCACAGGAGCACAGTTGCATGTCTGTCCTTTAGAATGAAAACTATTTATTTATTGTTAGATTTATATTTTGTCTTTCTTTCAGGAGCACAAAGGCATAGTACTTCCTCCTTTTATTTTCCCCCACAGCAACAATTCTGGGAAGTGAGTTTGGCGAAGAGAGAGTGACTGTCTCAAAATCACCCAGTGAGGATGGAAAGTGACCAATTAGTCTAGTCACCCTATACTTATTTATTTTTAGTCTAATTAGTCTAGTCACCCTATACTTATTTATTTTTAGTCTAATTAGTCTAGTCACCCTATACTTATTTATTTTTTATTTATTTGTTTAATTTGTTTGTCAAGCATGTATAAGATAACAGATATAAGTATAAACATGATTATGAATACATGAAATGGATACGAATAAAGGGAGACATTAGGACAGGGATGGTAGGCACATTGGTGCACTTATGCACGTCCCTTACAGACCTCTTAGGAATGGGGTGAGGTGAACAGTAGACAGTCTAAGGTTAAAGTTATGGGGGTTAGGGGAAGAAACCACAGAGTCAGGTAGTGCATTCCAGGCATTGACCACTCTGTTGCTGAAGTCGTATTTTCTGCAATCGAGTTTGGAGCGGTTTACCTTAAGTTTGTATCTATTGTGTGCTCGTGTATAATTGCGGTTGAAGCTGAAGTAGTCATTGACAAGTAGGACATTGTAGCAGATAGTTTTGTGTACTGCGCTTAGGTCAGACCCAAGGCGTCATAGTTCTGAGTTGTATAAGCCCAAAATTTCAAGTCTGGTGGTATAAGGTATTCTGTTGTGAGCAGAGGAGTGGAGGACTCTTCTCGTGAAATATCTCTGGACTTGCTCAATTGTATTAATGTCTGATATGCAGTGCGGGTTCCAGACAGATGAGCTGTATTCTAGAATTGGTCTAGCAAAGGTTTTATATGCCCTAGTTTGCAATACAATATTACCAGAGAAGAAGCTTCACAAGATTAGGTTAACAACTTATAATGACCAACATGACTTATGACCATCATTCTGAGGTCAATTATGGTCCCAAGTCAAGGACTTGTGTTGATACCTAATGTTCCTAATGTTCTTCAGATTAAGAGAAAGAAGTCAAGTGATACTGTATATGTGGTGATATATGCATGCACACAAATGTATATACTTTTAAGCATTTTAAAATCAGTTTGTTTACATTCATTGTGGTCAACGAGCTGATATTCTTTGCTTTCCTGATCATAAATTTCTGAATTCTACAATATTTGAAATAGTATAGTATGTATACATAAGTGCATAAACTCCTAAGTGTTTAAGGCTAAATTTCCATTATAAATCAGTATTTTTACTTTAGGTAAATCTAAATATTGTTGGTGGTTCTGAAACTCATTACATTGAAATAATTGAGCTTACTAAATTGTACTTTCCTTCTCTTTCATTTCCCTCCCAAGTCCTAGGCAGGATCTAAAGCCAGTCCTATTGCTTTTAATTGGTCATCTCTTGGACTGATTCAGACCTTTAACAGTAGCAATGGTTACCATAGAAACAGTTTGTGATGTCATTGTCTAAGAAGGGAAAGTCTGATCCTGCAAATAGACTTTTACTTTTTTTTTTCATCCTTCTATTGCTGGACAGTACAGAATTGAAGGGAATGTTATTTCATATCTGTCCTGTGTTTCAGCTTGTAAAATGCTCACGTGGTTGACACAGATAAAAAGTAGGGAAAAAATAGGGGAAAAAAATAAAATCCTGAATATTTGAATTTACCTAAAGAGTTATGAATTGCTCTTTCAGGAGAAGGAAGTTTAAGGATAACTCTATATATACCTTAAGTTGAACTGAATTTGACATTTGTGTTGAATTTTTGAAATATTTATGAAGCCATAACTTCTGGGATTTGCACTGGGTGGAGAACCCTACATCTCATTCTTAAAGAGAGTAGCAGTTTTCTAATTTTTAAATACATACCACTTCTCTATACGTGTGTGTGTGTATACCAGAGGTGATATTCAGCCAGTTCAGACTGGTTCGGGCAAACCGGTAGCGACCTGCGAGTGAGCCCGCCCACCCGCCCTGGCTCTATGCCATCCTATTTAGGCACGTTTTGAAGCAGTACACCAGAGGTGGGATTCAGCAGGTTCTGACCAGTTCTGGAGAACTGGTAGCGGAAATTTTGAGTAGTTCAGGGAACCGGTAAATACCATCTCTAACTGGCCCCGCCTCCATCCTCTGCCTCCCGAGTCCAAGCTGATCGGGAGGAAATGGGGATTTTGTAGTAACCTTCCCCTGGAGTGTGGAGGGTATGGAGATTTTACAATATCCTTCCCTTGCCACGCCCACCAAGCCACGCCCACAGAACCGGTAGTAAAAAAATTGAATCTCACCACTGCCATGTGCATGCATGCAAGCCATGTGTGCAAACAAAGCACATGCACGGAAGGCCATGCGCATGTGTCGAAGGCCGCGCGTGTGCCCAAAGCAAGCATGCACTCGCATGCATGCACTCGCATTTGCAAACCGGTAGGGAAAATAAGTGAATACCACCCCCGGTGTACACATGCATAGTGATAAAGTAAAAAAGAAATTGAAAGTAAAGCTAAAAGTTCAAAAGTGCAAGAAAGGGGAGGAAGTTACAGAGAAGTTACTTCAGATTTCCTTTACATCAGTTATAAGTACAATTATAAATTTACTTCTTACTTTAGAGTTACAACGTAACTTGTCTTTCTAGAATCTATCCTGTGTAATCATCGAAACCATAAATCCTAAATTTATGTATTTTTCTGTTTTATGCAAAAAGCCCATAAGGGCCTCCCAATCAGCAATAAACATAGATATCGCCATCCAGATGTCGGTTGAGTGGCTATATAAATTTGCTTAATGATTAATTTTATTGATTAGTTTAATAGCTTAATAAAAAAACTGTCTTTGATCAAAGAAGTCAATGTGGCCATCAAAATAAATAAATTAAAATTTGTCTTTTCTCTGATCAAAGGATTTAGCCATCACAGCATGTTTTGTCATTTTTACCAATGATTCCTCTATTTTGCGTATTGCTGAATCTTTCTATCTTTGTGCATATTTAAATACTTTCTGAAGATGTAAAAAAGTCTAAAACTAATTGAATTCTTTTTAAAATGCTATTGCTCATTTTATTGACACTGGGCTAATGTTTATTGTGAGTGACAATATCTGTCAGGCTGTATTTCAATAGCAGCATTTGATACATTATTGTCTTTGGCCTCCATACAATACAGAAATATAGCAGTTTCCATTCTCCACTTCTTCAAGAGCAGTAAGTGCAGTAAAAACATTTTTTTCAATTTATTTTCTTTTAGTAATCCTCATGTATTAGTATCTTGGAGTTTGTAATCATTATATTTGCTCACATGGTGAGTTGAACACTTTGCCAAAACCGATATAAAGTGGCAAGATCGTGTAATCTGTAAAAACAGTTGCTTATGCAATTCTTCACTCTTGGCAAAACATAGAAGAGTAAAGCTGCATGAAAGTATACTAGCTGTGGCTTATTAATGCATTTATTTTCTGCAGATCTGGAAAGTAATATTACAAATTTTATTGGAGTTGCAATTAGGGTATTTCTGAGAGTCCTGCTGTGTATTTAATGTTTTCCAATTTGTTGTCTCTAGATACGTTGGATTTTAACTATCAGAATTCCTAGCCAACATGATCAGTGCTACAACTAAGGATGTTGGAACTTGGTCTTAAACACCAGAATGGGGAATGCTGATCTAACTTTTCCAATCCACATATAGTACCGGTAGATCAGGGGTGTCAAACTGGCAGGCCGGATGCGTCACGCGCAGGCCATGCCCACTCCGGTTCTGCAAAGTCAAAAAAATGTCGCAATACGTCACGTGACATGATCAAGTTTGACACCTATGTAGTAGATTCTGCAGCCCATGCTATTTTTTTAATGACACATATAGCTCATAGAATTAGGGTAGCCTTTCAAAAGGTTCTCTAAATAGATAGCTTTCCAGTGTCTGTGCAAATGGCTACATCCTTTAGCCAATACATAAACAACCTGTGCTTATAAATATATATGAAAGGTTCTGAACTAAACCAAGTTGCCATTTTGATATCCTTTCCATCTCCCGGCACTGAAATGAGATGGTATGTAATTTGTATTGTAACTATCAACTATCATGCATTCTCAGTGAAAGTTTGTGAGGCAATTGAGTCCACCTATACCTAAAAGGTGCAGCTGTTTTAGCAATAGCAAACAAAACTTGGGTTTGGTTGTGAAACTACCTTGGTAACAGTCTAGCACCGTGGTGGCGAACCTATGGCACGCGTGCCAGAGCTGGCACGCGGAGCCATAGAAGCCGGCACGCGAGGGTTCCCACCGGCAAACCGGAAGTGCGAAAAAACGCACTTCCGGTTTGCCGGTGTGCTGTTTTTTGCACTCCGGAGGGTTCAGGGAGGCTCCCTGAAGCTCCGGAATGCAAAAAACTACAAAACGGACAAACCGGAAGTGCACTTTTCCGCACTTCCGGTTTGTCCGTTTTGTAGTTTTTTGCATTCCGGAGCTTCACGGAGCTTCCCTGAACCCTCCGGAGTGCAAAAAACAGCATACCGGCAAACCGGAAGTGCGTTTTTTCGCACTTCCGGTTTGCCGGTTTCGTCGTTCCAGGCTCCGTTTCGTCGTTCCAGGCTCCGGTAAGTGGGCCTGTGTGGGGGTGGGGGGGTGTGCGCATGCGCAGGGGGCAGCATGGGGGGGTGTTGTGCGCATGCGTGGGGGGGAGGGAATGGGTGTGAGCACGCGCAAGCGCGCCCCCCCCCCTTTTTCGGCACGCGAGCCGAAAAAGGTTCGCCACCACTGGTCTAGCAGGTGATGTGATTGTAGGTCATAGCAATTTTATTTTCATGTGAACAGTACTTTTTTTCTGGTTATTCCAGTCCAACATGGGAAAACCCTGCAGCCTATAATTTGTATAACAGGCTGAATATATAAAGAAATGGAAAAACTGCACTGCTTCATATAGGGTAAAAAGAGATTATTGGTACAAATGACAAATTTATGTTGTTAATTCCTTGGGTGGGGGGAAACCAAATGTGTTGTTAGCGCTCAATGTTTTTCTTACGACCCACATTCTTAATTGTTTGCCTGTGTGCTGTTTTGTGGGGAAAATGAAGATACACCAGTATTTTCAGGATGAATTTGGACATGGATCTTATGTCTTTCTGGAGTGAGATCATGTGGAAATGAGGCCGCCATATAACTGACTTGTATTTAAGGAATCATTGGTATATGTTACTCCATATAACAATGGTTTTCCAGAATATTTGAGATTTAGACAGCAACCCAAGTTTGATAATCAAACACTCCCTGATTCTGCACTACTTTCTCCAGTTGTTTCTGCAAATGTGTTGGACTGCAACTTCTGTAATCCCCTGCAGTATATCCAATGGATGTGATGTTGGGGAAGGAAGGAGTAAGATAGTAAAGTTCACTAAATGTAATTCATAAGTATCATACATTGAAAAGAGCACTGTCCCCTTTAATACAGAAAATATTTCTTCTTGCACTTCTTTGTGAAACAGATTTATAGATCACAAGCTCTATCAGCTATTGCCCTTAACACATAACACAACACAATATAAATTTGTCACTGCTGTATCACATCAGTATTTGCTACAAAAGGAAGCATAGATCCTCAAATAACTGTAAAGAATGTTGACAAGTAAGAAACACACACAAGTCACTAAAATGCAATACTTTTAATTAGTGGAACATCTAGGGAACCTGATTGAAAGAAAGCAGTAGTTAATTATTTTCATTTATTTATTAGATTTATATGCCACCTATCTCATCTAGAGGCAACTCTGGACATCTTACAAACATTAAAAACTGGTAAACATTAAAATGATAGAACAATAAATTATAATGATTTACAATAGAAAGATGCTGAGAGGAAGACAAAGTACACAGGGATTGCTGGGGTCCTCTTAAGCTGATAAATCAATAAATAATAGATTTGGGTGCTAATATCTTGAGGCATATACTATTCAAAAGGTATATAAGCCTCACAGACATAATTCATCCTCTTTGCATCTTTCACAAAAAGATGTAAAAGATCATGCTGCTGAATTTTCAAATGAGTTTGGGGGAATATACATATGTTAACTAACCTGCACCTGGCTTCTCGTGTTATATTCACCCCAGTCTTGCCTATAATACTAGCATCTCCCTCTAATCTCTCATCCAAATACTAATCGGGTCTGATCTTGCTTAGCTTTTCAAGATCAGTTTCAGTAGGTGCTGTCAAGAGGAAGAAGCAAAGCTTGACAAGCAAGCGGTTGGGGCAAGGTTAAATGTCCATTATCTTTTACTGTAGTTTCAGTTTACTTGAGAGTTAAAGGGGCTGGCTGCAGGCTACATATCCAACATAACTATGTAGGTTGACCAGTAATGCTTATAATAGTCAAGTATGTTACTGGTATAGCATAATCAGTTTTGTAATACACTGTTACCGGTGGACTTAGTCTCATTCTTGCTTGTATAAGAATTAAATATGGGGAAATTCATTCTGTTTTCTTTTTGAGATGAAATAGAACAGGGGTCTCCAATCTTGACAACTTTAAGCCTGGAGGACTTCAACTCCCAGAATTCTGCCTATTCTGAAATAGAATATACCTTACTCCAGGATTTAAATTCATTTTGTGATTGGAAGGATCACTGCAATCCTCTTGTTAGTTTACTACAGCTACAATATTATTCCATAACTTGTTCTGGCTAAACCCATTGCTTTAGTTGTAGGCTGTGAAAAATCTTCCCAAACAGGAATGGCAATTCCAGCAGGCAGCTGTCTAATGAGAATACAAGAAACCTGTTCCCTAAGCAACTAAGTATGTGGGATGCTGCTAAGCAACAGCCATCTGGAACCCAGTTTATATTTCTTGCAATGTACCAGCCATTTGGCTGGCCTGGATATTTGCATACAGTTGTAGCTCTAGCTGTTATAGGAGAAATCTATTGAACCATCTTGTCAACTCCCAGTTACAACTGTATGTTAATGTGTCTAAGTCAGTGTTACTCAACCTTGACAATTTTAAGATATGTGAACTTCAACTCCCAGAATTTTCTAGTCATCCATGAAGTCTACACGTCTTAAAGTTGACAAGATTGAGAAACACTGGTCCAAGTAGTCACTTGAAACTGAACTCAGCTTGAGGGAATCTTTACTTTTCTCCTCTCCAATGCATCCATATTCTGTTTTAAATTTTGATTGGCCTAAAGCTGATTGTTTCTTTTGTCCTTTGAGCTCAAGGTAACTTATGTTTCTGTATAGCTACTCATAATTTTCAGTCATTTTTCAGAAGGTGCTTGTTATTTTCTCCCATCTTTCACAAGTCATTCTGTATACCAGTTGCCAAGGTATGTGTTCAGTTGTCCAATGTCCTATATTTGCTCCAGATGCCACTGTTCATTGTCTTTTCTGAACAACCCTATTAGAATTGTATTCATTCATTTCAACCATTAGCCATTAATGTATTCAGTACATTACATGTATTCAGTAAATATATCAAAGCATTTTTAAGGTAGGGTTACCCAAATATAACAGCTGCATGTAGTTCTTTAAAGCTGTTGTGTCTTTTCCTAGAATTTGCAATTGTAATATGCGCTCAGTAAAAAATGAACAAAGCTGCTTTAAAGAGTTATAGACACGTGCTACAGCCTTGCCCCAGTATGGTCCAAATCACATTTGTTTTGAAATGTAAGTATGCTGCAATGTAATGGCTTACATTTTACAAGCCCTTTTCTGATGTGAACAAGAAAAACGCAAACCCAAGAAGAATCATTAACAATCCTATTGCCATTCAATTCTGGTTACATCAGATGGCATTACCTTTCTCTCATAGGATGACCCAAAAGGTCACAGGATTGTCGAGTTCAGCATAAAATGGTAATAAAATCTTCAGATGAAAAATTCTACAACAATGAACTATGAATTATGCTAGAGGACAACTAATTAGAACGGGATGTTCAAAACTAATGTAGTATAGTCATGCAATTAGGAGATAATTTCCTTGGAACAGTTGTTACCCTAAATAAGGGGTCAGCAACCCACAGGTCATATACATCCCCTGTTTGGTAACCCTGGCATGCCTATAATAGTAGTCTAGAATTGCCCTGCTGCAATTAGGCAGCAAAATGTCAATTTTTCAACTACATTTGCTCTCAAATGAGGCAAATGAATGTATTCAGAGAAGTTTTAATAGACTTTTGCCTCCTTCCAAGCACTCGGAAAGGGGAAAGAGGAGGAGGTGTCTTCAGATACATTTCCAGAGCCATCATCTGCAGGACCAAACATGCCTCCTGTGATTCTTGGAAGCTTCCAATAAATTAAGTGCAACTCTGGCCAGAAAATAAAGCTGTTCAGCCCATGTCATATTGTGGAGAACATCTAGATGAGTGCCCTGTCATTCAGAGTATAAGTGGCATTTAAAACTCTTCAATTAAGGCATGGTAGGCTGCTTGCCATGGAGGAGCAACTGTTGGCAGAAACAGACATTTCTTGCCAGCCACAAGAACGCACATAGTCCCACCGGGAATGCCTTAGGCAACAGGCCTTGCAGGCTCTGGGAATCAGCTCAGCTCCTTATCCCCAAAGAAATGAAGAAGCATCTATAATTCACTTGGTAACTGCATTTTCCTTGGTGGTGGAAATGGTACCTGAAATATATATGTTGATACTTATTTTTTATTTTTTATTTGTTTGTTTGGAGGGGAGGCTTCTAGCTTCTGCTAAGCATAGAGCAAAACAGCAAGCATTTATCTTCCCCTCCCCTCCCCCTTTTTTTTAAAGAAACATCACAGCTGTTCACTGGAGCCTCATTATTATGTTATTGTGTTAACTAATGGTTTCCTTGGAGATACCAGGATACCTGTTTACATGGCTCAGGTTTTGTAGACTTTTCTTTCCTGTCATGAGTGTCTGACTTCAGTATATTCACAAATCAGGTGAGCTTCACTTCAATTGTCCAGGCTTTGTGACAGCGTAGTTTGATTGAATGTTGTTTCTGTGTTTCACCAAGTATCAAAATAGATGTTCCCCACCATTTTTAGTTTGCTTGTTTTAGTTTCTATTGTGGTTTTAATTTTAGAGATTATTTTGATTTTAGTTAAATGAACAGCTTGATCAACAATGTGTTTGGAATGCTAGAGGACTTTAGTAACTCTGGAACAGACATCTTGGTATGTGTACCATGTTGTTGTTGTTGTTGTTGTTTTAACTCCATTAGGAGAAAATAAATGATTTTTTTTAAGAATAGCTGTTGAACTCAGCATTCCAACCTACAGGTAGACTGTTCTAAGTGGGGTTTCTCTGAATGTGCTATTACCATATTTCTTAGTGTTCCCAGCTGTTCTGTCCAAACACATCTGGAGAGTGTGAAGTTGGAAAAAGCTATTCTCAAGGAATAGAGGGAGTTAACCTACTTAACATTTAAACATGAAGTAACAAGGTGTGTCAGCTTTAAGGCGGTGTGTCACAAGTTCTGTTCTGCGCTACTTGAGTTTCAAAAAGTATTAGTGCACACCTCCGTAAATAAGCTTGGAATGACTGCAGTCTCATCGAATTAGTTTGTGCTGGGCAGTGGAACATGGTGAAAAGATAACATGCATACCTCCTCCTCGCCTCTCAAAGAAAAACTGGATTAACAATTACATTCTAGCAAGCTTTAGGTTTCTTTTGCTGGGAATTCAGGAATTGGGAATTCAAAAGGTTAAGTCCAAATTCACAATGGCCAAGTCAAACCCCATTATCCCAGAAAAGGGAGCAGAGAGGATTCTGAGAAGCCTTTGAAATGGTGAGGGGGGATCAGGCACAGAACTGTCTGAGGAATTTTGCAGTAAGGAAATGGTTTTTCCATTCAATTTCCTGCTTAACTGGAATCCTTAAATTGGCTGAGGCAGTAGAAACATTTGTCTTGCTACCAACCTTTGACAGTTTCGTGTCAGTTTTTCAAATGCAGCTGCAGTTATACACTGCCTATTGTCCAGCTCTATAAAATGTTACTGTGTTGATCCAGAAAGCATGCATACGAATTAATTCTGACTTCTGTGAACACCCCTGTCTAAAGCCTGTAATAAGAAATAAGTTTCTTAAGGGCAAAGTAGGTGCTAGACACTAAAGATGTGATTGGTTTGGTGCTGCTCGATTTTGAAAGATACTTAAAGACATGGGAATTCTTGGAAAAAATATTTTTACCTCTTTGACCAAACCTACAACCTCCTATTTAGCTATGAGCACTCAAGAAAACAGATCCCTTTCTTATACTATTACCAGTGTATATTACTGACCAGAATGTTGTATGTATAATTTCATGTATCTTGTTCTGATTAGAGAGCCATGCAGGATAGAGATGATTTCATAAAATAAAACAGGGAGAACAAGAAGATGTTTGCACAATTAGTCATTTGTCGATCGTTGTTGTTTTTTCCATCCAAATGAGTACAATGTGGCTTTATAAAGTGTCATCGACAATCTGTTTGGCATGTGCAATTTGTATATTTCTTGTTAGATATTTCTCTGCTACGTACAAAGCATTCAGTGTATTTATATGGATCGGATGTGGTACAAGGCTGAGCATGTGGTCTGCCTTCTGTAAAACAACAGGGTCTATTGCTTCAAAACATTCCATTGTGTAAGAGCGTTCCCTGGCCTCTTGCCATCTGCAAGTCTCAAATTGGGAAAAATCCATTTTCCTAAAGAAAGCTATTAATATTAACCCAGCAACTGATATGCAGGTCATGTTATGCCAAGGTTTGCTTAATTATGAATGCATCCCATTTGAGTGGAGTCTTGTAATATGCTAAAACTGATGATCATCCATAGGTGGGGATTTTAGTTTCCCAAACTCCAGCAACAATCATTCTGGCTGGGAAATATGCAGAGCTGAAGTGAAGAAAACTAGAAGGGGCCCAGGCTGGGAAAGGCTGTCATAATCATTTCCAAAAGATCTGTGTTAACGGGGTCTATTAAGGCAAGATATGTTAGCTTCTTATTTGAGACATTATAACAGAAGAGCAGATTATGGCTGCAAAAAATAAAACAGGTGTCTGGGAACATCTTTTCCAAATAAAAAATTTCATTAAAATGTACAGTATGACTGCAGGACATATTATTGGTAGTTAATGCAGACTTTAATAATTGCATATGGGACCCCGTAAGGCGTGTCAAAATCTTCAGCTTTAAATTTCCAAACAGGGGTGCTCAAAAGTTGTGACATGCCTTGGGGATTGTAAAATCCGCCCAGTCTCTGTGGAGTGGGCGGCATACAAATGCAACTAATAATAATAATAAAAGATATTTTGGTTACTTTAATATAATTTAGATGTGCTTGGTCAGTAACTACATAAATATCATAACTTTTTAACATTTGTTTGTGGGAGCATTTCCGTTTGAGGTATATGTCTGCAGACCTGTGTGAGGTGATCCTGGAAAAGCTACATTTTTTGCAGAAAATTGTAAATTGTTTTTTGTAAAAGTTACAAATCTCTCTGTTCTGAATATTGGAAAAAAATTACCTTTTTCTCCAAATAGAAATAGAATGTAGCAGGAAAAGTATCAGTCTTAGGCATTAACATTTGCTATAATACAGTGCTGCTAGTGCTATATGTATGCATTGTTTAGAAAGCCACTTTTCAGCCATCTTCTGTCTGTATGCTGTGTTCTTCTGTATGTGCTTACTCAGACGTAAGCTCCAGTGGTAGTCCTTGACTTACAATCATTGTTTAGTGTCTTAAAGTAACTGGTACTAAAAAGGGTGACTTACTATTGTTTTTCATACTTACAAACCAGGGGTGGGTTCCTACCGGTGCGGTCCAGTGCGCAGCTCCGGTAGGGACCCGCCGATTACGCAATTTACGCGCGACTGCTCCGGTACCGTCTTCACCGGACAGTCGTGCGCATCGCCATCTTTTTTAAATAATTTTTCGGCTTTTTTGCTTCTGCGCATGTGTGGAAGCAAAATCTCACCGAAATTGCGCGAGAGGGCGCGGGCGTGTAGCAAGCACGCACGCGCACAAAATGTGGAGATGTGCACGCAGCGCACCAGTATCGGTAAGTAAGCAACCTGCCCATTACAACCATTGTACCATATTTTTTGGAGTATAAGACGCACCTTTCCCCCCCCTAAAAGAGGCTGAAAATTTGGGTGGTTCTTATACTCAGAATGTAGCTTTTTTGAAGCTTTTTTTCCCAGCCCTAACGAGGTGCTAACGATCTTCCCAGCTTGCAGGATTTTTTCATTCCTACTCCCTCCGAAGAAGTTTTTTTCCAGTCCTAAGTCTTTGCAGGCTTGCTTTCATTGCTATTCCCTCCGAAAAAGGTTGTTTTCAGCCCTAACCAGGGGATAAAATAATGTGCTGAAGCTGACCAGACTAAGGACGCTAGCCAGATGAATATCTGGTAGGTAGATTTTTTCCCTATTTTCCTCCCCAAAAACTAAGGTCTTATACTCCGAAAAATACAGTGCTTCCCGAGGTCATGTGAACACCTTTTGCAACTTTCTGACAAGCAACATTAATGAGGAAGCCAGACTCATTTAACAACCATGTTACTAACTGAACAACTGCAGTGAGTCACTTAATTGTGGCAAGCTAGGTCATAAAATGGGGCAAAACTCATGTAATAACTTGTCTTGCTTAGCAATGGACATTTTGGGCTCAATTGTGGTTGTAAATTGAGGACTACCTGTTGCAGCTTTAATATATTAAATGAAGACTTCTATTGCCTAGAAACCAGCAATTGAAATCTCATAATTTCCACACTCTGTGCTAATAAAATATTAATCAGAAATTTGGACGATTGTATAAATGCTACTGTAAGTGTTGCCATAGGCAAGATTGAGCAACTCCTAAACATTTATGTTTGAAATGAATTTTCTAGAATAATGTGCACTTTGATGAATTGTCTATTAAGACATAAATTACAGTTGGAAGCCTTGAGGGATTAAGTGTCTTCAGAAAGCAGGTGGGAATTTCCAGTTTGATACAGAGTTGGGTGTTGGATTAAGGTTGGGAAGACATCATTTGAAATCCACCCTGAGCCACAGAAATGTATTGGGAACTTTGGTCTAGTCCAGCGGTTCTCAACCTGGGGGTCGCAACCCCTTTGGGGGGGGGTTTCACAGGGTTCGGGAGACTTCGCCCGGACACCGCCATTTGGGTTCTTTTACCCTCTGCACATGCGCAGAATGCTTTGCGCATGCGCAAAGGGTAAAAGAACCCAAATGGCGGCAGGGCAGGGGTCACGGCGGGCGCAGCGGCAGGGTATGTCACAGTGGGGGCACAGGGGCAGGTTGCGGCATTAGGAAGGTTGAGAACCACTTGTCTAGTCACTGTCTCTGCCCACCCTTCCTTGCATAATAGTTGTTGCGGGGATAACATGAAAGAGAATCCTCATAGAGGTTGCCTTGGTGTATAAAATATATTTTAAAAGTTCTGCACATTGCAAATATATCAGTTTGGGAAACATTTCTTGTTTGACATGCTAGTTTTGATTCTTCGAGACATTTCAGCTCAGTTTCTCTCCTATGCAACTTAAAAGCAGATAAAGCACAGCGGGTTGTTGATGGATCATACTATGTCTCCCAGCTTTCCAACAGATTTTTCAAGTTAGAATCTTAGCTCTCAGCCACATTTCCTATTGAGAATAAGAAATACCAAATGCAGCATGTTCTGCTTGTGTGGCTGAATAGTTCCCACTGGAATATATCAGAGAGATCAGAAGAACTGAAAAAGAGGAGGAGTTTATTAGGTGATTAAAGAAATACCCTGTTCAGATTGATTCATAACATCTTTTCATCCTTTCTTCCAATAGTGAAGAAAAAATCCCAGCATTCTCAAAGCTCGTAGTTCCTGAATAACAAGTAATGCATGAACAGAGTTTCCGCTTTTGCTGTCATTTTGCCTTACGTTCTTTAAAAGCTATTCTGATGCTTCCAGCTAGACTGGGACTTGGTTTACGTTTACATGTCATAGCAATTTTTTTAAGTTATTGCTTAACAGGGTGGATAAAAATCAATGATTTTTTTTTAAAAAATCAGATTTTTTTATTTAAATCAGATTTTTTAAATCAAATTTATTTTAATAAAATGTTTTTGGAGTAAAAATCTATCTAAATATAGTTTTCTATTTAAGATACATTGATAATTTAGTTTATTCAGCATGAAATGGAGCTTAGTTATGTAGCATGAGGCTGTATATTCTGCAATATTGGGACTGTCAGTGAGTCAACAGCAGATCAGAGGAGGAGCTGCTGCGGGACAGGGATGACAGTTGCTCTTTAAAAGTTAGGATTTAAATCGAGTTGATTTAAATCAAGCCTTTTTACTAGTGATTTAAATCGACTTGATTTAAATCAAATCCACCATATTACTTAGTAACTATTAAGGGCTTTGCAGGTATTGGGATGCTAAGGACTGACAGAGTCTTTGTGAATATGTACCACCTGTCAGGAACACCTTAAACTAAATATACCCTTTCCTGAGAATTGTGCATTAGTTGTAGAAAGCAACCATGTGAGTCTAGGAAAAGAAAAGTTTCATTTAACTAATTCCTGACAGGTACATTTACAATATGTGTTTTCTGAATCAGATTATCCCTTTGATTCTGTCTCTCCACATGGCCCCAGTGAATATGTCATATTGTCCAATTTCATACTATATGCTAAATAAAGACTGAACACATCACATTATAGCTCAGCATGGTATGCAAACATAGTCCCAAAAAAGGCTGCATTAGTTATGCTTTCACTTAACCTTTTTTTTAATTAGAGAGAAGGTATTGAATAGATTGTAGTATCTGTGTCAGATTCCTTGCTAGTCCGATCTTGACCAGTAAGCCACAAATGCAATTAAAACCCTCCTTTTTTTTACTCCAGTTATGTGTATTTCTTTTCAAACTTGGATCTTACATAGATGAGTAGCTATATAAATTAAATAAATTAAATATTTAATTTAGAGACTATTTTGAAAGCCAGTGTAATTGAAAATGTATGATTGTGAGAAAGTTCATTGTACGTTTGTTGGTTTAGAAAAAGTACATGATAACGTGAATAGGCGTGAATTACAGAATGTCTTGCACAAATGTGAAATTGAAAGTTCTTTGCTGATGGTGTTAAAAGCTGTATATGATGGAAATCATGAATGGGAAATGGAATCCTTAGCAGATGGTTCCGTACTAAAAAGAGATTAAGGCAAAATATTCTGTGTTCTTGATTGTTTAATGTATTTTTGGATAAAAGTATAAAGTTGATAAACTCGGCATCAGAGGCATGTTGGCTAGGAATGTGAATGTATATGTTTTTATCCAGATTATGATGACTTGTCGGATGGGATCCTAAAGGATACTATATGATGTAAGAAGAAATATGAATGGGAAAGAAAATCTAATATGTGAAAACCCAAGGTTGACAAGAAAAATGGAGCAAATCATTTTGGTTTATAGATAAAAACTGAAAAACTAGAGGAAGTTAGTGAATTTGTAACCACAGATGAATGTTGACTAAAGAAAGGGAGCTGAATAAAGAAAGTTTGAAATGTGCAAGTGCTGATAAACATGCAAAAGTTATGTGATATGTTGCAAATGAATATATTGAAAAAATTGAAAATGTGCATAAAAGAATGCTTTATTGTATGGAAATGAGAATTGGGGGTGTTTGCTAAAAGTTTGTTTGATGAAAAAAAGAACAAGTAGGATCTAGAACAGGGGTGTCGAACTCGATTTCATTGAGGGCCGCATCAGGGTTGTGTTTGACCATGGGGGACTGGGGTGGGCGTGTCCAGCTCGATGTTACTCGTGTTGGGGACGCCTGTGGTGGCCCGAGCGCTCTGCCAGCAAAAGTGGGCTCCCGAGCTCCATTTTTGGCTGTGATGGCCTCCTGCAACCCTCTGCCAGCGAAAACACAGCTCATGAGGGCCGCACGCGGCCCTCCCGAGCTCTGTTTTCACTGGCAGAGGGTTGCAGGAGGCCGTCACAGCCAAAAATGGAGTTCAGGAGGCTGTTTTCACTGGCAGAGGCACCGTGGGTCGTTCCTTCGCTGTTTCCAGGGCGGTTCTGCAGACCAGATCTAGCACCCCGCAGGCCAGATTCAGCCCCCGGGCCTTGAGTTTGACACTCCTCATGGACTGAATGGGCTACTTCGGAAGTGCATTGTGGTGGTTCCAATATAGAAAGAGAAAGAAGGATTACACCGCAAATCTGTGAAGAAAGAGTGAATGACTTGATAGGAAGGTGATAACTAAAATGTGGATGGATGGAGATGGTGAGATTCTGAAAAGGAGAGTGGTAAGTAAGAAGTTTAAAGAACGAAGGCAATATATGAAGCGATATATGGGCATAGTGAAAATAAAGTTAGTTTGCAAATATAGAAGGGACATGAAAAGATACAATGAACAGTGTTGATGTAAGCTAGCTATGTTTCCTTTTCTTATCTCATGCTTTATTTTATTACCATACTTTGTCTTACTTGTTTCTCTTCTGTATATAATGTTGCTTATCGAAAATAGTCAGTGGGGATACATGATCGTAACTATGCTATTCAAAATACTGGCTTATTGTATCTTTTGACAACACTAAGGTCAAAACTGGCAATTTTTTATAAGTGCTTTGATTAATTATTCTTAGGCTTTAGTTTTCCAGACATTCCAGCCAAAGTTTAAAACTTTGGCTGCTTGCTTGCAAGCTGGAAATATTTTAAAATACAGTACCCAGAATTTAATGTTTAAACAGTTTTCTGTGAAATATTGATTTCTTTATTTTTTCATCAAATTGATATGACTGTCCATCTCAAACAAATAAAAACAACAATCAAAACATTGCACAACAGTCATTTAAAAACAAATAAATAAAAATCAAGGATTGTATTCAATAAAGCAGCACTCACTAAAACAACAGATTTAGTTTGAATTCTTGAGGTTATCTGCTTTTTCTTTTAAGAAAAGTGGTGTTTGGCTTCAGACTGTATGGACAGTATCTGGGTGAAAAGCAGCGATCAAGATGATAATGTGAGAACTGAGCTGTATGAGTTAGGCTGCTACATAGCTCTTTAGCTTCCTGTTATCCGGGCAGAATCACATTCTCCTGTGCGCTGCTATGGAGAGTCCAAGCATGGGTTATCTTCTCATCTGATTGGCCAGGGACTGAGTTGCAAATTCTTTGGCCATGCCTCTTCCTCCGGCCAAGCTCCAGTTTTTTTAACTCAATCAGCCTGAAGGGACGCAGATTGAGTTGCTCCTGATTAATTTCAATTCATTGGATTTAATTCGGTTTAATTGGATATTTTTTTAAAAAATAGTGGGAAACTTGGCTGGGAAGTGCCTGGGGTGTTTGTGGGAGGCTTGTAGCCTCCACGCCCTGTACGGCATTCAGATCGCAGATTGGCCGCCATTGCCACATGTCTTGCCTTCAACACCGGCTTGCAAGAAGACCGCTGAGCAGCCTTTGGCTTCAAAAGCCTCCAGATCGGCTGCCTTGTTAAATCTCTGAACAGGAGGCAGCCTCTTCGACTTGGATCTCTGCGGGCGGCCATTTTGTGGGCATTTTATTTCTGGCTGCAGCTCCGATCGGTTCGAAGCCCGGAGGGGCGTGATGAGCGTTTTAAAGGAGCTTTGCACAGACAGCCTTTTCGGGGAGAGAGGCTTCTTGCAGATCCCAGCCTGTTCCATGCAAGCGGCCGTATTGCCGGCTGGCAAATCGTGAGGCAGTCAGCGTTTTCTGGTGTAACTGACCCTATTAACGGTCTTGCGCCAAAACAGCTGCTGCTACTTTAGGTTTTGGCTGTTCCTGCTGTTTCTGGCTATTGCTGCTGCTGCTGCTGTCCTTGCTGTTTGCTAATTCCCAGTTCTTGTGAGGCGCAGTGAGTACTACTGATCCCGTCCTGGGACAGATTCCCATTGAAAATATTGCTGCTATTGCCATTATGGCTGAACGAAGAGCCTCTATTAGCAGCAACTCTGCTGATTCTTCCACCTTTCACAGGATGGAGGAATGCTTGGACTCTCCATAGCAGCGCACAAGAGAATGAACGTTGGCTTACCTGAACATTCATTCTATGTGCGCTGAGGGAGAGTCCAATCCCACCCTGGTTCTGGTATGGTCCGGGGTCCAGGAGTGGTCGATGTATCGGATGATCTACGGCCTTCTCCAGATTCGGGTCTTTGTTGAAAAAACTGGAGCTCTGCCGGAGGAAGAGGCGTGGCCAAAGAATTTGCAACTCAGTCCCTGGCCAATCAGATGAGAAAATAACCCATGCTTGGACTCTCCCGCAGTGCACATAGAACAAATGTTCAGGTAAGCCAACATTCATTTTAGTTTTTTTAAAACATAGAGCAACATTTTAAAGCAGTTATAAGGTTGAGAAAGCAGTGACTTAAAGGCAGAAAATGTAATTGCATAATCTTTATAAATGTATGATTGTACACAAGTTGCAGACTTTCAGACTATACCACACTTCAGAATGTAGCAAGGTGGAAGGTAGTTATAATATAGAGCATGCCTTAATGACTTTTCCTAGAACTGATTAGATAGGATGGATGAGAGAGAATTTATAGCCTATAGCAGGGGTCAGCAACCTTAAACACTCAAGAGAGCCATTTGGACCCGTTTCCCACAGAAAAGAAAACACAGGGAGCCACAAAACTCTTCCCATGCCTGACTATTTCCTGAGCGGCCACAAAACTAGCATATATAGTTGAATTAACGATTCTGTTTTCTTCTGAAACTTTTCTTTTCTTGGATTTATCCATGGTTGGCCTACTGGGGGTCAAAAAGCTTAATAAATTGCGTGTCGGTGGGTGTCGCACATTGGCAGTTGTGACGCATATTTTGAGTGACAGGGAGCAGCAGCAGAGGAATGAAAGAGCTACATGCGACTCCAGAGCCGCAGGTTGCTGACCCCTGGCCTACAGGTAACTGTTTCAGTCCCTCCAACAGCTTTTCTCTCAAAGCATCCAAAAAAGGATTCTCATTGGTATCTGTAACCAGCAATGGAGAAAAAGTTAGATCTGTTTGTTCTGCTTGCTTGTTTAAAGGGTAATAAACACTGTTGTTAATGTTGACCCTCACCTCTGAAGCATTTGTTTCTTTTTTTAAATCAACAGATTAACAAAAAAACAGAGAACATATCCTCCCACTCCTTTTTTAGTTGTTTCCTACTTTTTTTTTTGGTTGTCAGGGAAAGAAGAAATCATAAACCAGTTTGTAAATAATTGATATGGTGGTCTTTGAAGAAAGTTTCATTGAATTGCAGCCTCGGTGGATAGGTGATTAAACAAGTGCAAAGTGGTTTCTGATTAGTTTATAATTCTGAGGATTTACTTTTTAAAATTGCTTTTTGCAGTTACAATTGTTTTGTTGCACTTTAAACAGTAACCCATTCATTTTATACATTGGTTTGTAGGTCATATCCTCTTACCTTTTAATTTAATTTTCTTATGTTATTCTCTGACTCAGATTAATTTAGTCTAGAAAAAGCTGTGTGTTCTGTTCCTCCTCCAGGTTCATGGTTTTTCCTCTGTCTGTTATCCACATAGACATCCCATAAAGTAGGTTATCTGATAGATAACAGGTCATGATCATGTTAAAGGAGATTCATGCTTATATCTGGATGGGAATTTAAACTTGGAATTCCTCAGTCCTAATAAAACATGCATTCTACTAAGCCACTACCTCTATACTCTTGTTCCTTCTTTGTGGTTATAATTATTTCTGGGCCACGGAGATAAATATTATGATGAGAAGCCCTTTCTTATAACACAAAATGATTATAGATACTCCATAACCTCAAACAGTAGGTACATCATACTATGGGAGTTCCCAGGAAAAGAAGAAAGAGAGGTTTAGAGAAAGATTTGAATCTATAACTCCTTGTTTACTGGTCTTCTGTTTAATTGTTAACTTTTTAATTGCTTTAACTTTATTTTAATGGTTTGACATGTACTGTTTACATTGTGAGAGTTTTATTGTAAAAGATGGCCTCTAAATGAATAGTGTAGTGAAAAGGCAAGACCAAACTTAGAACTATTGGTTAGATTTAGTGATTTGTTAATGACCAAGAGATGACCAAGAAGGGTTTGAACCAGTTCTGCTTAGTATTGATAATGGCAGGTAATTAGAGAATCAGACAGACACTTTGCTTGGCTGGGAATTGTAGGTTTTCAACTGAAGTGGAATCAATTAACCATCTCCACCATCTATATTTAGAAAACTACATTCATTTCTTTGGTCCTAGTGAAGAGTGAAGGATTATTTTAAGAGATTACCATGCGAAGACTCCTTGAAATCTAAACCAAACCTCATTTATGCATTCTGAAATATATTTCAGATTTTTTTTATTGAATCATATAGAATCTGTAATTTCAATTTTATACCTAAGGCTCGATATCTTTTGAGTTTGTATTAGGCCTGTAGACTACATCAGGAAGTTAAACTACTTCCAATATAAGGCAATGGGAAGCTGCTTCTGAAGTGTTGCCAGGAAAACACTGGGTTGGGGCCAGTAGTCACTGAGAGATTAACATAATTTCCAAGTGTTTTCAGTAACTGTGTTGCATTATTTAAATAAGAAGCTGGCTGTCTATTCCATGTTGGCAAATTATGTGTGAAACAACAATAACCATACATGATAAAAATAGGAGATTTTGAATTAAAGTGTGGATTAACAAATAGGAATTACAGCTTTATATCCTTAGCTATAGTAAGTAGTTGCCTATATTTGGCAGTTCTGTTTAAAGTGAGTCATTGTTCTTCAAATACTTGCCTTTGCTTAGAAAGAAACGGCAAGCAGAGAAAGGAATGCCTAACATCACTGGAAGATAGCAGGAATCACCCAGTAGGGTTGTGGGTTCACTGCATGGTTCACATAACTAAATGCTTGGACACCCCACCCACCCACCCCGAGATCACATCCATTAAACATGAAGAATATTGTTCGTTTCCCTAAAGAAAAATGAATAGCTGCCCATGTGAACTGCCGTGTAATTTCAAAAAATCTTTGTTTTGTGCCAAGAAAATTTAGGAAAGTAGCAATTTATCACTGGCAGATTTATATTTTATCCAGGAGATATCATTGATATCAAACACATGATAGCAATCTGAGGTAAATTTTGACTGAATTTGTAGCCTAACTATTATTGCCTAATAGTTGCCTAATAGTTGTGATTAGCTTCATAGTTTAATCAGTAAGGCAAAAACATAATCAGTAAGGCAAAAACATAATAACATTATCTGAGTTAGCTTTGCATGTTGCTTACATGTTATGATTTATTTAATATAGTTGGTGAATAAGCCACCTAGATCAGGGGTGGGCAAACTATGGTTCTTTGAGGACCTGTGGACTTCAACTCCCAGAATTCCTGCATGCATGACTGGCTCAGGAATTCTGGGAGTTGAAGTCCACAGGTCCTCAAAGAACCATAGTTTGCCCACCCCTGACCTAGATTTACAAAAGCAACCCCCCCACACACACAAACCTACAAACCATATTATGGCTAAGCTGCATGATGTATAAACCCTGTCTTTGTGTGATCATTGAGATAAATGATTTTCATTTGTCATAGTTTGAAATTCTTGGAATAGTGTGCTTTAGAATATGTGTTACTTACATTCTCCTATTTCAGAGAATTAAATAGGAGAATGTTGTATGACAGTATTAGGCTCTTTCAGGATGAAAGGTGAATGAGTTTGACATACATAAACTTGGGTATGATTGAGAATTATATCTAATTTGATAAATATATCTGATAATGCAAGTCCCAATTCATAGAATCAAATGACAATTATCCACCTCCATACCTTACTGATTTTATTTTACATGGAAGCTAGTATGAGTTGCTCTGGATAGAAAGATAGCTGGCATATAAATTTATTAAATAAAATGATGAAAAAATAGTGCCGTTCTACCTTAATTAAACTGAATTAATTAATATATAACTATAATTTATCTTAATTGTAAATTATCTTAATTTACAAGCTTCTGGGCTACACATTTATTTTTACAACTTTCTCTAGCAAGGTGATGTATATGGAATCACCCTTCATTTTATCTTTATAGTCCTGTAAGAACCCTGTGAATTTAGTTGGGCTTAGAGAAAATGACAGGCCCAACGTCATAAACTGAGTTCCATAGCAGGAACATGAGTCTGGGTCTCCCAGGCCTAATTAACACCTTAATATTGTCTTGAAAAACACAAACAAACATTGGAGACCAACATGAGAGACTGGAGGAGCTGGTGAGGACCAGTCTCAGCTGTTTGCCTTCTGGAAAATGCATATTTTATTATTGACCACATCAATAGCAGCTGTTTTATCAGAACACCTAAAATATACTCTCAAAATTCAAAGTATGTTCAGTGTGCAAAGTGTGCAAAAATTCTAATATTTTAAAATTATTTTAATCAAAGGTTTCCCAGTCAGTAGATACTTGGTTCTTGTGTCCATTGCTTTACATTTCATTTATTTTTAAGCATATAATCCATTAAATGTAGCAATACTGAAAACATATCTAGAAAGCTGGTTACTTGCAAATGGAATGGCTGTAAAGTGCAATCAGGAGTCTTATTACAACAAGGGTTCTGTTTTTTTAGATGGAGTAGATTCACAATCTCAGCTGGGTTTGATTAAATAAATAGTAGATGTGCTGCCAAAGTGAGCATGATTAAACTGTAAGTCATTGGCTGCTTTTAACAAAGACAAGTGAGACTTCCGGTTCCGGATCGCTGCATCGCGGACGCTCCTCGTTGAGCGCCTTTCCCTTTCCCCGTTAAAGCCGCCAGAACAGCTGTCTGGCGGCTTGAAAGTCTCTGCCCCGGGCAAAGGGGAGAGATGAGAGCCGGACAGGTGGGGTAGAGCCCCCCCTAGTGCCCCAAGTGTCAGCCAGGGGCGCGAAAGGTGAGGGCTCCCCAGCCAGCCTGTCTCTTGCTCCGGGGACTTGGAAACCTCCGCTTTTGCGGAGCAAGATGCTGTGACCACCCGCTGCTTCGTGAATGGGATTACAACTACTTAATTGTTTAAACAAGCAGACAGAGAGAGACAGGATTTTAAAGGGCAAGTACAGAATTTTTTTTTTCTTTCAACTCCACTGCTGATTTTCACTTCGGAAGAAACTAAGTAACAGTTATTAGGCTACAACATGGCGATCGGAGAAAGTGGGAGGAGAAGTGAAAGTAACTTTCGTTTCCCTAGCAGCTTTTTTTCTTATGGAAATTTTTGATTTTGAAAGTTGGCTTTACTCTCTCTGTCTCCCGATTTTGGATTAAATAATAACTGACAATTTTTTTTAAAAAAAAATAAAATTCTATCTGGCTTTGGAATTTGAAAGAATTTTAAAAGAAATTTAAAAGAACTTTAACTAGAGGCTTGGCTTTTTCTTTGTTCACCACTGGAAATACTAAAATGGCTTCAAAATCTGGAAAGATGGTTTTGAATAAAAGAATGGATTATTCATCTGGTTATATTTCTAAAATGCAACTTACCACTGAGTTAACACCCCCAAAGTCTTTAACACCTGAAAATTTAATAAGTACCTTAAAGATTATGAAAGATGAACTTATTGTTGAATTTAACCAAAAAATTAGTGAAATAGATAATAAAATGCAGGCTGCTTTAAAGAATATTGACCAACAAATTAGAAATGATGTGTTGGAGGTATGTAAAGGTCTAGCAACAAATATTGAAGTTTTGGCAAACCGCATTGAAGAAAACAAACAAGTTTTGACAACTTCAGTAGAATACATAGATAAAATACAAAATGATATTGCAAATTTTGAAACAGAGGTGTTAATGACGCAATTCAGATCCATGGAATTTGCCATAAGGGTCAGGGGGTTGAAAGAAGGATTATATGAAGATTTGAAAGGAAGGATGGTGGAAGCTTTGGAGCAGGTGTCTGGACTGTCTAAAGAAGAACTAGCCAGGCAAATTGATAAAATATATAGAATCAACTCCTGGTATGCAAAACAGAAACACCTACCAAGGGATATTGTAATATACTTTACTACAAGAGCCTTACGGAATAGGATTATACAGGCGACGTTTAAGAATAACCTGCAGGTGAATGGCCAGGAACTGATGATATGGAAAGAAATTCCCTCTAAAATGCTCAAAGCCAGAAAAGATTATACCTTTCTGATTGATGAATTTAAAAGGTTAAATTTACATTACAAATGGGAAGCACCAACAGGAGTTGCAGTGAAATTTCTGGGAAAAAGATATCGGCTTAATACAACAAAGAAAGCTACTGAATTTTATGTCAACGTCTTAAAGGCTGATATATCCAAGATTCCAGAGGAAAGATGTATGAAAACAAAAGAGGAGGAGGAGGGAAAGCCATCCCTTCCTCTTCAAATCGAAACAGATTTACAAAATTTAAATGATTGGCAGAGCCAGACAGATGTCTACAGTGTGGAAAAGGAGATGGAAGATCGGGGTCAGATGGGAGGCGAGCTGACAACTACAAAATTATCAAGTTACAAAAAGATGCAACCATCATCAAGATACAACAAGATGCAGTGTTGAAGTTTATTGGACAGATGGTTGCCATTATGACTGTACTTTTCTTTTTCCCTTCTTTCCTTAATTTTTTTTTCTTTTCTTTACTTCTTGCATTCTTTTTTTTTTCTTTTGTTTTTTTTGGGGGGCTTATTCAAAGTATTATTAATTCTTTTTAAAGATTTAGAACTTTTTTGAACCTAATAATTTAATACATAGTAACATTATGTTACTAATAGAGTGGTAGAATTTATGATGAAGTTTAAGGTTTTTGTATTATTATTTAGTTATTTTTTGTGTAATATCAATTTAAGTTTTATTTAATTGTGAGAAAGATTTGGAATTGTTATCTATCCAGTTATAAAATATTACAATTAGATTTAACATTTTTTTTTTTGGGAGGAAGGTTATTTAAAGTTTGGAATTAGTGCTTATAATCTGATATATAGTAATAGTATGTTATTTATATACTGATTGATTTTATGATGAAGTTTAAGGTTTTTGTATTTAATACTTAGTCATCATTTATGTAATAATCATTTAATTCTTAGTTAACAGTGAAGAAATGTTGTGAAGGGTAGATGATTGAAAGGAGGAGGAAGGAATTTTTATTAGTGTACAATTTGGAGTTGAAGTTTTAAAAAAAAAATAAGGTGGAAGTCAAAAATTTTTAATTTAATTTAAATTTATTTTATTGATATTATGCCCTGTACTCTCTCTGGGAAGTCCGGGGGGGAGGGGGGGAGGGAAAGGGGTGGGTTAGGGGGGAGAAAAATTAAAAAAAATGTTTGTACTTTCTATTTAATGTTTAGCTATTATCTATGTAATTTTGTACTAATAAAACTTTTTGGAAAAAAAAAAAAAACAAAGACAAGTGAATTAGCCATGACAGATATAAAAGTTATTTTCCTTATATTGTGCTTTTTTTCCATATGTACTTTGTTCGTTACTATGAATGATTTGGCTTTTAATCAATTCCCTTAATTATATGGGGTTTTTTTTAATAAAAACAAACATTGACTCTGTCTTTTGCATTGTAGCAATTAGCTGTAAATTTACAAACTACTTTAGAATTTTCTCTTTCCAGTGCTGAATACAAATGTGTCAACACTTCAAAAACCATCTTTGTTTTCCGCCTGATAATTCCTGTACATGTAGATATTGCAAGATAGATTTCTCTTGTAGGTATGTCTGCCAGAAATGTAAGATCCTTAATATAAAGTTATGTTTTTTTAAAAAAAATACTGGAAGTGTAGAAACAAATTATTGTGAATCATAATAGTAACACCATTGAAGAGGGAATACTGGAACTTGTGTGGGTTTTTTTTAATCCAGGTTTTCCATTTGGGGTTAAAGACATCCTGTTATAGACAGGAGGCCTTATCATACTACCATGTTCCCCCGAAAACATGACCTACCCCAAAAGTAAGTCCTAGCTTAATTTTTACACGTGCGCTCAATACAAGCCCTACCCTCAAATTAAGCCCTAATTAAGACCCCGCCCAACCTGGGGTGCAGGGAGTGGGGTGAGGTGCACGAGTAAAAATTTAGCTAGGGTGGGGATGTGGGGTGGAGCTGCCCTACTTACCAGGCTTCGCACACCCCGACACTTGCCTCAACTTGCAGGCCTACTTCTGCCACAAGGTGAGTCAATAATTAGACCCCAAAAAAGAAGCCCTAGCCGTTTTTTGGGGGGGTCAAAAGAAAATAAGACCAGGTCTTATTTTGGGGGAAACATGGTAGGTGGAACTGAGTAATACTCAGATGGAAGTATCTGAGAATACTCAGTTTATTCAAACTGGTTTAGAATACTTCTAGCCCCATACACAATTGTTCCATTTTGCATCGGAACATGTATACTGTACCTTTCTTTTCAAACAGCAAGTGAATAAGAAATGTGTTTGATTTCAGTCCAGGTTTTCTTAGTAAATACATTAAAAACTCATCAATACATATTCTGGCACTTGGGGCTCCAGAGTAGCAGCTCCAGAGTGTCAACACTGTTGTTATCCTTTCAACAGAGAGATCTTTCACCATAATTGTTGTTCCCTGCCACAATAAAATCATTTAAAACCTGCTACAATAAAATTCTTCAAAAAACCCTAAAATATAAGCTATAGTGTTCGGAAATAAGTCTTGGGGGGGCGGGGGAAGAAAAAAAGAAGATACATATGAAAAATAGTTCTTGGCTCTTATGTTGATTTATTAACATGGGATCCTGCCAAAAAGTGTACCTTAAAATAACCATGAAAAAAAATAAATCTTGCCCGACTGTCAGCAAGCCATTTGGTATTGGCCAAGGTTAGAGGAAACAAATGCTTGTCTGGAATCATTTGATAGTTACTGATAGGAAATGCCAACTTCTGAAATGCTATTTTCTGGGGTAAAAATGCTTGAAATCTAAAATTCTATATGCATTAAAAGAAAGTAGCCAACATCTACAGCTGTATGCAAACATTTAGGCATCTTTGATCAAATGGTATGTTTCAATAAATTCCTAATGAACAGAGGCTGGAACAACTTCTACATGTACAAAATTTAACCCAAAACCTTTCTGCAAACCTGAATATATACTTAATACAGTATTTCAGATATTTGCTGATTCAAAATAAGAAAGCAGTGAATATGGTAGGTGGAAAGATTTGGGCACCCCTTCAGTGAGTCTGTCTTGGCTATGACAGATGAATATGGTTATATCTCTGGAATATTTTACACATTCTATTCTGCATGAAGAAAAATGGGGAATTACTCTTGATTCTAGTTCCAGAATGCAGGTAGCCATCAGTAGAGCTTTAATACACAATAACTTTATTTATTAATAAAAGCATGAAGAATATGAATCTTTTCTGACAGAAGCCTTTTGTGGCATTTTTCCTTTTTTTAGGTATATCAGCTTAGTCAAGATACTGAGGCCGTCAACTGATCATTTCAAATACCAAGAGGTGGCCTAACTAGGAGCTTAAATACAAAATTAAAACTGCAGGCTGCCAAGGTGGCTCTGTAGCAACCTAATCTTGCTTTATAGCTTTCTGGAAGGGTGTTCTTAACTTCTTTCATTATCTTCCAGTCTGTGTTATAATGTTCCTCTTAATTTTCACAGCAAGGTAGTGCTGGCTAATAGCGTGCTTTGTTCGGGCTGCTGTGTGCTTTTTTTTTTTTTTTTTTGCTGGTTAGACGGGCATTTTGCAGTGGTGCTTATGAGCTTCTCTTAATACAGAGATTTGCATTTGCTCTCTATTCACTAGATCTTTTGCTGCTTTTTCTTTCTTTCTTCCACGACCCTTCTGTCCCTTCACACTTCCTTGCCTCTACTGTCACAGGTTCGGCATGCCTAGTGGGCTATAAAAAGACACCACCACCAGTCCCACCTCGGACCACCTCAAAGCCATTCATTTCTGTCACGGTGCAGAGCAGCACTGAATCGGCACAGGACAGCTACCTGGACAACCAGGACCAAAAGAGTGAAGTCAACAGCCAGTCGGGACTGAGCAATTCCTCAGATAGCTTAGACAGTAATAGGCCACCTAGCGTAACGAGAGGAAACATCACCACTCCAGCCAATGAGCCTCCTGAGTTACCCCAGAAAAATGCATCCTTGAAGAGCGACAAAGGAACGTTGACTAACGAAGAGCCAAAGGTGGAGAACATCCCCAAAAGGAAGCTGTCATCTATAGGAATACAAGTATGGACTTGTTTGTTATCATTAGTACTAGAAGATGATCTTACTGTAACCATTTCTGTAAATGTGCCTATCTGTTTAACTGCACTGGGATCGATGCTTACTGCATGCTTCTGGAGTGATTTGGCTTTATAAAACCTGGGGGAGGGGACATTTGAGGAAAAAAAATGCCCTTGGATAAATTAAGCAGCACAAAGATTCGATTAAAAACGTGCAAGCTCTGTTTTTAAGGAAATTGTTTCATTCTCATATATTCCCTTTAGATCACCATGCCTAGGTGGAATAAATCACCATGCCCATTCTGATGTATAGGAGGCCACAGAAAAAAGACAGCAGGTAGAACTAAGGTCATCCCTTAAGGCATTTCTGAACAGAAATAATCTCTAAATTACTTACGTTTCCTACAATTATCAGTGATCATTAAGGTTGAAGTTATTTGCAAAAATTAGAGATTTATCTTGGGGAAAAACAAAGGTAGATAATTTCTGGTCAAAGTATATTACCAAAGGCATGTAATTGTCTCAAACAGAAGCAGGAGATATATCTCTGAATTGGTATGGTAAATGTAAAATGCAGAGAACTGCTTTATTTGAGTATTGCTGCCATAAACTTTGGCCATGCTTCTGCAGAATAAGATAACAGGCAATAGAACAGGTGGGAAACTATGGCTGCTTTATGACTTGTAGACTGCAACTCCCAGAATTCTTGAGCCACCATCATTGGCTCAGGGATTCTGGGAGTTGAAGACCACAAATCATAAAAGGACCATAGTTCCCCATTCCTGCCATAGAAGAATGGAAAAACAGGAGAGGAAGCAAACATAGCATCCTGATGAGGCTTTTAGGAAATCTACTAATTAGACTACATGGAAGCATGGAAAAGCACCATATTTGGAATTAAATGTCCACTTGTGTGCCATGAGATAAAATCATGTTAAATAAACTGAAGAGCAATCAAGTATTTAGCCTTCAAGAAATGGTCACAATGATTCAAGAAATGGTCACAAAAGGAAGCTCATGAATCAAAGGTGTGTATATGCATATGACTTCCATTTCAGCTCTCCCAAATTGCTGTATAGCAGGGCTGTCAAACTCCCGGCCCATGGGCCGGATGCGTCACACACTGGCCACACCCATGCCCAGTTTAGCTGTGACGATGTCAGTTTGACATCCCTGCTGTAGAGAGGGTGCATGTGCTTTACGAAATCTAATCAGCTTGCTTCTGAAGCAAGATATTTGAAATAAAACCCAGTTATTGTCTTTTTCACATCATGAATATCATCACATGCTTATTCTTGTCAGTCAATAAAATGTCACTTAGTTTGGGCCTTGCCTTTGCAGATATTCTAATACAGGAATTTTGAAAAAGACATTTTATGGAATTGTTGAAACTGTTAAGCATAGCATTCTACCATGTTTGATACAGCTTTCTATCAAAGAATCATTAGTTATATTTTGTAAGGAATGTAGCCACTTAACACCATGGAAATTTCTAGGCAATCTGATGAACATGGTAAGAATGTTACACTACAGGTACTCCTTGACTTAAAACCATTCATTTAGGGATCAATCAAAGTTACAACATCACTGAAAAAAGGTGACTTACGACCTGTCCTCGCACTTATGATCATCACAGCGTCCCTGTGGCTACGTGATCAAGGTGCTTGGCAGTCAATGTATTTATGAGAGTTGCCAAGTCCAGAAGTCCGATAAGCATCATTTGCATCTTCCCAGTCAGCTTCTGACAAGCAAAGTCAATGAGGGAAGTCAGATTTGATAAATAGCCATTAACAACTATAGTGATTTACTTAACAGTGGCAAAAAGGTCATAAATTGACTCACTTAACAAGTGCCCCAAAGGGGCTTTTTCAGGAGGCAACTGGACTTAACAAGTGACTCACTTAACAAACTTAAATTTCCGTTGCTTAGCAACCAAAATTCTGATCCCAATCGTCATACGTCAAGGACTACCTGTATCCAGCAATGAAAAGAGGGTTAATTCGGGATTGTTTAATAAATTAATACTTGCTATTTTCTAGGAAGTTTTGTGATCACATTTTCATGATACAGTAGTAGCCCTTTAGAACAGGGGTCCCCAACCCCTGGGGGCTGTGGACCAGTACCGGGCCGCAGCTTGTTCAGAACCGGGCCACGGAAGCGGCAGGCGAGCGCATAAGCATAGCTCTATTCTTGTGGAAATGGAGCTGCGAGCACACTCACCCACCACTCGCATGGAACTGTCCCCTTTCTCTTTCCCCCACCGCCACCCCGCCTGTCCGCAACGCCAAAGGGTTAGGGAACACTGCTTTAGAAGGATAAGGACGCAAACAGGAATCCTGTAATACTGGACAGAGACAGGTCTCACATGGGAAGCAGCCTGGGGTGTTTGCAGAATTAACTGTCATGAGGCCACCACCTCCACCTAGCATGGCTAGAGGTTGAGATTATAGTTCCACTTTAAATTGACAACCTCTTTACAATAAGTGGCTTTTCTGTGGCACAAGAGTTTTCCATTTCTGAAATCTTGATGGGGAAGAAGTTTAACTATTACTTATCTTCTAATATTTATTTGCCCTTGCTTAAAAGAGTGTATTCAGAGAATGACTGTACTCCCTTTGGCATCGTGCCATTCTGTTATTCTATGTCATATTTTGGTCTTGGTGCTACATTGTCACAAAGATAGCTCTGAATGATGCATTTGGTGAGTTTTAAGAATAGAATGGAATGGGAATAGGACAGGACAGAACCTTAGAGGTCTTCTAGTCCAGCCCCCTGCTCAAGCAGGAGAACCTACACCATTTCAGACAAGCGACTGTCTAGTCTCTTCTTAAAAACCTCCAGTGATGGAGCGCCCACGATTTCTGAAGGCAAGCTGTTCCACTGGTTAATTGTCCTCACTGTTAGCAAGTACTCAAGTCTTTCCATGTTGAATAAAAAGTGGTGGCATGTTGGAATTAGTTGCACTGCCCTTGGTGCACTTGCTACGCCTTCATCAAACGGCTTTAAGGAGGGCCACAAGCTTTGTTGAGCAAATCTACATAAGCTTTTGATGCTATTTTGACACTGGCTTTCATTATGCAATTAGAGAACTGATTCAGTTTGGGTTTCTGCCCTCATGCATGTGTAACAGTTAAAAAAAATCATTAAATTAGCAGTTATAAGCAAGATCAATAAATTTGTCTCTAAACAAATTGGTACTAAGGTCTGTTGAGCAATCTAAACAGCATTTAGGTGAAGGTATTTCCTTTTTACATGACTTAATCATAGTAAAGCTTTATTCTAAATTCAGACCATATTAAAATAAATTCTGTAGATATATTAGATATCTATAGATATATAGATATCAGTAGTCTGCCTTGGTTGAATTTCTGTTCTCATACTTCTAACATTTCTTTTAAATCATTTTATTTAACAGTATATCTGGCCTTTTAAAAACAGAAATTTGAATTACAGGCAGATAATTGTTCAATAAAAAATTAACCTAGTAAACAGAATTTTAAAAAATGAATGAAAACTGCCTTTTAAGGTTATCTTTTAGTAGAACAGTGTAACTTTAGCGACAGAGCCATAAGCCTAATTTTCCTTCTTTCCCCACCCCCGTTCAGAACTTTTAGCCACTCTGAGTCAATGTTGGGCATTCTGATTGGCTCCATTTGCAGATTCTTCCTGATCTTAACAAAAAACATTTGCTGCCTTTTTGGTGTGTGGTGTCTGCATGATCACTGTGTGTGTGTGTGTGTTTGTGTGCATGCATGCCTCTTCCCTTCTAATGTGAATTCTAGCAGCAAGTTTTTGTGTTTTTGTTTTTTTTTGTTTGTATCTTTTTGTTAATAAGGTTGACTGCCTTCAACCAGTGGCAAAAGAGGAGCTCCCTCCATCAGCCACCAAATTCCAGTCCATCGGGGTACAGGTAGAGGACGAGTGGCGGTAAGTGGAAGACACAGGGTTGTTTTTTTTTTTAAGGAAAAAAAAACCATCCAGTTGCAATCTCTCAATTGATAGTTTAGTTTCTTTTTTCCCTATTCCAAATCACCGTTTGGGTAGTGGTGATCCCCAAACCCTTTCTCAACCGCAAGTGCTCTCACCAAAACAAAGAGGCTTAGTCATGTAAGAGAATCACTGGGAGTCTGAACTGAACAATAGAACAGGAGATGTAATTACAGATGCGTGCCAGTTTCTGTTTGTATGCCCTACTGCAGTAAGCAGGCAACCTTATAATTATCGTCTGTCTGCATGTATAGTGTGTGTATTTGTGTGCAGGGAAAGATGGGCAAGGAAATGCAGTTCAGCTGCAGATGCATAAACAAATACATATGGTTGTCCCTACGTGCTGGGGAATAGAACCAGCCCTCTGTAAGGGCCGCTTTTCCTGACTCTCTCTTGCTCCTCTTTCATTTTATAGCAACAGCCACTCTCACAGCATGTCCAACAAACAGGATACAGATTCTGACTCTCAAGAGCTGAATAATTCTACCTGTAAATCATCTGAAAGAAACCTTGCTGATTGTTCCCCCTGCAACAACTCCAACAACCTTGATGCTAACACGAGGCAAGCAGCCATGCCCTCTGAGAGCAAGAAAAACCTCTCCTATGGAGATAGCAATGACCCAGCCCTGGAACCTTCCTCTCTCCCTCCTCCTGATCCTTGGCTTGAAACATCCACCAACACTCCATCAGAACCAACACAGCCGGGAGCTTGCCGAAGGGATGGGTACTGGTTTCAGAAGCTACTGCAGGCAGAGACGGAAAGGTTGGAAGGGTGGTGTCGACAGATGGACCAAGAGACTAAAGAGAATAATCTCTCTGAAGAAGGTGAGCAAGGATGATAACTTGGCTTTAGTGAGATTTGAAGCTTAAAGTGGGCAAAATCTTTCCATGCCTCGAGCGCAGAGCTGGGCCCAAAAGCAAGTTATTGGAAGGAGGGCTATTTCTGTACGCTAGGGATTGTGCAGATAAACAGCAGAACTCTGTACATCTTCATTCCTCCTTTTTTTCAGATTTCAATTGTGATTAACCATAGTCGGTGAAGAAAATAGTTGTTCCAATTGATATGGTGTGCCACTTCTTTGCTTTCACTGATACCCTGGAAAGAAACGTTGCATCTTTCTCTCATTTGGAAAGATGCCATGGTGCCATCAGTACTCTATAATTCTGAAGAAAGTTAAATGTACAGGACGTGGAGTTTTAAATAGGAATCTTTTTTTCTGAGATTTTTTCAGTGTGGTTAGGAAGAGAGTAGGCCAGGAAGTTCTAAATCTCCTTTTGGCAACAAACCAATTTCTAAAATATTCACTTGTTATGGAATATAGGCCGTTGGTCTCTATCCACCATCAGAGTGTTGAGACAAACCTATGATGATTAGAAGTCCTGTGCATTCTTGAATGTTTACTTGTGGCCACAAATACTGTGAAAAGGGTTGATTGAGGGGGAAATAGAATTGGAAATCAACTTTTTCTGCCTTCCCTGAAGTCTTCACTGGCCCTCTGTCATAAACAAAGTGTCATTCAGCAGTGTGGCTGCCTGCCATTTCTGTACAGGCAGTTGATGTTGGCAGTAGAAAGAACATGGGCTAACCAAACATGCACTGACAAAAAAGAAAACCCAGAAGTCATTTGTAATGGCTTGCCTTTAATGGCTCTGAGTGAAATAGTTCTGTTCTTGGAAGGGAGATAAATATGCCTAAAGGTCAAAAGAGGGTCTTTTTACCTTAAATCTCCTGGCATTTTCTGTTTTTGAATTATTTATCTTACTTGACTGCTTTCTTTCTTTCTTTCTTTCTTTCTTTCTTTCTTTCTTTCTTTCTTTCTTTCTTTCTTTCTTTCTTTCTTTCTTTCTTTCTTTCTATCATATTCAGTCTTAGGCAAAGTCCTCAGTGCAGTGGGCAGTGCACAACTACTAATGTCACAGAAATTCCAGCAATTCCGTGGCCTCTGTGACCAAAACTTGGTGAGTGTGCAGATCTCTGTTATTTGTATCAAACTCGCTCCTCCAGCATGGCATATAGTCTTACGCCACCCATCTCCACTTTGGGGTGGTTATTTAATGGGATTCAGAGAGTGCAGGTAATATTGGTCCACCCCCGGCAATGAATGGACCCAGAAGGGTTCCAGAAGGAACTGGGGTTGTTTGTGATGGTCTGTTTCATGGTCCGACTCTTAGTTACCACTTGGTACAAGAAGGTGGCCGTGAAGTTGAATCAGCGTATGTCCATGTGACCTCTCCCTTCCCATGGATCCTGCTACTTTCCATGGTTTACGGAACAGCTAAGGAAGGTGAAATGGGAGAAGAGATGTCTAAAGCACCACTGAAGGTCAGCAAAGACTGAACTCAACTGAACAGGGGACTACCTTGTGGCAGACAATATGTCTCTGCTCTTATTGCATCTGTGGATTGCTGCCTTGTTCTGGGTGACTTGAGCTCTTCTGGGTGGAGAGAACTCAAGAGAATCGTCTGCAAGATTGTGCAGAGAAATTTTCAGAGCATCTGTCAGACAAAATTACTTGAATTCATTCCCAGTTAGCTTTGGTGCAGATCCTATGGATATGCCTGGGGCAAAAGCTTGCCCTGTTATAGGGCATGGTTTAATGGGCTGGGCATGAAGAAGTGGATATGATCCTTATGACCGTGAGCTCAGCTACTAGCTCATTAGATTCATGCCTCTTCTGATTGGCTAAGACTGCCTGGTAGGTGAACATGTGGATTGGTTCTAATGGCGGTGAATTTGTCATTCTAATTAGATGAATGAACCAAGGAAGCATTGGTTCAGCTCTCCTCAAGAACCTCCCTATTTCAGGGAAGGTTGTGCAGCAGCTGTAACAAAATCTGGATGAAGCGAATTATCTAGACCCCCTTCAGTCAGTATTTAACATGGGATAGAAATGGCATTGCTTGCCCGTTTGAATATTCTATGGCATGAGCAGGATAGGGGGCAAGACCGAGTGGCTTTGGGTCTTAGGGCCTTCTGGATCTGGGACTTTACTATCTTTGGTGCAGATAGGGTGGCACTGCCACAAGCAGATCCAGTGCAAAATCTGGGGGTCCTTCTGGATTTATGATTATTGCTTGAGGAGCAAGTGGCAGTTGTGGCTAAGAGGGCTTTTGTACAACTTTGTATAGCACGCCAGTTCCACCCATTCCTGGATCGTGAGGTTCTGCTCAAAGTTACTCATGTCCTGGTCACCTCCCAAATGGACTACTGTGATGTGCTTCACATGGGGCTCCCCTTGAAGACTATCCAGGGGCTTCAGTGGATGCAAAATGTAGCAGCACAGGCAGTTGTTATGCCCCTAGGAGGACACACATCACACTTCTGCTCTGTGAGCTGCATGGATTACCAGTTTCCTCTGGGCGCAATTCAAGGTGCTGGTTTTGACGTTTCAAGCCATATTTAACATGAGGCCAAGCTATCTGATAGGCCACTTCTCCCCAATTGCATCCACCCATCGAATCGGAGGCTGCTACATTTTGCATCCACTGAAATCTCTGGGTATTTTTCAAGGGGAGCCCCATGTGGAACACATTGCAGTAGTCCATTTGTAAGCCCCATTTGCTAAGGATTCCATCTGATGGAATCTAAAAGGGGAGCTTTGTGACCCCCAAACTGGAACATCATCCCCCCCCTCAGATGAGAACAAATTTTTAAATATATAATTATTGTTGATTGGGGATAATCTATAGGACGTCTATCTTCATGCCACTGCCAGATGCCAAATGACAATCTAAGATTGCCTTTGATTCTCCTGACGACTTGGAGGTAAAAAATTGAAGACAAGTATTGTATTAGATTCTTTGCCACACCTGGTGCTCTCAATAGTTATCCTTGATGGCAGGGAATAGACCTCTATTCTTGTTCAGAATAGGCTACAATTTCTTTGCTTGGCAAATGCAGGATCAATCAACAAAAACAGTATTTACAATAACAGTCTACTCTGTTATGTAGTAAAACATTGATATAAAAGAAATGAAGTTCATGTCACCAAATTGCACATGCTACTTGCATTCAAATCCTGCATAAAAGTGAACTTGGATCTGTTCATTACTGTTAGCATGAACTTTAAAACTATCTGCAATTTGAATCAAGTTCAATTTAATTTTTTTTAAATTCTAAATGAACTGCAATGTTTTGGGAGAACTTCATCTGCCTTATTTGTTCACTGCAGAACCCCAATTCCAATCCTAGGCCCACAGCACAGGACCTTGCTGGGTTTTGGGATCTCTTGCAGTTGTCCATTGAAGACATCAGCATGAAATTTGATGAGCTGTACCACCTGAAAGCTAATGGTTGGCAGGTGACAGAACCACTGGAGAAGAAGGTAAGCATCGAGAATGCCAGAGTCAAACTCCTACAGTGTACATTATGTCATTTTTATGGATTTATATAGAATGTCTCTTGTCCATGTTAAACATCTTATTGCTTTATCCTAAATGCAACTGCATTAAATACCGTATTTTTCGGAGTATAAGACGCACCTTCCCCCCCCCAAAAAAGAGGCTGAAAATTTGGGTGCGTCTTCTACTCCGAATGTAGCTTTTTCAAAGCTTTTTTCCCCCAGCCCTAATGAGCTGCTAATGATGATCTTCCCGGCTTGCAGGATTTTTTCATTCCTACTCCCTCCGAAGAAGTTTTTTTCCAGCCCTAAGTCTTTGCAGGCTTCTTTTCATTGCTATTCCCTCTGAAAAAGGTTTTTTTCAGCCCTAACCAGGGGATAAAATAATGTGCTGAAGCTGACCAGACTAAGGACGCTAGCCAGATGAATACCTGGTAGGTAGATTTTTTCCCCCATTTTCCTCCCCCAAAACTAAGGTGCGTCTTATACTCCGGTGTGTCTTATATTCCGAAAAATACGGTATATTAGGAAATAAGAATTACTGGTAGTTGTTTGGTGAAATTTATTGAAGTATGCACGCTTGATGAAGTTATTCATATAATTAATTTTAATTTAAAAGATTACAGGTAGTCCGCAACTTACAGCTATTCATTTTATTGACCATTTGAAGTTACAACAGTACTGAAAAAAGTGACTGTTTTTCACACTTCAAACCATGCAGCATTCCCATGGGCACGTGATCAAAATTCAGACATTTGGCAACTGCATATGCTTAGGACAGTTGCCGTGTCCTGGGGTCATGTGATCACTTTTGTAATCTTCTGACAAAACAAAAGTTAATGGGGAAGGCAGATTCTCTTAACCGCCATGTTACTAACTTAACAACTGCATTGTTTCACTTAACAATTGTGGCAAGAAAGGTTGGAAATTGAGCAAAATAGAAATATGGGAGTCCGTTGTGGTCATATGTCAAGGACTACCTGTGCTGCCATGCTTCCAGATATCCTGGACAGATCTCTATATAATATGATATTTTACAACTTGTTAAAATGTTAGTGTCAGCCCCACTTTTTGGGGCTGCCATTCAGGCAGAGGGAGCCTCGTGTTGCTGACATTCGGGCAGGGGGGAACCTCCCGAAGTTCAGCAGCCGACGGACTTTCTACAAAGCCTGGAGACGCCCGCGCAGACCGCCGGTGGTGTTAGCGACGCCCAGCTGGCTAACGGGCGTCATTGGGCGCATGCACGAAGTGCCAAGAAGCTGGGCAATCGTGGTTTGAGTCAAGCGACGCCGGGAGGGGGTGGAGTCGTGGTGTGGGGCACGTGCTAGTTTAAATAGGTGACGGGAGCACCGGGTGATTGCTGCTGACAAAGTCTTCATTCAATGAATGATTGTTGGTGAGTGCCGGGAGTTGGAGAATTAAAAGACTTCATGTACAGACATTTGTGTTCGAGCTTTTGTTCCAACGACTTCCTGGAATCTGACAGATAGTATATGTCAGAGGTCTTCAAACTTGGCAAGTTTAAGATTTGTGGACTTCAACTCCCAGAATTCTCCAGCCAGCATAGTTGGAGTTGAAGTCCACCAGTCTTAAACTTGCCAAGTTTGAAGACCTGATATACACCTTCAAATCAAACTTGACTGCAGTTGAATTCATGGACATATCCATAGGGTTTTTGGCAACAGCGCAAAGGTATGATCAACTCTCAACTCAGCGTAAAGATCTAGTATTTCTTGGAGCTCTCCTACCTAAATACTGATCATATCTGATCCTACTTAAGTTTTCATACCAAATTGTTCAAATTGTGCATTGTCTGGACTGAAAGCTTGTGAAGTTCTTTCAAGAGCCAGCAATAATTGTTCAAAATAACTTACTGCACTACTGCCTTATAGCATGGTTGTTATTGTCTACAAAAGCAGCCATACATATATTAATTTCAAGTTTAGGAATCATTTCCCCACATTATTTTGAAATATACTTTTCCCAAGTATAACCCGCCTGCTATACTTGAAATTGATAAGTTTTCTTTACAGCACTTACATTATTTTGATTATTCACAATAATGTTTAACATAAAATGTGAAGTATTCCTTCAATATTACCTTATTAATGTATCCAAAAAGGTGTAAACAGTTCTGATAGTTTGCAAAACTTGGAGTAACTTTGGTTTCATTACTCTGCTCATACTCATGTTGCATATTGTAAATAGTTTAATGGGTTTCCCGAGTGTAAATCTCTTCCATCTGATTTAATTCAAATTGTCAAATAGGTAGTTTGTTTTGGAAAATTGATTAAACACATCAATCACTGTCTTGATTTTTTTTTACTCCTGCTGTGGATTGCAATTTTAAATCTAGCGAAAAAAGTTGAAGGTACAGATGTGCAAAGCTCTCCATTTTGGGGACAGAATATTCCAGAGAAGTTTTGAACATTCCATTCCCATCCAGACTGCCCAGAACCCTTCTGTTGGGGATCTGTTGATTTTCACAAATAACCTTTCTGACTTAGAAGCAACTCAAGGTATCCTGGGAGTGGTTCAGTCCAAAATAAAGTTTTCTTTTGTCCAGAAGCCATGCCCCAAAGCCATGTCATTTTGCAACACTTCTGATATGGAGGAGTTACTTCTAAAAACTGTTGATTCTTTGTTCCTAAGTCTGTATATCTGTAGTAAAAGATAATGCAGCATATGAACAATCTATGGTTCCATCAGACACCCTTTATTCGAATCTTATTTTAGTCCTGTCCATTATTGTGTCTCTATATTACCGTGTTTCCCCGAAAATAAGGCCCTGTCTTATATTTTTTTAAACCCTGAAATAAGCGCTTGGCCTTATTGCCATGCATTCAAAAGCCCGATTGGGCTTATTATCAGGGGATGTCTTATTTTGGGGAAAACAGGGTACTGGATTAAATTTAACTCCAATGCTTGTAAATGATGTTTTATGCTGATTCTATCACTATTGGATAATGTAACTGGAGCTTCAAGATAGTTAGTTTATTTCAAGTTTGGTTCAGTACAGCCTGAATTTTATTGCCTTAAATTAGTTTAATAGTGATATTTGACAAATTTGTTCTATTTTGCCTTTAAAAAAATATTTTTCACCTTATAATCATTGAAAGCAATTTTAGATTCAAATCTAGTCACGCAAAGTAGATTTAAATTATGGTAGGGGGAGCAAAACTGTTAGCTTTTTTAAGTAATAGTTTGCATTCCTTAGTTTAAATTTGGTATATGAAAACTCATCAAAGTAAGGGGGAAACAAACCTCGAAAATAAAGGAGGCAGGAATGGGATTTTTGATACATACCGTGTTTCCCCGAAAATAAGACACCGTCTTATATTTTTTTGAACCCCGAAATAAGCACTTGGCCTTATTGCCATGCACTCAAAAGTCCAATTGGGCTTATTATCAGGGGATGTCTTATTTTGGGGGAAACAGGGTAGATGTATTAGCAACTGTATTTCATTTTTAAAAATCCACTTCTGCCTGTGCTGTGTAATATTGAGAGTTAAGGATTCTGGTTTTCTACATTTTTGCTATTATTCCTCCCTAAAGGAAGAAAAGAAACCACCCCCTCCTGTTCCAAAGAAGCCAGCTAAAGCAAAATCTCAGCTAAACCGGGATAAGGCATCCAACGCGGTGGACAAGCAGCGCCAGGAAGCTCGCAAACGCCTCATGGCAGCCAAGCGTGCTGCCTCCGTTCGACAAAACTCTGCCACTGAGAGCGCGGACAGCATTGAAATCTACGTTCCTGAGGCACAGACCCGTCTTTGAGCAAAGGGAAGAGGAAGAAAACACTTTTTTTTCACACCATTAAAAGAGGAAAAAGGGGAAAAAATGGGTTCACTAAACAGTAGTGTGATTTCTTTGGTCTAGAGACACCAGAGCCAACCCTGCCAAGGGCTCCCAATTAGACCTTTCCTGGTTCTGTGCTTTGGTTTTTCTCCTCCCCATCTTTCACGCTGGCTGTGGTATGGCTGAACAAACTTTTGGAAACACAGTCCTTTACACTTGGAACTGCAACCTTTTTACTTGTCAATCTGAGAATTATTAGCTTGTTTACATGAAATGGACTAAATTGAAACAAACAACCCCCCCCCTGCCCGCCTTCAGCACTTGCCATGCTGTGCTTCCCCCCCAAAAAAAATCCTTTGGCTATTTGTTCTGTCTTCTACCCCCAGAGAATCTCTTTCTCTCCATCCTCACTGTTTTTCTTGTATTTTATAGTTGTTCTCCTCTTTGCCATCCTTTTCTCTGCATGGCATCATTTACTGTGTTAGAAGTAAACTCTTCTACAGTACTGCAGAAGAAAACACCATTCAGCGTGTACTCTTGCACTCTGCTAGTGAGCAGCCTTCAGTTTTGTTACATATTATTTCCTTTATAGATGGGATGGGAGTGGGTGGCCAGGGCTGGGTTGGGTTGGGGGAGGCAGTAAGGCTTTAGGGTTAATATATCTTGTAGTCCAATGATGTAAACAGAGGGCACATTCTGTGAGATATAAACAGTGTGTTTTGTTGTAATAGCCTGGAAGCAAAAAAAAAAGTGCAATAAGAGAAGTGTTTTGTCTGCACACTCCCATGAATAGTGCTGCAAAAAGAGGATTTCCCATCCAGGGCACCTGAAAGAAACACAGCAAGGTGGATTCACATGTTGCCGCGCACACTTTTCTTTTTTTCCTGCACTCTCTTCCCTTTTGCAATTTTTTGTATGTGATTTTGTGTGCAAGGATCAATGTATAAGAAACCAGCTGCTATACAAAGGGTGGGGGAAAACTATTTCAAAGTTGTACTTAATACGTTCTATGGTGAAAGACAATGGGTTTTGTACTGAAAAAAAAAATGAGGTAGATATTAGATGGTTGGCAAGTTGCCTGCCTGTATGTATGTGTACATATGCACATAATACACTTAGTAGGATATATAAATTTAATACATACCAATGCATACATAGCTAATCACACATGTACACATTCAGATGGTGTCTTTGAAAAAGCACCTCCAAGAGGATGGGTGTATGTATAGCATATATTTTTACATGTACTATAGCTAGATGTGTGTAAAAGTGTGTGCAAAAATATATACCCTGCATATTCTCTCAGCCATTCTGGCCCCTTCTGTCTCATATTTTTGGAGGAACCATCATGAAATTTCATTTGACCTTCCTCTTTCCCTCTGCACACCTATTTTGAACTAATCAATGAAGCCAGGAATCAAACCACCAAATCTACGTTTCTCCTTTGCCCTCCGCACCACCCTGTTTTCCACTTCTACACTTCTCAGCAAGCTGTCACTGTATTTGGGGCGACTTGAGAAAAGGTATTCGATGAATAGCCTAAGGTGACCAGAACCCAAAAGAATTTTTTTTTACTGGTACATTAATGAAAATCATGTCAGTGAATGCTGTATATGGTGTCTACCCATAGGGAGTGTTAGATTCTTACCTGCCCACTTAATGTACAATTTTGTAATCTGTGAGAGCTGGACCATATAGAGTATGGCTTCAAAAGAGACTTGATTAATTCTATTTTCCTCTCCCTCTCCAATAACTTTACTTTGATGCTGGAGGGTGCTTGATCAACTTTTGAAACAAGTGGCTGACTTTCACAGTTCTTCCTATTAAAATTTGAAACGCTTGGAATGTGACTTTTTTTACTTGCATTTCCAAAAGCAGCAATGTCAGTAATTAGGACAGGTGTTAGATGGACTCCGTTTCAGTGGTATATGTTTCGGCGTGCAGTTTGTCAGTGGGATTAAATCTTAAATGTATGTAATTCAGCAAAACAGGTCTCCCAGTTTTAGAGAAGTGTTTGCTTCCACAATTACACAAATACCTTGGAAAAAAGATAAGACATGCTTTTCTCTGGTCTATGTACTTACATGCTATATACACGGAATATATTTGTCCATTTTACATCTTAGGTGTATTTACAAAGGGGCATTTTTAGCTGATGTGTACCCGTGTGAACTGGCATCGTTAGCTTGTTGCAATAAAAACAGTAAAGATCATGGGTTATGAAACCGTCCTGAAAAACACTTTGGGTCCTGAACACAATAACTTGTCTTCAGCATGCCTCCAGCATTGCTAACCATACTTGGGAGGTAATTATGGGCTTTGGTGGAAGAGAGATCAGAGCAAGAGCAGTAAGCTGGTTTTCAAAGCAAGAACATCAGAAGCTTTGCTTCAAACTCTCAGCACTGACCTTTCTCCCCCAATGTTTTCTTTTAAAGGCCTACTTGGTAGTAACTATTTCTTGATCCTCAAAAGAGCACTGAAAATAGTTTCCATAGGTGGCACTTGCAAGGAATGACACATTTGTTGAAGTATGCATACTTCAGGAATTGAAATAATTGTGGTCACCTTTGCTTCTGTATCTCCTTCAACTGTACCAGAGGATTCTTCACAAAACTTAACTTATTCTATCTACAAACCCATATTAGCAATAAGGTAGCGCTTCTGTGATCCAAATCTTGCATCTGGGGATGACATAGCTTCTTTTCAAAACATGTGAAATGTTTCTCAACCTTGACAATTTTAACATGGATTTCAACTCCCAGAATACTCTACCCAAAATTCTGGAGTTGAACTCCACACATCTTGGAGTTCCTAAGAGTGAGAAAGACATTTTATTTGTGCCTTTCTGGGCCCTGAATGTTTTGGGATGACTTACCGTATTTTTTGGAGTATAAGACGAACATGTTTCCCCCCTAAAAGTGGCTGAAAATTTGGGTGCGTCTTATACTCCGAATGTAGCTTTTTTGAATTTTTTTTCCCCAGCCCTAACGAGGTTTCTAACGATCTTCCCAGGCTCTTCCCTGCTTGTTTTCATTGCTATTCCCTCCGAAAAAGTATTTTTCCAGCCCTAAGTCTTTGCAGGCTTGTTTTCATTGCTACTCCGAGTATTTTTTTCAGCCCTAACTAGGAGATACAATAATGTGCTGAAGCTGGCCAGATTAAGGACACTAGCCAGATGAATACCTGGTAGGCAGATTTTTTCCCCCTATTTTCCTCCCCAAAAACTAAGGTGCGTCTTATACTCCAAAAATACGGTAACTGGAATTGAAAAACATCTGCATTCATATAATGGAAATACATCCATTATCTACTCTTGATATCATTCACTGGATCTTGTTCTGATCCCTTAAAATTTAATAATGTAATCCAGCCTATAAACAGACCGAATTTATAAAATTGACCAAATCTGACTTTTCTCTCATGTGATTCAAGGAAATACCCAATAGATTTAAATCTAGTGGTAGAGCTACAAATGCTTAGGTGAATTAATTTCTTAATAGCAATAATTCTGTGAAACGAGCAGGATGCCTTATGCTTGTTTCCCTGCTTCTTGCATTTGTTTTGCTATCCAGTTTCATTTGTTTTCAACAGAGAATGTAAACACAGCCAGGGTTAAAGTTGCTCTGAAAAGTTTGATGGAACTGTGCTCCATATATGCTTGCCTAGTTGTATTTACCTAATTGTGTGATTTGAAAAGCAATGTACCTACTACTTTGATAACCTGTTTCCTCCCAACCATGAATAATGGTAAAATGTCCCCCTAAGTGATATTTCTTAGTTTTATGGCAGGAAAAAAAAAGAAGAGAGAGGATTGCTTAGGACTGTGATTGATATTGATGATGGGTTTGGATGGTTTTTTTTTTTTTAAGGAAAAAAGAAATTAAAGCCTTGTATCAGACCCATGGCCCAACAGTTTGTAATGTGAGTTTTGCTGCCATTATAAAAAACTATAGTAAAACAAAAGGATCTATTTGATGCTCTTATGCCTGTCTCCTTGCAATCTCTGATCCACTTTCTAGAGCTAACAATCAGATGTAAAAGGAAAAATGGGTGAGATTAGGGAAAGTATCTGAAAACACCCAAGACATTTAATTTAGACTATTTTTTTGTCATCTCTTAGTGACCAAGTTCATCTTTAATAAATGAACAAAAACATTGCAAGAGTATTTTCCAAATCCATGTTTGTTTATTGCCTGATGATCTAGCAATGGTGGTTTTCCCCAACTTTAACACTTAGCCACAAATTTGATATTTTCCCAATCAAAAAATCAAATTCTTTTTATAATCCTTTGTGATCATTTAGCAACTGAATGTTAATGAATAAGTCATTTGGTTAATAATCTATATCTTGACCATTTGATCTCTGCCATTAACTCTCCTGAATAAATATTCAAAGTATGGATTGATACTTTACTTGAAATAGTGTTCTTATAAGAATGAGTGACCCAAAGAAACAGTACTGAGCAATTAAATGGAAGAATTGTATTTTCTCTCAGCCCTTAATATAAAATTGTATAGTACCGATGGTCCAGCACAGGGCTGAGTGACTTATTCCATCTCTTTCTATTTTCATGCTTCTTCTGAACTAGAATAGCAAATATCTTAGATCTGGGGACATATAAGCAACATTCTCTTGTCAGGTTAAACTTGAATTTCAAGCTCTGTTGTTTATTTTTTTTTCATTGAGCTAATTTAGGCTTCAATTGTCTTTTCTTGTACAAATGAAATGTATTCTTTATATATTGGCTTTTTAAACTACAGTGAAAGATTTTTAAATTAGTGTTGTACACTGGTACAATGGATAGAAAATATATAAATTAAATTAGGGAAGAAAAGGCCCACCAAATCTTACTGAAATACCACTCCCATCCCATGTAGAATTCAACATCTGATATAACTTCCTACTTATGCTGTAGATACAGTCCACCCATTTGACAAATACATTGCTACCTACTAACAGTGTCCTTTATTGATGTTTTCCAAAAGAAGCAAAAAATATGTACACAATGGAAATGACTTATCCTATTGATTACTAGACCTTTTTATTTCCACATTTAGATTTGTTTTAAGCGGTATAAAATTATTATAGTCTACTATGCAATAGTCCCATGGCCAACTCTTAATTCCATAATTAGTGAGAAGTTACATGAGAGGTCAATACTCTCATAGGCCCCGGAGTCTCCAAAAATTGCACAAGAATGGGGTGTCCTTTCACATTTTTAGGAGGCTCCGGAGGCTGTGGAAGAGCATTCTTCAAAGCTGCTTCACGATCAACGACCTCGTGTGTCCTGAAGCAACCTTAAAACTGCTGCAAGGGCCTGTAAACAAAGAGGAAACCACCACCTGGTAAGGTAAGGTGAGGGTTGCACAACAGATTCATTCACCAAGGCTTGCGTGCAAGACAGCCTTTTTGAGTAGCAGCTGTGATGCTAGTTGCAGTGATGCTAGCAGCAGAAGTTGAGGCCAAGTCCAGTCTCAGCACTGCCACCGAATGCTGCTGTTCAGGATGGCCTAGACCCGTGATGGCGAACCTATGGCACGCGTGACACAGGTGGCACGCAAGCTGTTGTCCTAGCTCAGCTCCAGTGTGCATGCATGCGCCGACCAGCTGATTTTCAGCTGGCCTTGCCCAGCCACCCCTCCCAGGAGTCTCCATGTGGCCCATTTGGGATACCAGGTAATACAGGGCTTGTGTGGAGGCTCTGGGAGGGCGTTTTCGGCCTCTGGGGGGACGGGGGAGGCAGTTTTCGCCTTCCGGAGGCTCCAGGAAAGCCTCTGGAGCCTCCGGAGGGTGAAAAACAGGCGTACCAGGCCCACTGGAAGTGGGAAATGGGCAGTTTCCGGCCTCCAGAGGGCCTCTGGGGGAGCGGGAGGGCATTTTCACCCTCTGGAGGCTTCAGGGAGTCCTGCAAGGCCCAAAACGGCACGGGGGGTGGCATGCATGCATGCGCAGGGGATTGCACATGCATGTGCAGGGGGAGGGGCAGCACGGGGTCACACATGCATGCGCAGGGGGGGCAGGCATGGGGGGGCATTAAATTATGGGTGGGCATATACGCTTTCGGCACCCGAGGAAAAAAATGTTCGCCATCACCGGCCTAGACTGATGGGAAGGCAGATGAAGAATTGTTTTGTTTGGGAAGGGAAATAAGCCATAGTCAAGTGTTTTAATGTTTGACGTCGTGAGCCCAAAAGGTTTGCCATTACTGCAGCAGGCCAAACTGAATCTTAATGGGGACAGGCAAATGTCAAATATTTTGTTGTCCAACTGTAAAGTTTTCTTTTGGGCAGACAGTTTTTTGTGGAAGCAAATGATTAATTTTGACACTGTTAGGGCTTCTGAAATTAATAAGGAATGAGCTTTTTTAAAAAAAAAATCTCTAGTGGTAAAATAAGAGGTAAGAGTGAACATGCACTGATTGCAAACATAAGTGACCAGCGTGAAGTTACAGTCAGTGTGAGGCTGTAATTGAAGTGCTGGCCTGGCATTGGGGGATTCAGCCTCAGACAGAGAAACTAACTGGATGTCTTTGGGCCAGTCACACTCAGCCTAAGTTAACCCATAGTAGTAGTTGTGGGGGGAAAGGAACTATGTTAGTCTTGAAGGAAAATAAGGGCTATAAGTCAATAGAAATAGCACTTTCACTTCAATATCACTCCACAGTGCTTTACAATATCACTCCACAGTGCTTTACAGTATTCTATAAATGGTTTACAAATATCAGCATATTGCCCCAACAATCTGCGCCCTCCCTTTACTGACCTCATAAGGATAGAAGTCTGAGTCAACTTTGAGTCTGTCAGGATCGAACTCCTGGCAGTGGGCAGAGTCAGCCTGCAATACTGCATTCTAATCACTATGCCACCACGGCTCTTTGAATTGTAAAATAAAGATGTGAAGAGTAAAAAAGGTAAGGGGGTGACTAAGAAAGTTATGGTTGGATCGAGTAGATGAGAAATAGGAAAAATCTTTTAAAATCATGTGAAGAGGTGTATAGGCACGGTTTTGGAATAGGTTTTCAGAATAGAAAGGCATTGAGTAGCACAAATGGTCTTGGTACAAACTAAATTTAATATTCGTTTTTTTTCCTTCTCCCTCATGTCTCATTTATTTTTGCTTTTCTTTTGCATGTTTACTCTGAAAACAAAATGGCATGAAAGTTGAGTGTAAGTATGTTGTGGGTGGCTAAAAGAGAGGCTGAAGGACAGTGAATAACTCTAAATCCTTCAATTTAAAAACACATTCAGTCCTAGTCTGTAAGAAAGTTTGGGTCACTTGCTCAGCTCTCTCTGCCCCCGTCTCTCTCCTAAAGTTACTTTAACAAATTTTTCAGGTATGATTATGTCACAAGGACAAGGCTCAAATAACATCCAAGATTTTGGCAGGATTGGCAAAGCTGAAAAAAAACCTGGATTGTTCATTAACACCTTAGTAAGGGTTCTACAGATGCCTCATTTGAATCAATCCTTGCAAATGGATTTCTTTCCAAAATGAGTCAGGCTCAGTTTGTCAGCCTGAGTCAGACCCACAGCTCATTAGCCAGCCTCATTATGGCCAGAAATAGGTTGTGATGTAGACTTTCTTGCTGGTATCAGCGAGAATGGTGTGTGTGTGTGTGTGTGTCTGATTATTCTTTCACAATAATTTTCTGCATGTTTTTAGCATATATGATCAAATCAATCAGAGGTGGAAAACCAAAGCAAGCAGAGCAATGATCTTGCAGGGATCCTAACTGATGTAACAGGTAGAAAAGTACTGATCTAGTAGTAGACAGGCTGCTGACTTAGATTTAGAATGCCAAGACTTCAGTAAATAATCTTTTGTTCTCTTGGACAATAAACGATAGATTTAATCTGTAACTTGAACAGGCTCAAGAAGGGCTGTGCTACATTTTCTCATAGATTAGTTATCCCATCTATATTCTGTACAATAAATTAGTAAAATAGTCACACAGTTAGTGGCGAGAAAAGTAAGTTCTTCTTTTGTGATTGTTTTTGTACACAGAATGTTATCCAGCATTAAAACCCTTCCTGTCTCCAATCATGATGGTAAATCATTTTCTGGGAAATGCTTCCTAATAGTGATTACCATGATCTTAATGCTAAATGGTAGGTACAAAGCACATTCATATGTGCAAACAGCATAAATACAATTAATTGCAATGCAGCATAAACATCGCAAATTGATCAAACTCAACTGGAGTGCTCATTAAGATGAAATGAATATAATCAACAGAAGGCAATAAAAGAGGTTTATATTAAATAGAGAAATGGAGCTAAATTATACTTGCCTCTTGTGTGCTAATGTTCAAAGGCTTTAGATAATTTTTTCAATGACTGATTTTAGTTTCTTCTAAGTAAATGAACCAAAACACGGTAATTTTGCAAAAGAATTATGTCCCAGGAAATCCTGGTGTTAACATCTTTGTATAAATTTTTCTTTTGAGAGATTTTAAAAAAACTTTTTGAATTTTGAATGCCTCTTTCTGCTACCTACCTTGCTAGTAGAAAAAAATGAACAATGGCTTCTCAAAACATTTCCAAACCAGCTTTTATTTCGGATATTTCTAGATGTTAACTTTTCTTTGCATCATGGGAGATTTCCCATTTTGTAGCTTGCAGATCAGCCTATGTAGCACGCTCATTTGTTTCTGAATCCCTCCCTATATATATATCGCATCTATACAAGTGACTGAAGTATAACGATGGTAACATGTGGATACCTACTGATTTATCTTGTCTGGTACAACCTTTCTTTTGTCCACCCATTCACTTTCCTTAAAACACAGTAATTACAAATCTCACACAAATGTTTTTCTACTGCATTTTTACATCAGAATTCTAGAAACACAAACACTACTTTCTGAGTGCTTCAAGCATTTATCAATAACCCTGTGTTTTGAAAATGAAAAACTATTCCAAGTAGAATTGTAATGCCAAGCTTCATGAGATCATCCCAGGTTAAAAAAAAACATTAGGTGCTATGCAACGTACATTATGTGTGATGTGTATTTTTGTTCTGGGATTGCCTGTGTAATATGATTATTCACATTAAGAAAAAACATGAATATGAGGCCAAATGTTAGTCACTAACCAAAGGACAACGGAATTGTCTGGAATATGTGAAATCACATAATAAATTAGGTCATTTAAAAGACAGTTTGGAAACAGCTGGTCTGGATGAGAAGTCTCCAACTCAGCTAGTCTGCTCATACAATACTGACTAATCTTTTCAATGCCCATTTGAGAGCAGCACCAGATGTTCTCCACCCATCAAAGTCTAGTTATGTTTTCTCAATTCTTACTACATCAGGCCACAAAATATGTCAAGTAAGATGAGTTATCCTCACAGAGAAATGAATGGGGCAAATTAGATGACGTGGCTGCAAGAAGCAACACTTGTTCCTGTTTTGGAGAACAGTTAATTCTCCCAAAAAATAATCATCTATCTGGCTAATTTCACAGAAATTTCAGATTGTAGAGGTCTATTTCCCCTAGCTATAAAGAGGAAAGTTTTCCAGACATAGCCTCTTTAAATTGTCAGGCACAACCAACCAGACCCACACATGCAGAGTTCCAGCCAACTACTTTATTACATTCTGCCTATAATACAGGAATCTCCCCAATCTGTGAACAATTAGAACTTGGGGGAGGGGGTAGATGTCAGCCCTAGTGCTTTTGCAGTTGCACAGTGATTCCAGGCTAGCTCCGCACTTGATCCCTCCTCCCCGCCAGGCTGGGTAATTCCCAAGAATAATCACACAATCACAGAATTTTGAGAAACACAAGTATTTTATAGAACCCAGAAGGATAGCTGTGATTTAGCCTGCTGCATCTTATCATGGTGCTGCTACTATCTCTTTAAAGCCTATTATAAAAAGGAAACATGGTGCTAAAATTAAATCTTTTCATACCATCCAATTTCATACCATCCAATTCAGACATTAGTTTCAGTACTGAAGATGATGCACTTGCTAGGCACTGTATCTTTTAAAAAAAACTTTATTGATTAAAAAAATTTCAAAAGTTATTTACAGTAGTTCTGCTCCATAAAGTTCAAGCAAAAGAATATTTTCTCTTTTGCAAAGTTCCCATCCCACCTGAAACAATATATTTGCATCGTTAGGACAAAGTACAGCAGTATAACAAAGAGCAGCGCATTGTAGGAACTGGATTTTAAATTTTCTTTTATACTAAACTTTCAGATCTGTTTAGGCACTTTCTACAGCCCGTTAGATATCCTGTGTATTATTTAATCACACTGGTCCCACTCTAATGGTACATACATCACTGACTTCCTTTAAAGTCAAGTACGTTACTAGCCAAAGGTGTATTTAAGAGGGATCTGGGACACAGCTGTTCAAGGAATTTCCATTTCAATAGTACACTAAAATAATGCCCAATTCCAAACAATAAGAAAATGAAATGTTGCTGCACATTCTAGAAAACCTTGAGTGGTTTCCTTTTAAAAGGGTTTGAAAAAGAGGTCAAAGAACTGATATGTTCACTATCCAGAATTCAATTAAGGATGAAAACTGGACACAAGACTGATGAATGCCCTCCAACAAAATAGCAATAAATGAACAGCTTAAGCTTTTTCCAAGGCAATTCTGTGGGCTTTTTAACAGAGGAGGGGGGGGGAAGCACCTTTGGATTATTTTAAAGATGACTTTGGGTTGAAATGGCAGCTCTCTAGGCACAGTTCGCTACATCCCATCAATGACATGGGACTAAGGGTCAAAGAGCACCAAAAGGAGAAAGGAATGGACAAGGCAATGTCCAGCAGCAATTGTGGGTTTGTACTAATTGTCTTAGTAGCACTTTCCATGGGAAGGGGAGAAGGTTGAGGGGGAAGGCACTCTCAACATTGATAGAAGCCATAAGGCCTCCCACTTGGGCTCTAATTTTTTTACAAACCATTTATTCTCCTCCCAAAATCTACCATGAAATCAATCACCGGCTTCTAGGCCTGGTTCAAAGATTATCCGAGAGAAAATCGTGTTCTGCTGGGCTTTTATCTTTACTATTCATGCAACATAATAAGTAGGCTAACACCCTCTAACATTAGTGTTTCTCAAGATAGATATATAGGTGTATATAATAGATCACTATTTAACTTACATTTACAGTGAAACAGCAGTATTCAAAAAAGAGGTGGATGACCATACCACCTCCCAGGGTATGCCATTCTTGTGCGAGGTCTTGAACTCAGGACAAAAGAGGATAAGAAAAGATGAATGCATTCTTACTGGTCTATCTTCTAAATGATCAACAGACAAGCCTTGATTTCCCTCCACCTAAATCCAAAGTGTACCCCTTTTTTCTAATTTTGAATAATAAACTAATATTGGGTCCACTGAGATTATAGACATACGAACATCACATGGGAGTGAGTAATAATCAGAATTGCCAGTAGAATGGAAGCCCTGATCTGCTTGACTTCCCTTCTTGGCCATGAGAGGGCACCCTTGCTCCATCAGCAAAGGAGCAACTACATTCAGCATGATGAAAGCAAGGATACAAAAATACCCCAGTCAGAATGAATTCTTGTTGATTTGTATAGGTAGTTTTGTCAGCGCATCTGTCAGAGATGCCACAAGATTCCCAAAGTCACACAGAGATACAGTTCGTGTCCAAAATTAAAAAGGAGAAAGCATTGTTTAAAGCAACTTCACATTTGAAAATTTTGTTTTTAGTTTCTTACTCCTCCACACCTTTGAAATGCCCTCTCCACGGTTTATGGCTACACTTCTGCCAGCATAGTCCTCTCTCTCTTCTAGCGTTGTACTTATCAGGACAAATGGAAGGAGGAGTAGACAGAAAAATGCCCTGTTATTAACAACAACAAAAAAAAAAACCAGCTAAATTTCTGCCAGCACCTAAAGTGGATCATCCAAAGCACCATAATGCTTTTTAAGTTTCTTTTACTGGCACCAGTATTCACAAGGTGATGCTCAACTGCTCTTCCTGTCCAACAGAAAGAAGAATGCCACAATCTTTAAAGGCTGCCAATTTGTTTGTTCGTCATCAGGTGTGATGTAAGGACCAGCCACATATTCACACCAGTTCAACAATACACTACAACATGGTACAACTTTAAAAGAAAATGAGAGGGGAACAGAAACATTTCCCTACCCCCCTCCAAGGAAATTAAAAATATGTACTATATTAAAAAAAAGCCAACGGTGGTGAAATAGCTCTTTGTTTGTCTTCCGTTATCAAAAGGTGGGGGGGGGGGTATTTGTTTCTGATAAATTGCTTTGGACTGTTTTCTCGTCCTAGTCCATGTCAGTAAGTTTATCTGGAGAGAGGGGAGGGGCGGGAAGGAGGTAAGAAGTATTGTCTAAATCCTCCACATCATTTTTTTTCTTTAAAAAAAAGAGTCAAGCATTATAAAAACATCAACCAGCAACTACATCTTCTCAGAAGATGTTCAAGTTTGGGGCCCTTCCAAGAACAGCCTGGAGCCAGGAACCCCTAAACAGATCATCTCCTCTGGGCGGCTTCAGAGAGATATTGACTGGCTCCATAGCCCGATGCCAACCCAAAGGATGAAGTAGTGTGCCCTCCTTTGAGGGAAATGTTTATATAAAGTTGGGGGGTGCCTTGTATCCAAGGTCAGCTGGCAGCATAGAGGAGAATGGAGGCTTCCACCGTAACGGTTCCCGGTTTGACAAGAAACCGCATCACAGCATTAACTTCTAATGGGAGCTCTCGCTGCAGAAGCCAACAGAAAAGAAATCCTGGAAAAAAGAAAAGGCCGCCTCCAAGAGGAAACCGGAAGCTGCAGGAAGTTACTTGTTTTTTGCCGGAGAAGATTCTCTCTGTGGCGATGGAGGCAGTTGCCCACTCAGCTTCTGTGAGTCAAGCTCAGCTGCTCTTTGTAAAGCCACTTCCACCAGCAACTGGAAGCTGCTGAAGTCCTCGCCGAAGAGCTCAGGTGGTGTTGGAGGAGGCGTGTTGAAGAGTCCACTGGTGGGACTGGAGGCATCTGCCCGGGTGAGAAGAGCCAGCGTGTTGCCTGTTGCACTCTTGGTATGGGATTCCAGCTCAATCCGCTGGAGCATGGATCGTTTCTCTAGGTCGCCGGTCATCACAGTCAAGTTGCCAGCCAGTGGCCGAGAAGTCTGGCAGATCACAGGGGGGCACACAGACATGGAGAGGACCTTGGATGTAGTGGCTGCAGCAGCAGGAGGAGGAGACACCATCAAGAGTCCAGAACCTGCAGCAGCGCCACGAGAAAGTGCTACATCACTGGCCTTGGTGCCTCGGCGAGAAATAGTGAACTGGTTTGGGTCTTTGCCATCCTTTAGCAGCATATCAGGGAGAAGTCTGCGCCTGGCATTGATGAACCAATTGCAAATCTGGAAGAAAAATATCAAAAGGGTGGCATTAGGTATACCTGAAGCTGGAGGAAGACCTATGTGAACTCAAACCCCAAGGTTGTGGTGGGGAGATGGCCTTTCTCCCTCAACTTTCTACCAGTAGAATCGGTGCAAATGCAGAGAAATGTAAGTAATCTATTTAACAGCTATAATTAAGGGAGAAGTTTAAAAATTAAGGGAAAGGGTAGAGAAAATTCAGTGGCACAGCATTTTTTTTCTTTCTTGTATTACAACAAGTCTCCTGAGGCAGACTGGATTAGGACAGAAATGCAAAATTATTTACTATTATCTATTTATAAAAACAGGTAAGTTAAAACTTAAATCATTTTTGCCCTGGACCAATCCACTTTTTTTGACGTGCAAACTACCTTCACAGCTAGTGTGGTCTTCAGCTTAGAATATTTTTTAACAGGAACTTATATCTACATGCAGTTCTCAATCTCAGTCCAAAATCCCAGTCACTAAATGATGCAATCATAAGGCTGCCGTTGTTAACAGAGAGTTATGAGTGGTTAAGTGGAGGCAGTCCCAGGTAGAGGTGCAAGGATGACACGGGGGATGAGGGAGGCCCGGCAAGTTGATGGGATGCTGCAATGCAGCGCAAAGCCACAGCCGCCCCTGGAAGCCTCAGCCACCAGGGCCAGCAACGCAGCACAAAACTAGTGCACCCAGGAAGCCTCAGCCATTCCATCTAGCCCAGCAATGGTTAAGATTACAGGTGTTCTGCAATTTCCCCCCCCCTCACTTTTTTCTCCCCTCACCTATGCACTTTTGCCCGCCCTGCACAGCAACACTCAGTAGTGGCAGTATCACTGCTGGGGCTGAAGTAGAACCTAGGGCCAAACCCAGGGCCGTCAGAAGTCTCAGTCAGCTGCCACTGTCTCCAGGCCTCTACTTCAGGCCCAGTGCCACGTCTCTGCCACTGAGAAAAGCCACCTCAAGCTCACACCACAACCAGCCATGCCAGCACCACTGTGCAAACCCAATTGTCCCTGCCACCCTCCACTCCCCAAGCTCTGCTGCACCCTACTGACCTTCACTGCCTTAATCCATTCTCCCACACCCTTGTGCCCCGTTTCTTCTTCAAGCCAAGTGCCCCATTCTTCCTCCAAGCCATCCATCTCATTCTTACAATCCTCCAGAAACCTGATTCTTCCTCATGTCTTGTGAGAGCTTACCCAGTTCTCATGAGAACAGGCTCACAAGTTCAGAAGAAATGGCACACACAATTTGAGGAATGGTTTTCCGAAGCACTGCCAAGAACCAGGTTCCTGCTGTTCTTCAAACTGTGTGCCTGTTATTTATTTATTTATTTGTTTGTTTGTTTGTTTGTTTGTTTGTTTGTTTATTAGGTTCTTCTATGCCGCCCTACTCCCTGGGGACTCAGGGTGGCGTACAACATTGTGCAAGAACACTAAACAATAAACAGCGATTAAAACAATTTTAAAAGATTAAAAAAGTTAAAAAGATGTTCTCATGAGATCTGTGGCAGACCAGAAGGTTTCCAAAGGATCTTGAGAATGGAACATGCAGCTTAGAGAAGGAATGGTAAGCACAGCTTGGAGAACTAACACAACAGTCAGTGGGGCACAGCAAAGCTTATGGAGTGCAGGGTGGTAGGAGCAAGTGGAGATTTGTGCTGGCATAACTGGCCATGGTGTAAGGTTTGAGTAGGTGTTTCTCAGTTGCAACAGCCGTGGCTGGGATTAAAGTAGAGCCCTGGGGGGAGTAGCAGGTGGGTAAGAGTATAGTACTAAAGGTCTTGGATCTCTACTTCGGCCCCAGTCCTGTCACTGCTTAAGTGCTGCTGTGTAAGATGGCCAAAGGGAATAGGCTGGTGGGGGTGGGAATTGCAATGCAGTTACAAGTGCAGGCAAGCTGCCAAGTGCCTGGAATTTGATCATGTGAACGTGGATGCACTACAATGGCCATAACTTCAGGCTGGTTTGTAAGTTCTGTTTTTCGGCACCATTACAATTTCAAACGGCCATTGAACAAATGGCCATATGTCAAGGACTACCTGTATATGAAATAACTAACTTAATTATATTCATGCACTTTTCAATTAAAAGTAAAATCTTTTTTTCTCAAAGCTATCTACCTGTATACAAGTATAGTATAACAATGTCCTTTCTCTCAAGCACATTTTCCCTCCACTCCGCCAATCCACTCTGGGGAGGACTACCCAAAAATAAGTTTCAAAAACATCACAATGTCACATTGGCCAACTATCACTAAGTGATTAGGCTTTCCCAATTTCATACACATTATTCTCCCTTTAATCTCATCCCCAAAAAGATACTTTCTGAGCTTTTTCAGAGTCCTTAAAAAAGTAGCGAAGAAAATTGAAATGCACACATTGAAACAGGGATATATATTTAAAAACTCCCTCACTTAAAAAAAACACCATTTAACTAAAAAGCACCATTTAAAATTTATTTTGCATCCAGGAAAGCTTTAAGAACTCTGAACATACTTTCATGATTCCTTGCGACAGACAGAAATTTTGTAAAAGAAAATAAAAAACACTTCCATTCAGGTGAAGCTCAGAACAGAAATAGACTTTATGATTGTAACACCATGATTACAAGACAAACAATGCAGGTTTGAAAACATTCTGCATTCCTTCCACCTGTTTTCACTTTGAGGGGCAAGAATAGGGCTATTCAGTTGTCATTTGAATTTCTCTTTTTCTGTGTTTACAAGCTGGGATCTGCCCAGCCAGCACAGGGTAAAAGCACGGAAGATTTCCTCCAAGATTCCTGGCATACCTTCTCTCATGCCAGATACGTTGAAAAGTGAATAAGAAGTATACTGGTTGTTTCCTTTGTATAGGCCACAGCATTGTAGCCTATGATCACACACTTTCAAAGTTGCAGTCTACTTCTATTCAGTCTTAATTTGGCAACTTATTTATTACTTTCAACCAAAGGCTGATTTTGTAAAAACAAAAACTGCCTGCCCAAAGTTTCTTTCATACAATTTATCTACAAAGAGATGATCATTCCTTAATTGGTTCGAGATCAAAGGAACCTGTAGGGTAATTCTTTTGTCCAACGGTAAAGCCTTCTTCAAATCAAATTCAACGCCAGGTGACTCATGGACGCCAGGTGACTCATGGACGCATCTAAGCTATTTGCAGGTGGTCCACTCTGCTTCCAGGTTACCGTTTCTACCTAGCCAATTCTGACAACAGCTTTTGCGTTTCTTGGGAAAGGTACGCCTGCCTTATTATGATTTTGAGATCAGCCAACTGTGCTGTGAAAGACTACAGAAATTAGGGAGTTGAGCTTGGAAGAAGGGCTATATTAGAATTATATGCAATTGTATATAGTGTGAAAAGTATAAATAGTGAAGTTTTTTTAACAGAATTTGTGTTCATTAAAGTGCAACTAAATCTGAGGTAATTCAGGATTGATAAGACATGCAATTGATTACGAAATGCATAAGATGGGACATAACCTCAGAAGGGGTGATAGACACCAATTTAGATATTTTAAATGGCAACTATACGAATATAGCAAAGAATCTGACTACCAATGGCTATTAGTAAACACAACGACCAAAACTGCATCTTGCATATTATAAATACCAGTTGCTAGGTAGGAATAATGAAGAGTGCTACTATCCTCCAGTCCAGAGCAATGAACTTTCTGAAGACACATTAGAATAGAATAGAATAGAATTCTTTATTGGCCAAGTGTGATTGGACACACAAGGAATTTGTCTTTGGTGAATATGCTCCCAGTGTACATAAAAGAAAAGATACATTTGTCAAGAATGGTTGTCATAGGGTTCAAGTAAGTAATCAGGAAACAATCAATATGAAAATAAATCGTAAGGATACAAGCAACAAGTTACAGTCATACAGTCATAAGTGGGAGGAGATGGGTGATAGGAACGATGAGAAAAATTACTGGCCACTCTGGGACACAGAATACTTATGACTGGTATACCATGTACAAGATACACTAAGATACTTATGTTCTTATGAGCAAAGCCCAATTTTCACTTGATAGAAAGAGTACTGGATTATAAAACGACTGTCTCTAGTTAGAACCAAGTTTATTCTTGCCAAACTGTATAGACCAGAATAGTTCTTATTCTGGAATAGAATACAAATGCTGCTAGCTAGAATATTTGTATCCACCCACTCACCAATGGCGTGCGGCAATTGGAAACTGCTGCGCGCCATTCTCGTCATGTGCGCGGGCGCACAGTCACGCAGCCTCTGATATTAAAAAATGGCACGTGGCAGTTGGAAACTGCTGCGCGCCATTCTCTAGTTACGTGCACGGCTGCACAGCCGCGCAGCTTAGAGGGAACATTGCCACTCACAGCTTATTTTTGTATATTCTATCTCCTATATAAAACCACTTATTCCCCAAGACGGGTGCCAATCATGCAATGGGATCTTGGTTCCCCAAATGCTCAAGAGATCGATTGAGGAAAGCTACAGATGTCATGTTCTTGATGTCACATTCCTCGATGGTTTTCCTCCCGAGAGAGTAATTTGGTGTAAGTAAAGGCAATTTAAATTGTTGCAGGGAGAGAAAGCAGGGTTAAAATATGCTAACTGGCTGATATATATTAATGGTATTATTTTCTGGAAGACCAACATTATTCATCACACTTTTTATCCAGGTCATCAATGTGGCTCTGAACTTGTTCCCTCAAGTTTTGTTTTTTTTTAAAGCCATCAAAACAGGAAGACAGTAGGGTGCAAAGTAAAGCAATAGTTTCTAGCATCTTCTTTCTTTGCCTCAATCTCATGGGGCCTGTTGATGATTCCACTGGCAAAACATACAGAATCTTATTATACATTTGAGCGGAGTCCTTTCTCATGTCAGCAGATCATGTTGAGTTTGCTGTACTGGGTTGCATACTAGTTGTACTCTCAGTCTGCTTACATGAGGCACCACATTGATGTTGTTTATAAATGTATATAAATACAGTACACTTGGTGTCAGTGGTATTTCACCCCCTCAAAGCTTTCACGTCATAGAATTCTGAGCCACCTGAATATCAACCGATGGCAGCACATCAATCCATTTATACACATCCAACTTGGCAGTAAATGAATAAAATTGCCAAGACACTCCAGAAGCAACACGGAAACACAAACATCCCCTCCCCTGTGAGATGGAAAATTAGTTTTCAGACTGTTTCTTTCACAGTCATTAATATTTATAATACAAACAGTTGACATTTTTTGAATTTCTTCTGCAAAAAAATAACTTCAAAAGGAGTCAAGAGGGAAAATACAGGAAACCAGCCCACCAAATTGAAGATCACTTTTTTAAAACTTTCCCCAACATGTCATTCTCCAAATGTATTGGGACTGTGATTCCCAGGCTGCAAATATAAAAAGGCATAATATCATTTCTATGATAATTGTTATGATTTTATATTTCTTCCAACACGCTAAACCTACCATGATACAGGTCCTTATGTACTGCCAAACCTATCTCAAATTTGAACAAGCTCGTATAAAATCCTACAGAATATTTGCTTGCAGTGGTGAACCAGCAACACCTAAATTTGAACAGCAGGAGCATGCACAATTACATCCTTTGAAACAAGCAATGATATTTCAATCTAGCCAGTTAGTGATATTATTGAACAATTGCCAAAAGGTCAGCAGGAATCCCTATGTAATGCCATAAGAAGTGAATTTACAGAGCAGCTACTTGTGCAATTTGTTTCATACATACATTAGGGTGCCGTACAAATTTTTCTTCTCTTGAAAGCACAATGGAAATGCATGCATGCTTCAAAAAAAACCAATTATGGAAATATAAATCAAGCAGATTGACTTATCTTTTTCAAATCAACAGTACTGGAAAAATTTCCCTCAAGGGCACACGTTACCACAACATTCCCTTTCACCTTTTGTATCATTATATTATGCAGCTGCAAATATATACTTTCAAAACTATGCAGTTTTGAAAATGAACTGGTCATTCTGAATTTCCAGGTTCATGGCTTGTCAAACACTGTGCCTCTCCGCTATTCATTGAAGCAGCCCTGGGTTTGGTTTTTTTTCCCTTTCAGGCTTTTCCACCTGGAATCCACTTATTAAAACATTCTACTTCTTAAAACAAAAGTACCTCTTTTTGCCCAGAAACTTTAAAAAAAATACTACTTTATGAATAGCAGAAAGATGCTTTGCTCATATAAAATTCATTTTAAAGCATGCACAGGCGTAGCAAAAATGGCCAAAATACTCAAAATAACACATCGGCTGTCACCTCATTTCTTTTACATTCCAAATATGTGGTTATGTGCCACAGACTTTATGGTAACTTTATTACTGTCTTCTACTTTCTTTATTGCCAAAAAGCCCACCAAGGTTCATTTCTTTCCCATCACTTTCTATACACACACACACACACACACACACACACACACACACACACACACACACACACACACACACACACGAAATAACACTTGTTTAACTTCAATCTTAAAAAATGATTTAGAGAAATTGGGACACTAGCATACACACCCTCAAGATTTCCATCTAGCAAATATGTTGGCAATACATTTCCCAGCTATCGGCCATTTTTCCTCAGCATGCTGGGAGTTGTAGCCAAACACATCTGGAACACAGATTTTTTTTTTAAAAGAGGGAATCCCTCTCTTTTTCTTTTTTTTAAAAAAAAACCTCTATCTACACAGCAGACATTTTTTAAATCTCAAATCTCGATTCCTATAAATGTTGACTGTTGAGACATCTTACTTAAGAGACAATAAACTAGCAACATCTGGTAGGAAATTAAAGGCTGATAGTATAATTTAAGAAGAGTGGTCAATTGCCTGTATATTTTATCACTTCCAAAGCATTAAATCAATATTTCATGCGAGTTGTCCACAGAAGAAGTTGCCACAATGGCAATGCTAATGAGATGTTGGAATCTTCCCACACTATCGACTTTTTCTAATATGCTTAAAGCATCCTCATCCAATTCTATTGTAGCACTCTGAAGTTACAAGGCTTCTAAAGCAAAACTTAATCCTTTTGCTTTCCAAAAGTTTTAGCAGCAGCAGCAAATCCCAAAGTCAACTTTTCAATCCATAAACTTACAACCAATTGCAAGATGGTAAATTACTGAAATGCAAACTTTGTTGCATGAAAGAAGGGGGGCCATCCGACTACATGGAATTTTTAGTTAGGGTCATGTTCAGTCCCACCCATACACATCTAGAGAGAGAGACAGAGATCCAGTTATGCTACTTTTAGAATTAGAAAAAGTGACCTTGACTATCTTAATAGTTTGCAGCAAGCAAAAAACTCTTTTTCTGCCTACAAGCAGGAGCTGAAACTTGTTATCAGAGTATTCGTACTCCCAGCAAGCCTGGCAGAACAGAGTAAGCATTCTTGTGCAGTCAGATCCCAGCTGAGTGTGCTGGACTTGGACAGTGGGGGGAGATGGGAACAAACTGTCAAAGGAAGCGTAGAACACCCTCAGGAATGCTACTGGCTCCTCAGCAAGTCAGACACCCAAGCGATCCCCGTTATATGGGGAAAGCTAGTTATCTGCTGTAAAAGAGGCTGCGTGCGAAAGAGGCAGATCAAAAGCAGTTTAAAGGGGTGCCGCTGTGCTTTTCACAGCGTTCAGCAACACAAAACAATCTCAGTATCTCTCTACAATCAGAATATCATTTACCCTTTTCTCATTTTCTCTAGAGTTGTGAAGACTAAGGTAGGCAAAAATTGGAAGAAATGAAACACTTTTTCTCCTGGGATAGAATAAAAATGGAAGTTGTATTTTCTATTTTTTTTCTGGCCTTCAAGCCTCTTTCTTTGTATTGCCTTTTAAACAGAACTGTCATCTGTTAACATTCAACATTAAAAACAGTTAAGGCTAACAAGTATCTGAAATCCCAATAGAACAGTTAGTAGCAATTTTTTTCCTTCCTTTCAATCATGTCCAATTCTCAGAGACTGACCGAACAAGTCCCTGCAGTTCTCTTGGCAAGATTGTTCAGAAATGGTTTGCCATTGCCTCTTCCTAGGGCTGAAAGAAAGTGACTGGCCCAAGGTCTCCAGCTGCCTTTGTGCCTATGGTGCACCTAGAACTCACTGTCTCCTGCTTTCTAACCTGATGCTACTACACTACACTAAACTGACTCTCTAGAGTAATATATTGAAATACGCAAATGTTTTGAACACAAAAATAGACAGAATGAAAATTTGTGTCACCCACTCGATAGCTGAAATGTCAAGGAGGTGGCGGATCTCTGCCTCCACCAGTGCCTGCCTGGTGGCAATGGATGGAACTGGACACCGGATGAACCGGCTGGGACCGGCTGATAAACTCTATCGTGAGTCCTAACCAAATCGTCTGCAAGGCCCAGGCATCTGTGGAAGTTAGTTCCCATTGAGCCACAAAATGTTGGAGCCTGCCGCCAATGGGAGCCGCCTCCCTGGAGTCTGAAACCCGGACCCCCGAAAGGGCCGTCTTGCTGGGTAAACTGCCTGCCCGTCTCTGGGAGCGGACCTATCCTGAGATCTGTCTGCCCCCTGGAAATACAACCTTTGGAACTGGGGGCCTCCAAAGGAAGAGTCAGCCTGAAAGGGCTGCCTGTGATAAAATGGGGCAGGGCAACAGTCTGCCCGTCTATGAACCCGGGGCAGGACCTTTCTCTTGTCCCTGTCTTCTACTAAAATAGAGTCTAGGGATTCCCCAAACAATCTCTTTCCTGTAAAGGGAGCAGCCGCCAGGCGCCATTTAGAGTGCATATCCGCCTGCCAGTGGCAAAGCCAAAGCAGGCGGCGAGACGTGACCCCAGCTGACATTGCCCGGGATGCAAATTTTGCAGAGTTTAACATCGCATCCGCGAAAAATTCCGCCGCTGCCAACAATTTATTCAAATCCTGCCTTAGGCGAGAGTCCTCCGGACGCAATCTAGACTGCATCTCCCTAAGCCACATAATAGATGTTCTGTTAAAGAACGTCGCAGCTGTAGCTGCCCTAACCGACCAAGCGGCCGCCTGGTGTGACTTATGCAGCATGTTTTCAACCTTACGGTCATCAGGCTTAAGGCCCTCCGACACATCTGAGGGAAATACAGTCGAGGACACCAGACTGGCAACAGGGGGGTCCACAGATGGAAGTTGTAACAGCTCCTCCACTTCTGGCCCAAAGCCGTAGAACTTGCATTCAATCGAAGTAGGACCAGGGGCAGCCCAGGACCTCTTAATGGCGTCGAGAATGAGAAGAAGGGATGACATCAGCTTCTCGCTCAGGCTCTGAGAACAATCCCGCAGTTGGATCAATACCCACTGGGGTACTTAGAGGACTTAGAGCACATGCCTATGTTTGCTGTAAGTTTAGCTTTATGCAGGAGCGTTTTAAAGAGAGCCGGTGGTTTAAAGAGGCCTGTAAAGACCGGCTGGTCAGGGGTTAGACATCTGACAAGTCCTCATCGATTATGATGCCCTTGCCTCTAAAGGAAGCTTCACTGATGCCAGAGGAGTGATGTGAATAAGCATCACCAATATTGGACCAACCTTCCTGTAATTGAGCAGGATTGATTTGGCAGGGCTGCCTCTGCTGAACGCCAACAGCAATCCCTTGGGAGTAGGCATTGGCAATCATATCCTGCACATCCGCTGGGAGGCGTTGCCAGCTATCCTCCGCAGGACGAAGCTCCGCAGCAGTAGGGGTGAATGTCGCTGAGGGAGGCACTCGAGTGGGAAGAGGCCCTGGAACCAAGCCACCTGGCTCCCCAGTCAATTGGGGGTCCTCTTGCCCCATGCCTTGTAAGGCCATGGGCCTATCCGGTGACCAATCCCTTTCAGATGCCATTCCTGCATCCACCGGCTGAGATGCCAAGGGGGTCTGAGGAGCCACTTGAGGAAGAGAAGGCAAAGCCTGGGCAGACTGTAATAACTGAGAAGGTAATTGTTGGGGTGCCTGCTGCTGCTGGGGCACCTCTGCTTGCTTCTGGGCCTTGACAAACTGCTTTTCTAATGCCCTGAGCCTTCTCTCAGCATCCTTTAACGCTGCTGCAGATGCCTGCTTCTCAGAGGTTTTGGAAGCTTTTTCCTTAGCAGCCCTATCCTTGGAAGAGGTCTGGCTTTTGGCTGTGGCTTTTTTGGGGTGAGATGGAGAGGAGGACTCCTGACCCTGAGCAGATTTTCCAGACATGATAAGATCAAGGAAGCCCAGTAACAGCCACTGATATTCCAAGGACTACATCCCTAGGCAAGGAGTAGTAGTGCCCTGAGGCAGGGACTCTATCAGAAAGCTGGGTAAGTATATGAGAAACGCTGTTCCCAGATCCCTGAGAACAGCACTCACCAAAGGCAATTAGTAGGCAAAGCAGTAAGTGGCTGGAACAAGCAAGCACAAAAACAACAGCTAGCAAAAGATCAGCTCTCCAATCGGAAAAGGGAACAAAATGGCGGACGGCAGCTGCACGGGAGAATTTACTGCCACTCCGTTAGAGTGTAGCCCCTTGAGGCAGGGACTCCGGCTGCCTCAGCTGATAGGCAGTGGCAGTTCTCGCCAGCTTACCGGCTAACCTGCACACAAACCGGCAGCAAATTCAAACCTTTTAAATCAGAAGACTCCAAGCAAGAACTTTAGCGTTGCAAGGTATCAGAGCTCAGAAAACATGTCCCTCTTTGCACGGACTGAGTTTGAACACTGGATCATCACAGCCAGGAGCAGAGAGGGCGTGTTTAATTAATTAATTAACTCAGTCCCCATGGCAACCGAGGAAGTTAACCCATTGCTTGGACTCTCCTTAGCAGCGCACAGGAGAAACCTGCTGATCTAACGAACATAGAATGCAAGCGAGGAAGTACAGAGATCAACGAAAGATTTGCCAGACAGAGTGGAAGATAAAAGTTAAATCAATACAAGGTTTTGCAAGGAGTCACATATTACCCCATTTCCCTTTCATGCCTCATCTCAAAACATGCCTTGTTCATGTAACCTTTGACTTGACGTAACAGAATTTGTTCACATTCATGTGTTCTTTTCTTGTCTGTGCCTTGTGCTTTTTCTTATGGCTGACTGTAAGCTCCTTGGAATAATAGTCTTTTATTTTTTTCCTAGCACACCAAGCAGCATAAACCATTACTGCTGTTGCTTTACTAGTTTAGTCTAGAATAATACAAGTTAAACATGCTAGCTCTTGCTTATCATGCTAAAAGCTAAGAATTTGGTAATACAATTGGCATTAAGTGTAGCATAACTTATCTTTCATCTTTGCTTTTATCTGTTTGTCATTTGGTTTTAATTTTGTTTTAACTATATCTTTTATATGATTTTATGACCTTTTTATCGGCAAACTGCCCAGAGTTACTTAGATAGTGAGATGGGTGGTGGCTAAATCTGATAAATAGTTCAAATGTTGCCCATTTTTAAAGTCTCCAATATAAACTATACATCACAAAATAGCTAATTTAGCCCCTAATTGCACATTACTTTAAGATGTGGTTTAACCAGGGTGTATGAAACTTAGGATCATATAATAAAGTTGCCATGAAATATAAATTGCAAAATTCAATAGCGGACTTTATGCATTTTGTATAATCAAACCCAAATAAACCAAATTATAGTCTTACATATACTTAAGCCAGTTCCACGTTTGTTTGTTTGTTTGCAATCCCAATATATCTTTTTCGTAGAGCCAAAGAACTAGAATGAGAAAGTAAATGTTGTTATCATAGGTAAGGCTACAATTCCACTTTCCAACTATACATCAGAAAGGATAACAGTTTTACAAAAACTTCATTCTAGAGGTGGTTATTCATTACAAAATGACAAAAGTTTAGAGATCATCATCCTAAATTTTACAATAATATGAAGTCCACATTGCAGCTGGATTGGGGATTATGGCTAAGATATTATAGGGATGTTATTATATAAAGCCAATTTAAATCAGAGTTAAAAGTTGGCACAGAAATTTCAGTTTATTTAGTAGCAATTAACTATATCCTACACTTTGGGAATGTATAGGATTCTATAATTAATAACATATTTTTTAGCCTTTTGCATTAACAAGGAGAATGCTCTGTACACTGCCCATATAACCTAATATCAAGCCTTTCTTTTATTAAGTTAGGCCTGAAACTTATTGCAATTGCAAAGACAGCCTACTTAAGATGGACTACCACCAACTATTTGTTGAACAAATAGTGTATTTGGACATCTCAAACAGAAATATATCACATGAATTAGAATTAAGGTTTTGTTTTAGGAAATACAAGTAAACTAAGCTAACATTGCAGGAGAAAATCCTTCCTTTCCTTCCTTCTCATGGCTGATATTTTTATGGAGATGCTTACCACAACACCACATATATTTTCTGGTCAAGTAGTCCATTTCACATCCTATCTGTATATATCACAGAACGCAAAGCTCTGCTTCCTGTGAACTGTACTTGCTATATATTTCACCAGGCTGGAAAGCTCCTTTAGAGCTCTTCGTAGTATTTTAGCTACCCTAAAAATCTGTAGCATGAACAAAGTAGACCACCCTTTATTTTATAAACTGCGAGTTTCTATAACCCTGTATAATATGACTAATACTGACAGAAAAGCATTAAAGTACTGGATTCCTGCAATAACCTATTAAAAACTGCTAGATCTAATGCCATAATCCAGCCAGTTTCTCTTCAGTGGAAAAAAAAAGGTTTTACTGCAAAAGGATGAAATTAAATCTCGTATATTGGTAATATACCAATCTATGCCTGAAGCATTTTAATCTGCGTGGCTCCATCAAATAATTCTCAGGGCCTGTGCTGAGTTACCTTGAAAAATGTCTAGAAACTTCAATGGGTACAAAATACAGCTGCCAACAGATTGAATGAGTTGGGGATCATATTATACTCTATAAAGAGACCACTCTGGTTGATGAGTGCTTTCAAGGCACGATTGAAGATGTTGGTTTTAACCTCTGAAGGTCATTACAGTTTAGGGCCTGACTATCTGACAGGTTCTCCTATCTTGCTATGCATCTGTCCAGATTTCAGAGGCTATTCTTGGGGCATGAAGGATAAATCTTTCAGCTCTAACACTCCCAATCTTTGGAATGCACTCCCTTAGGAGTTTCACTTAGCCTCCTACTCTCTCCCTTTTCAAGAAAGGAGCCTGAACCATTCTGCTCAGCAATACTTAAGGTGGTTTGAGGGTTTTAGCTCAATTTATTTCCTGTTTTAGCCATGTTGGTCCCTTAACAATAGAAAAGCGCATACAAATTTAGAGTTCTGCCATCTCACCTGGAATTCAAAATGGTAATATATTTATTGAGCACAAAAGACTGAATTCACTGCTGAAGAATCCTAAATCTGCTCACATTAATAGGATTGTAACTCCTGCCCAATCCTAACTACACTATTCAAAATCTACAATGTTTAGTGACAGAAATTTAATTTTTGGGGGGGGGGGTGAGAAAGAGCAGACATTTCCCTCTTCTTCCTCCATCAACAAAACTGTTCTGCCACACCATTAGAATATGATCAGAAAAAGAAAACTGTGCTACTGTCCATTCCAATCTGGAAAATATAACAATTACTGAATTGGAGCATAAAAAATAAGTAAAATAATTATTCTTGCAGCAACATTGGATTCTAAACCAGCCAAGCACAAAAGGAGACCAAGGATCATCTGAAAATTCCAGGTAAGAAGGCAATGACAAACTACTTCTGCACGGTTGCCAACTAATCTACATGGGTGCATCCACATTACCATTAGGCAGCAATATTAATTTGGGGCAGTTTCTACTTTGTTGGATCAAACCAATGTTCTTTCATGAGGCTTCAAGATATTTCCCCAGTGCAAACCCAGAAAATTAAAATGTCCAGTTATCTGAAAAAAATGCATTTATAATAATTTCCAAGGCTTGTGCTGAGCTTAGATGTACTTCTTTAGCTTTATTTTTGAAAAGCTGTACCACAGCAGAGAAAATGTAATTGTACACTTATTATGTTGTCAGCTCCCACCTATCCTACAAGGTAGAACTCATGACTTCTTTTTTTTTAAAAAAAATATTTTTTATTAATATATAAACATTAAAAAAGACAAACATACATTGAAGACAACATCATATGTACTTACATGTCATCATCATATGTAAGAACTCATGACTTCTTATCCTTATATCACCGGATTGAAACCACCACAGTATTTGCTGTTTATTATGAAGTTGGCCAACTCTTTGAAAACAACCTTAGGATAGCCTCAAAAGGGCCTTATTCAAGAAATGTCCACTTATTTTGAGGTTTGTTTTATAGAGACTGAAGATCAGCACATAGTTGCTAAAAATATAAGGTCACAAGCAGGAGGAGGAGGAGGCAGGTTTTCAGGAAAAAAAGTAGCTAAATTCAGATATTCAGAATCTATCACTGCCTGTATTTATTTTATTTTATTTGTGAGATTTATATACCGCCTCACAGTGCAAGCACTCTCTAAGCGGTTTACACCAGTAAGCAATGTATATTTATATTGCCCCCAACAATCTGGGTCCTCATTTTACCTACCTCGGAAGGATGGAAGGCTGAGTCAACCTTGAGCCGGTGAGATTTGAACCGCTGACCTACGGATCACAGTCAGCTAAAGTGGCCTGCAGTACCCACTCTAACCGCTACGCCACCTCGGCTCATATTTCAGCTGAAATTGCTTACATCTACATTGGATTTCTATACTGCCATTCTCCCCTAATTTCAAAGTTGCATATCTCCTCCCCTGTGTAACCAGACACAGAGAAAAATTGACCATGAGGAAATTATGAATTATCTTTGGCCCCACTGGTTCCCAGAACTCAGCCAACAGTTTATTTAGGGTCACATTCCGCTACCTTAAATCTCAGGCCACAATGTAGTCGAAACAGGAGAAAAGGAAGAAGCAAAACGCCAGCCATTTAGAAGTGCAAGGCTGCCATTGTATTTGGTTGAATTCTATCCTGATACCAAGGCTTGAATCCCAGGCTGGTACTAAAGATCCTAGGCTAGAAACTGGGAGACTGTGAGTGACAGGCTTGCCTTAATCATGAACCTAGCTGACTTTGGGCCAATCACTCTCCCTCGGTCCTAGGAAGAAGGTAATAACAAACTGCTTCCAAAAATATTGCCCAAGAAAATTGCATGCATCTGTCCAAGCGGTCATCACCAGCCATGACTGATTTGAAAGCACACAAAAAAGCAAAGCAGTGCTTCAGATGTGAAGAAAACTTTGTGGTTCAGACTTGCAAATGAACACAACCAGCACTTTTCTACAATTCCTTAAAGCAGACATCCTTTGTCATGGATTGCCTATTTGCTCTCTGCAGCTGCCACACAGCCCCACACGTTGCAGGCAGGTGCTACATTCACACTCCTGTATACTCAATAGCACCTTTTTTTGGCTTCAAAACTGCAACACTGAAAGCTTTAATGAATATGGCTTTGAATGGCTAAGTCACACCTTAAATACAGGTAGCGCTCAACTTACAACAGTTCATTTAGTGACCGTTTAAAGTTACAATGGCACTGAAAAAAAGTGAGTTATGACCATTTTTCACACTTATGACCATTACAGCATCCCCATGGTCACATGATTCACATTCAAATCCTTGACAACTGACTCAAATTTATGTCGCAGTGTCCGGGAGTCATGTGATCACCTTTTGCAATCTTCTGACAAGCAAAATCAATGGGGAAATCAGATTCACTTAACAGTGTTACTAATTTAAGAACGGCAGTCATTCACTTAGCAAATGTGGCAAAAAATAGTCGTAAAATGGGGCAAAACTCACTTAACAAATTTTTCACTTAGCAACAGAAATGTTGGGCTCACTTGTGGTCGTAAGTTGAGGACTACCTGTAGTTAGGCATAAAATAAAATCTACTTATCTAGTTCCAAACATTATCTAGTTTGGAACTAGATAAGTAATTATTTGCTGGTCAAAAAAAAATCCCATCACAGACACCTACTCTCCCCACTACTTTGCATTCACAAAGATCATAAGAAGACATTTTTAAAGGCAACATTAACAAGACAGTTTAATAATGTCTCTGATTCTGCAAAGACAGGCCAATCAATGCTTATATTTCTGCCCTACAGCACTTTGACATCTCCGGGTCTAGTAGAGGATCTCTGATAGTGCCACTGAAATCCTAACCAGGGTAAAAGAATAGAAGCATCTTATATACTAGATCTAGATACGTGCTTGAAATATCCAACCTCATGGAAAATTGGGCCTCATATGTTTGATGATTTAATGAGTCACTGAATAGTTTGGTGGTAAAAGCTATATTTGGAAATATCACTGAATATTCAACCACATTCTATATTAGCTGCCTATCACAACTAAAGTACTACAAGCATAGGATAGGAGTTAATTCCACCCAGTGTCATTATAACCTTAGCACAGGGTTACGAATGAATCTTGGATATTCTATCATCCAAATCATAAATTCATTACCAACACCACCCTTAGATTTCTTTTGGACAACAAACTAATCAATTCAATGAGGTAACTATAAGTAATAAACCTAAGCATAACTATAACAACACTTGCTTCCCTTCTAACATTTATATCCTAAACAACTTCTTCTGTTTTAATTAGGAAAGATCAAGCCGGACAAAGAACACATTTCAGGACATAGTAAACATTTCAGAGGCAGACAAATATTACTTTTGTCCCCTCAGAACACACAAAATGAAGGAGTTTTTCAGATCTAATGTCAAGTTGTGAACCTTTTAAGGAAGAAAGCAGGGCAAAAATTTGTATGGAAATTCTGAAAGCTTAATTTTTAGTGCAAAACGTAAATAAAAGCCAACTAGTATGTGTCAAGGATCTGAAAGCATAAAACCCTGCTCTTATTTAACAGCTTTTCCATTTGGCCAGCTTTCTCCTTGTCCCCACCATCCCCCCTCCCCCCTTAATTTCAGAGCCACCTTCTGGGAAAGCGTATATACAAAGTTTCTTACTTGTAGAACAGAGAGGCTTGTTTGGCCTGAAAGGCTGAGTTTCTCTTGCTCTGAAGGGTACGCATTGAACCGATGTTCATACAGCCATTCCCGCAGAATCTTGACAGACTCTTTGGGGAGGTTGCCCCTTCGTTTCCTCTTGCCAGGCTGGGATGGGTCCTGAGAAATGCTCCCATCATCTTCCCCAAAGTCACTGTCGGACATTGTGGAACTGTTGGCAGATCTGTCTTGGTTCAAACCTGAAAGCATCAGAATTGTATGTTAAATGCAACTATTTGTGTGACCAGTTTCTGCAGAAGTAGGGAGCAAAGGGGAGAGGCCTGTTAATTTCATATGCTTTTCTGGACAGCCTTGTATTCTGATATAATAGGATATAAAATCTCGTATCAATGATGTCAAGGAATCATTAGGCATATCATGACTAGATCTATCTCTATCAAACACACAGAATGCTTTGTGTTCCTCAGTTTTGAAATACTAGAATCTCACCTTCTTTGTAATACAGAACACCCTTAAGAGGCAGCAGCAGCTGCAATTTGTTTGCTCAGAAATTAAAAGCTCTATAGGAGAAGTCTTCAAACTTCTATATGAAGAATATTTTTTAGAATATGATAGACTTACATATTAAACTTAAGGGTGATAGGACAATTCAGAGAATACATACAGTTGACAATCTAATCCAGGGGTTCCCTGAACTTGGCAACTGTAAGACTTGTGGACTTCAACTCCCAGAATTCTGGGAGTTGAAGTCCACAAGCCTTAAAGTTGCCAAGTTTGAAGACCTCTGCTCTATAGTAACCTTTTTTCCCAAATATTGCCCATTTCTTTTACAACAAACTTTTGACACAGCTAACCATCTAGTGCAATGGCTGGTCCCTTTATGGCACAGTCTTGAGGAAGGAGCATTTATCCCCCTAGGAGTTTTCTCCCCATTCGTCTGTGTGTATTTATCCCTGGAGTTGCTATGCAGAACTAAAATGCATTCATTAAAACACTTTAAAGACAGACAAACAGCCCCACTAGAGTTTTTAGTGCTTGTTGAACCATCACCCAAATATTAAGATATTAAAGGGCACACTGCTTTTTGGAGGATGTTGAAAGCTGAACACATTCTGTTCTTAAAAAGTTTCCTCCCTTAAGTACAGATTGTTACATTTACCAGCATTTTCTATCACTTCAAAAGTTGGGGGGAGGAGGAGGGAAGGACAGAAAGAACCTATAAGGAGGGGGGGGGATGGTCCACAGAAACAATCGACTTTCAGTTTGCTCAAGGCTGGCTGGCTTTCTTACTGCCCTTTTCCAGACATGTGGTCGAGTATGTTTGGAGCAAGGCATTCAAAGATCAACACGTCGGGGATCCACCCCCAGAAAGAGGGCATGCAAACACCAGGCAAATTCAAGTCCATTGAAATGCAAACCCGATTCCCTCTCGCTCTTTCTCTCCTCCCGCCCTCCCCGCCCCCCAAGAGAAAATGGCAAGACTTTGTGCCTAATTAAAAAAGCAAATGGATCCTCGTCCGATTCCTGCAGGCAACCGAGCGCCACGGGGCTTAGAGGAGTGGCTGAGTACGTGAGGCAGGCATTCTCCCTTCTGTTTTAAGTCTGTAACTCATCAGGGATGGAGGAGGTGCCTTTTCTTCTCTCTCTTTTTTTTCCGCTGCCGTTTCCTCCTAGCCGGGAGCTACCCACCAGCAGCTGCACATGGGAACGGCACAATCCAACCCACCGGGAAGGGGGGGGGGAAGCGCGCGGGAGGGGGACCATTAAAAGTGCAAACAATACAGGAAGGACTGAGGAGACTCGGGTCGAAAGCCCTGTTTTGTTTTGTTGGGTTTTGTTTTATTCGGCTTATATTTCCGTCAAACCGCCTACTTTCAACCAAAAACAAAACAAACCAGGACAACCCACCAATACCAAAAGCCAGCAGAAAAGGAAGTTGAAACGGCAACAAGCGGCCGCCGCCGTGCCCATTCCTACACAAAGGGAATGCCATTGAAACCAGCCCGACGAGGGGCGGAAAGGAACTGGGAGCGGGGGTGGAGGGTGGGGGGAGAGAAAGGGAAGGAAAGAGGTGGGGGGAGGTAAGCCCGATAACAGTTTTCCCCCCTTCTGTTTGAATTCAAGATGTCAGAAGTTTGCTTACAGAGCAAAGAAGCGCGCACGCTTTATTTGCAAAGGCGATTGAACTCCCCGGATTTCGCGCAACGGCAGTGGCTCGAGCAAAGGATTAGGCGCAGGAGTTGCCAAAGAAAAAGTAAAGTGGAATGCAAGAGATAACCTCGGCTCAGCCCTCCCACCTCCCCTCCCCATCCCTTTCTTTAAATCCCTACCCGTCTCTCCACGCACGCACAAAACCGGGACTCCATGTTGTCTGCCTGTTACACCGCCGCTCTTACCCCCAACTCTCCTCCTCCGAAGCCCTTCCATGGAGGGACCGAGGGGCAAGGCTGGGGGCGAGCCGAGACCTTCCCCTCCCGGATGAAAAGGGTTCCCGGGGCCCCGGGGACTGGAAGCGAAGAGCCGACTGAGGAAGGCGCGTACAAAAAAAAGTTTCCTTCGGTGTCTCTTGCCCTGAGTGACAGATGCCGAGACAGAGTTCTCTTTGTTCCAAAAGAAACAGGAACTTGCACCCCCTCCCCCCCCGCACGCGTTACCCCGGTTTTACACCAAACGCATCTCCACACACACACACCCCAGCTGTCATTCTAACAAGCTGGGATAATTCAGCAAGGGGGAATTTGGGGGGGGGGAACAAATTTTCTGGAAAATAAAATATCCCCAAACTCGTGATTTCTGAGGGAGAAAAATACGAATGGGGGGGGGAGAGGAGGAGGAGGAGGAGGAGTTTGCCAAAGAGAAAATTTGGGAAAGTTGCCATTTTGGGATTGGGGAGAAAAGAGAAACATGTAAAAAGTACAAGAAAAAGAACCTCTGAAAGTTATTTTAAAGCGAGCAATGAGGTTCCCGGTGGTCGTCGAGTCTTGCCTTTGTTTCTGCGTGGAGAAAGTTGGGTCTGCTTTTTCGCTTCTCCTCCTTCACCGTTGGACTAAACGGGACCGAACAAAAGAGTCCCTTCCTCGCTCCCTCGCCCCCCGGCACAGTTGAGTGCTCGGAAGGCATTTCTCCGTCGCCCAACTCCTCCTCCCTCGTGCTTTTCAATCTCTTCTTCCCCAGCGCCACTTTTGACAAAAGTTGAGCACCTTTTTGCAAGCGGCGGAGACGGTCGCGCACACAAAAACATACCCGGTCCCTCCAGGAGGTGCTCCATTCTCTACGCCCACACACACGCACGCGAAACTTCCCCCCGCGTGCTTTTGACAAAACAGAAGCGGGCTTGCACGCCCCCGAGTCTCTCTCTGCCGGAGCTTTCAGCCTGCAAAAGCGCTCCCTGCACGCTTTGGCGATCCAAACCGAAATTGGGTTTCATCCGGTCAAAGGAGGGAAGAGAGAGCGCTTAAACACCCTCCCGCCCCAAAACGAAACTTAACTCTCGGCCACTTACTTTTCCTCGACGGTTTCATTTTCTGTCTTGCGCTGCAGTGCTTCCCACTCCCGCCGCCCCCTGCCCCCTCCTGGCCGCGCTCCCGGCAGTGTTTGTCTCCAAAGCCTCGGCCGAGGCGAGCACTAGTTGCTGATGCTGCTGGATCCTGGCCGGCCGAGGAGATGGGACTTCTTTGTGTGCGCGCAGGCCGTTCAAGAGGAGGGGTCTCGGGGCTGTTAGATGTGCCTTTAATACCTAACCTGCTATACGGTCTGACAGCTCAGCCTGGAAGCTACCTCTCCGGCTGACGTCAGCTCTCCTCTTCCAGTGACTGCTCGGCTCCGCGCATCCAGAGTGCAGCGCGGGGGCAGCCCGTTTGAGGAGGTCGCGGGTCTCCTCCCCCTCCCCAAGATAATCGGAAAGGCGGGGGAGGGGGCGCAGGCGGAAGGTGGGACTCGGCAAGGCAGAAGAAACAAAAACAGAAGCTACAAGTCCCGGGGAAGGAGGTGCGAGTTGCACGCCTGAAAAAACTTCGATTCAAACAAAGTTTGCATTTGGAAACGCGCACGGACGTACGAATGGACCTCTCCGCTTGCTTTTGCAGAACGATTTGCGCAGGGGAGAATTGCAGAGATCAAAAACCAATGACCAAATGCTCACGAAATTTAAAAAAGAAAAGAAAATTTGCCTGAAAGTTTTCTTGCACTGATTTTTGTTCATCTGTCCAAGCTTCTTTAAAAAGCTGCTCTTGTTTCATTGTGTGCAAGATCTAACTTCCTATCCTGTTCTCCAAAATTGAAGTCCTGTGCAAAACCCCACTAAAGAGACACACTGAACCACAAACTAACCACGTTTTAGCCTAGCAGTGAAGGACAGGTAAATTGTGAGTCATCCGAAATAACGGCAAAATGAGTGGAACAAATTGAAATAAATGTATAAAGGAATATTGCACAGAGGGGATTTTAAAATTTTCATTCATTAAGATGAAGTCCCAAATCAAAAAGCTAGATCTAGCAGCAGCAGCAGTGGAAAACTATAAATCTTGCCCATGGTCACAAGTCAATTCTTGATGTATTCATTAAGAAATACCGTATTTTTCGGAGTATAAGACGCACCTTAGTTTTTGGGGAGGAAAATAGGGAGGGGGGAATCTGCCTACCAGGTATTCATCTGGCTAGCGTCCTTAGTCTGGTCTGCTTCAGCACATTATTTTATCCCCTTGTTAGGGCTGAAAAAAATCTTCAAAAGGAGTAGCAATGAAAAAAAGCCTGCAAAGACTTAGGGCTGGAAAAAATCATCTTCGGAGGGAGTAGCAATGAAAAAATCCTGCAAGTTGGATTTTTACAATCTTTACAATTTTTACTAATCTTTACAATTAGCATCTCGTTAGGGCTGGGAAAAAAAGCTTTGAAAAGCTACATTTTCAGTATAAGACGCAACCAAATTTTTAGCCTCTTTTAGGTGGGGGGGGGAAAGGTGCATCTTACACTCCGAAAAATATGGGTAAGTGCCACTAAACTTGATAGCACTGTACAGATAGTCCTCAACTAACAACAGTTCATTTAGTGACTTGTTGAAGTTACAACAGCACTGGGGGAAAAATACTTAGGGCTGGTTTTCACACTTATGACCGTTGCAGCATCCCATGGTCACGTGTTCAAAATTAATACACTTAAAAACAGACTCATATTTATGTCTTGCAGTATCCCAGGTCATGTGATCATATTTTGCGACCTTCTGACGAGCAAAGTCTTTGGGGAAGCCAGAGTCACTTAAACAACCTGTTACTAACTTAGCAACTGCAATGATTCGATGATAGTAAACTAGGGCACAACGCACTTAACAAATGTCTCACTTAGCAACAGAAATCTTGGGCTCAATTAAGTTGAGGGCTACCTATATTCACACTAATTATTTTGAGACTACAGCATTAAGTGCTGCTTAACATTTCTGTACTAGAACTTTGTCTGAATCAAATAAGCAAATTTTTAAATTTTATGAGATTGCTATAATTGTGTGCTTTTAACAAAATATTCAAACAATACAGCATTCCAATGAGATCTTCCTCCAGACCCCTCCACCAGAGGAGGGGAACTGTGTCTCCACAAAGGAGAGGCCAAGAATCTAAGCTCAGAGAGCATCATGGACTCCACAGTTCAACCCTGAGCTACATATCTTCTCTCCTATTAGAGCTTTTTCTATCCTGGCACATTAGAAAGGGTCTAGGGACAGCGGTCAGCAACCTGCGGCTCTGGAGCCGCATGTGGTTCTTTCATCCCTCTGCTACGGCTCCCTGTTGCCGGTCGGCACCACAATTTTGAGAGGAGCTTCCGGTTGGGGGAGGGAGGAAGCAGGGCATGCCAGGAGGAGACTCTATGGCAGGGGTGGCCAAATCGTGGCGCATGCGCCAAACGTGGCGCATTGCATCCTTGCGCCTACTTAGCTCGGCTCCTCTGGGCTCTGCCTATGGCAATTTAAAATGCGCTTCTGCCAGCGAGGAAGAGTGGGTGAGCATCGATCCCTGCCTCCGTGCAGGCAGCAGCACGTTTCAAAACGCTGCCAAAGGCAGCCCAGAGAAGCGGAGCCAGTCCAGCAAGTGAGGGAGACGTCGGCAAGAGGCGGAGCCGAAAGGGAGGGCTAAAAGGAAGTTTGCTTTTCAAGCCCTGCGCTCATCTGGCCTCTGCCTACGTCAGTTTGAAACGCCCAGATGAGCACAGGGCTTGAGAAGCAAACTTCCTTTTAGCCCTCCCTTTCGGCTTCGGTAGCGTTTTAAAACATGCTTCTGCCTGCGAAGAACAGGAGGCAAGCATCGGTTCCCTTCAAAATGCTTCGAAGGACTTTGGGGGTTTGGGGCGGGGGATGGGGCGTGGCGCGGCGCGAGTGAGGAAGGCAGCGGCAACAGGGACGCCGTGCCCCATCCCCCGCCCCAAACCCCCAAAGTGACAAAATTGGCGCATGGTATGCTTAAGGTTGGCCACCACTGCTCTATGGCAAGGTGTGGGTTTTCCAATCAAGTCCACAATTGATAGGGCTTTTGGTTAGGACTGGTAGAGGAAAAAGGACGTCGCGCTAGGAGGAGAGACTATGGTGGGGGAACTGAACTTCTGGTCAGCTCCAGAATTGAATGGGGGGCTTCCGGTTAGGTCAAGACCTTTGTGGCTCTTTGAGTGTTTAAGGTTGCCGACCCCTGGTCTAGGAATATAGTAAATAGCAGGCCTACTTATATGGATAACCTTGTTGTAAAATTTAACTGATCAAACATTTATATGTTAGTTAAAGTCATAACCCTCTCTCTACTCTTAAAATTTTCCTCGATCCTAAGCTTCCATGACTGAAATATTGCAGTGGATATAATTTGGAAGTAATATTGCAATTTCAGCCAAAAAAAATGGCAAAACACACTGGGCTTCATTGGAAACTACAGGTAGTCCTTAACTTACAACAGTTCATTTAGTGACCGTTCAAAGTTAAACATCACTGAAAAAAGTGTCTTATGACCATTTTTCACACTTACGACCATTGTAGCATCCCCGTGGTCACGTGATTTATATTCAGATGCTTGACAACTGACTCACATTTATGACAATTGCAGTGTCCTGGGCCATGTGATTGCCTTTTGTGACCTTCTGACAAGCAAAGTCAATGAGGAAACCAGATTCACTTAACAGTCATGTTACTAATTTAATAACTGCTGTGATTCACTTAACAAATGTGGCAAGAAAAGTCGTAAAAGGGGGCAAAAGTCCCTTAACAAATTTCTCACTTAATAACATTAATTTGGGGCTAAATTGTGGTCGTAGGTTGAGGACTACCTGTATGTGATCTATAAAGATGACTGTACAATTGGACATAATTCTGAAAAATGTTGAGCAAAGATTAGTGAAAAAACATCTCTTTCATAATATCCAAATAAAACTGAGAAATGAAACACAGAAAGGAAACAGGCCTTCATACTGTGAAGAGTTATCCTGTGGAATTTGTTAGTACAAGAAGTAATGGGATGTGTCAACCTGGACAGCCATAAAGAAGTTAGATAAAGTCATGGAGGAAAAGGTTAAGGCATTAACCAGAAACCATGAGACAATGAGATCTAGTCCCACTTTAGGCACAAAGCCAGCTGGGTGACCTGGAGCCAGACACTTTCTCTCAGCCCTAGAAAGGAGACAATGGTAACTGAAAAACCTTGCCAAGAAAACTGCAGGGATTTGTCCAAATAGTCTGCAAGTATTGGGCCCATACAAAAAATAAATATTAATAGCAATATATTACTTCCAGTATCAAAAGTAAGCTGGTGTACTATCAAAGAAGGCTTTTGACTAGGGAACCTGAGCCAGAGATGCTATCAACCTGTGTACCTTCCAGAGAATAAAGTTATCCAGGATTCTAGAGCTTTTCAAAAAGTCTCCTTTCTCCAATCTCGTGCCTTCCAGGAGTATAATGATCCAGCTTAATACAAAATACTGGGAGACAGAGAATATGAAAGGTTTTCAACACAACTTTTTGTTATAAAAGACACTTCATTTCTTTATTTTTTAATGGCCCTGGAGCTGTCGTCCTGTGGATGTTTATAACTAGAATTGGCACAAATGACTTTTTGAAATTCTTTACCAAATGTTGGGTAGAGAATTCTGGTGGAAACTTTCACAGAATTTCAGGTCAAGTCACATACATCCCTCCCTGCCTACTTAGAAGTGCCTACTACTGAATAGCCTCATGAGATAGGTTTCTTGGTTATAGCTTTCCTTAGGACGGTGATGGCGAACCTATGGCACGGGTGCCACAGGTGGCACGCGGAGCCATATCTGCTGGCACGCGAGCCGTTGCCCTAGCTCAGCTTCAGAGTGCATGTGCGTGCATGCCAGCTGATTTTTGGCTCGTGCGGAGGCTCTGGGAGGGTGATTTTGGCCTCCGGAGGGCCTCCGGGGTGGCAGGGGGAAGCGTTTTCGCCCTCCCCAAGCTCTAAGAAAGCCTCTGGAGCCTGGGGAACCAAAAAACGGGCCTACTGGGCCCACTGGAAGTTGGGAAACAGGGGAGTGGGGGGGTCACACACGCATGTGCAGGGGGGGTGAGGCAAGTGGGGGGGGCTTTGAATTATGGGTGTGGGCACGCACGTGTGTGCGATAACGCGTGTACGCACTATTTCGGCACCCGAGGAAAAAAAGGTTCGCCATCACTGCCTTAGGATGTAATGGAAGTGTGATAAACCTGTGAGGTTGTTAGAAAGTCTGCTGTGTAAATGAAAGGTGAGACATTCAAACATACTTTTTCACTATCTCTTAGCTAAATAAGCAAAAGACTACCATATTCCTCCCAAAATGATTTCTGATTTTTTTTAAATTAAAAAAAAAACCCCACTAAGGCAAAGAGTCCATGTAGAGTTGGGCGGCATATAAACTAAACCAAATAAATAAATGAATAAATAAATAAAATTCTTTCATCAAATTAACTATGAAAACTGGTTAAAGTGCAGAATTTATTTATTTATTTATTTATTTTGTGAGATTTATATACCGCCTCACAGTGCAAGCACTCTCTAAGCGGTTTACACCAGTAAGCAATGTATATTTACATTGCCCCCAACAATCTGGGTCCTCATTTTACCTACCTCAGAAGGATGGAAGGCTGAGTCAACCTTGAGCCGGTGAGATTTGAACCGCTGACCTGCGGATCAGTGTCAGCTAAAGTGGCCTGCAGTACCTGCCTCTAACCGCTGCGCCACCTTGGCTCAAATTTCTCTGATCAGCACTACAGACCTTTTGTAACCAATGTTTGCATAAGATGGGTATTCATCAATGCACACTTTGCATTCATAGCTTTAAAAATTTAGAGATACGAAATATATGCATAAAACTGAATTTATGTAAAGATAGAATTGGGGATGGTATTTATAAATTGCAGATTAGGCCCTTGTATTAATTCTTAAATTTTATCTCAACTTTCCTTCAAGAACCTGAGATTTACCTTTGTTTTTGTTTTTTTGCTACAAGCCTTTAAATCAGGCTGCAAATTAATGTGGTCTGTATTATTTATATAGACCAGTATGAATGCAGCCACCAGTCCGATACATATTCTACTTGTGGCTGGGTGATTAGAGGAGTATCTCTTTAAAACCCTGGATAGACACTATCTACAAAGGGCCTGGATTCATATAACATACTGAGCCATTACTTCTTTAAACACAATTTACTTAATAATTCATAATTAGATGAGTTAACACATCATAAAGCATTATAATGTGAGTTGTTTGGTTTTGGCTTAGCATATTGTGTAAATATATCCAGAATATCCTTAAGGGCTTAGAACAGGATGTTGATTGAAATATGTACAGAATTACTTCTTTTTTAAAAAAAAAATCAGTTATTCTTTTGACTGAAAGGCTGTGGACATACCGGTATGTCTAATGTGGAAAGTCCTGGAAATTCCTATAATAGGGGGGAGGGAAATAAGCAGGCATGTTCCCATTTATCCATTAAAAAGTAACAACTTTATCTACAATTAAACTGTTCACTCATTTCTATTTTTAAAAAAACTACAGTAAGCTTTTACAATATAATTTGCAAAACAAAGTTTTGCTTAATTTCATTACTAAGCAAGGATACTTCTAAAACATGCTTTAAAGAAGCTTGTTTTCCTCACAAATATTTTTAAAGAATACTTTAACTAAATGCATTTTAAACAGTCTTTAGTTAAACTACCTGAAATCTGTAGTAAGGAGTATTAAAATCTTTCATAATCCCATAAAATCAAGACAAATGATCAAAGTATTAAGAAGCAAGCTTTTGCCATTTTCAATTTTAATAAAGATTTAACAAAAATCTAGTTTATTGACTAGATTACTTCAAGGACTGTTCATGCATTGTTTTGATTTAACTACCAGTATATGTGAATAAATTGTAATGATTCATGGAAGTTAGATGATAAATAGTCACTGAATTCAGACATCATTTACCCAAAATCAAAACACAAATGCATGCTATTGTAACAAAATCATCTATGAACCTGGCTTCCATGGCATTATTTATTGACCCCTCGCATCCTGGACATAAATTGTTTCAACTCCTACCCTCAAAACGTCGCTATAGAGCACTGCACACCAAGACAACTAGACACAAGAACAGTTTTTTCCCAAAAGCCATCACTCTGCTAAACAAATAATTCCCTCACCACTGTCAAACTATTCACTAGGCTGCATTACTATTACTATTAGTTTTTCTCATCGTTCCTATCACCCATCTCCTCCCACTTATGACTGTATGACTGTAACTTGTTGCTTGTATCCTTACGATTTATTTTCATATTGATTGTTTCCTGATTACTTACTTGAACCCTATGACAACCATTCTTGACAAATGTATCTTTTCTTTTATGTACACTGAGAGCATATGCACCAAAGACAAATTCCTTGTGTGTCCAATCACACTTGGCCAATAAAGAATTCTATTCTATTCTATTCTATTCTATTAGTCTTCTCATCGTTTCTATCAGCCATCTCCTCCCACTTATGACTGTATAACTGTAACTTGTTGCTTGCATCCTTACGGTTTATATTAATATTGATTGTTTCCTGATTGCTTATTTGTACCCTATGGCTATCATTAAGTGTTGTACCTCATGATTCTTGACAAATGTATCTTTTCTTTTATGTACAGTGAGAGCATATGCACCAAAGACAAATTCCTTGTGTGTCCAATCACACTTGGCCAATAAAGAATTCTATTCTGTTCTGTTCTGTTCTGTTCTGTTCTGTTCTATTCTATTCTATTCTATTCTATTCTATTCTATTCTATTCTGGCTTATAAACAGTAGGTTATGCCCTAGTATGGTTTAGTCGAATGTGATTAAACAAATCATGGTTCAACACAGCTTTGAATCTAACCAGTGTGTGTATCAAACTGTCAATTAGTTTCACCCTTCAACAAGCTAATTTCTTGATGGATACTACTTTGTATTCACTATAACCTACTTGCAGGATGTCTGTAGAAATGCAACCTGCTAGTATGTGCAAAATTCATTAAAAAAAGTTTTTTGGACCATTTCAAGTCTCACATAATAGCTGAGAACCCCACTTGGGTACTCTAACATTAGCTATTTTCATACTTATCAAAGTTTGATTAACCAAGATTTATTCAAGAAGCCGCAGTAGGCATAGTTCAAATAACGATGATGGATGAACCCAACACACCATCAAATAAACAAAGCCTACTGTAGTGCAATGTGTTGTCTGAACTCTTTTTTTTCCCAACATGGTGTTGGCTTGTAAGTTCCACATTGCTCACCAACATGGTGTTGGCTTGTAAGTTCCACATTGTAAATTCCACAATTCCCATCGGCTTGCCATAATAATGAAATATTATGGCAAGAAATTTTCAGAGTAAGTATCTTGTTAACATTAATGATGGTGGGAATATGTCTCTATTACCACCTGATGGTATAATTACATGATGGAGAGGCTCCCCCTTCCGTGATGATTCTTAACCAATGGCAAAATTGCCAGTTGTACTATATGCATATAAAAACTTTTTTACCTTCTAGTCTATGTTGTCGCCCTTAAGAGTCTCCTGTTGTGAAGGACAGATATACAAATATCAGAAATACACAACATTCAGATCTCAGCAAACTGAATTGTAAATATAAAGCTTGATCTCTCTCTCTCTCTCTCTCTCTCTCTCTCTCTCTCTCTCTCTCTCTCTCTCTCTCTCCCCCCCCCCCCCATGCACGCATGAGAGAGAAGCAAGTATTCAAATAGTATTCATTCATGGTATTTCATCAATCTAAATGGAGTTCCACAAGGCTGGGTCCTGTGTTCTCTAATTGTTAGTACTTTCACTATTTAGATGAAGAATTCAGAACTCTCAGAATAGAATAGAGCTGGAAAGGACCTTGGAGGTCCAACCCCCTGCTCAAGCAGGAGATCCTATACCCGTGATGGCAAACCTATGGCACCTGTGCCTGAGGTAGCACGCAGAGCCCTCTCTGTGGGCACATGCAGCATCACCAGCTGCTCTTCCGGGTTCCATCGCATGCATGTGCACCTGCCAGCTGGTCCATCGCGCATGCGCACTGGCCAGCTGCTCTCTTCCGGGTTCCGGCACACACATGCATGGTGAGCATGCGTTCACTGGAACCTAGAAGAGAACAGATGGCTTGTGCGCATGCGTGACAAACCAGCTGGCTGGTGCACATGCGTGCGATGGAACCCAGAAGAGCGGCAGGCTGCCACGCGCATGCACACTAGACAGCTGCTCTCTTCTGGGTTCTTGTGCTCATGTGTGCGCATGCACACCTCAGGGGTGGGTTCTGGTTTTCTTTGCTGCTGATTCGCTCAGGGACGTGCTGCGGGGGTGCGCATGCATGCGCAGTACTTAAAAAAAGCTTCTGCGCATGTGCAGAAGCTAAAAACAAGATGGCACCGCCGGGAGAACCGGCTCGGGGGTGTGGCAGGCCTGAGTCGCTGCTGGTTCTAGTGACCCAGGCCGCCAAGTTACTACCAGTTCTATTGAATCGGTCCAAACTGGGAGGAACCCACCACTGGCGCGCGTGCGCGCTCCAGTTTTGGCACTCAGTGCCAAAAAAGTTAACCATCACTGCCCTATACCATTTCTGACAATTGACTGTCCAATCTCTTCTTAAAAACCTCCAGTGATGAAGCATCTACAACTTCTGACGGCAAGCTGTTCCACCGGTTAATTGTCCTCACTGTTAGAAAGTTTCTCCTTAATTCCAGGTTGATTCTCTCCTTGATTAGTTTCCATCCATTGTTTCTTGTCTTGCCTTCTGATGATTTGAAATTTAAGTTGTCCCCCTCTTCTTTGTGCCAGCCCCTCAAATACTGGAATACTGCTATCATGTCCCCCTAGTCCTTCTCTCTACACTAGCCATACCCAGTTCCTGCAACCGTTCTTCATATGTTTTAGTCTCCAGGCCTTTAATCATCCTAGTTGCTCTTCGCTGCACTTTTTCCAAAGTCTCAACATCTTTTTTGTAATGCAGTGACCAAAACTGGATGCATTATTCCAGATATGGCCTTACTAAAAGATAGAGGGAATGCTTATCACAATTGTACATTATACAAAACTCAGTGGGATAGCTAATACCCTAGAAGACGGAAATAAACTTCTTGACAGGCTGGAGAAATGGGCTAAAAATAACAAGTTTTTACAGAGTAAAGGTTGTTACTTAAAAAACAAAAATCACATGCACATAAATAGAATGAAGAAATGCCTGGCTTGGCAACTGTTATTGTGAAAATGATTTTGGGAGAGAATTAACTGCAAAGTTAATATGAGTCCGCAGTGTGATGGGGCTGCAAACAAAGCAAGTGAAATTTTAAAGCAAGCAACTACAGTATAAGCATTTGAAATCTGAGGATAGCGTGTTCCACAATGTTCTGCTTTAGTCAGGCTCCTCCCTGAATTCTGTGTTTAGTTCTGAGCACCATGTTTTAAGAAGGATTCAGAAAAGGTCAACAAAGATTATCTGCAGGCTAATATAGAGTATAGCAGCACAATGCAAATAACCATGTCAAGCTCAGGAAATTAGAAGTCCAGACAGTTCAAATGAATGTAGGTCTATTGTATGCTAATGTTCTGTACAAGAATCTGAGCTACTAATGGTCAAAGCAAATTAGCAGTAGATAAGACTCAATGGAATTCAAGGTGGGCTGTATTTAGATATCTGGTGAGCATGAAGGGACTTGAGACTGATGACAGGTTTGATCCCTCCCTGCTCATCTCCTACAATCTCAAAGGATGGCTATCCCATAGAACAGGGGTGGGCTGCTATGGCAACTTTATGACCAGTAGACTTCAAATCCCAGAATTCCTGAGCCAACATGTTGCCATGGCTGCCCACCCTACCTTAGAAGAACAAGACCTACTTTTTTTGTTTCTTGATTCTAACTCTTCTCTGTCTCCATATTTGAATGATTGAGGGAGAGGGAGAGAGAGAGAGAGAGAGAGAGAGAGAGAGAGAGAGAGAGAGAGAGAGAGAGAGAGAGAGAGAGAGAGAGAGAGAGAGAGAGAGAGGGAGGGAGAGGGAGAGGGAGAGAGAGAGAGAATATATGTATGTATGTATGTATGTATGTATGTATGTATGTATGTATGTATGTGTGTGTGTGTATATATATACATATATATGTGTGTGTGTATGTATATGTATGTGTGTGTGTATGTGTGTGTATATATATATATATATATACACACACACACACACACACACACACTCACTCACATACATATACATACACAATACATAATTAACATTTTCTTTAAAATCTTAGTTACTTTTTCATAATATTAGAAAGTAAATAGCCGTATAACTATAAAAGACTATATTTTTTGAAATACAACCCTAACCAATTATATAAAATATTATACGGTGGGAGAAAAGAAAGGATTTTTTAAAAGAAGAAAATCTATGCTAAATTACCTATGGAGGAAAAATGAAAACCAAAGAAAAAAAGAAGTATCCTCCTACAGAAAAGAAACAAAGAAACCTTTTAACACATAAAAACTTTAAAGGACACTAAACAAAAATAATATAAAAAAATAGCTAATTTAAAGGAGAAAAAAAAGATTTGGCTATTAAGGTCACATCATTTTCATAAATTTCAATAGTGGGATTAATTCTTAAATACTGCAATGAAATAAACGTAGACCATATGGAATCATATTGTCCAGTCTTGCCTCTCCTTTGGTATGGACACACGTGAGCAGGGTTGGACTGGTTAGCATTTAGTTGGGAGACTCTTGGAAAATGTCATCCTTCTGGGAAGTCAAAGAAACATTCCAGAGAGCCACTGCAAACCATTTTTGTACTGTTGCCAAGAAAAGTACATTCTATAATCATAAGGAATCCAACACAACTTAAGGGCCTCTTTATCATGTCTGTATGTAATCACAATAACACTTACTTGCTGATTGAAGTTCTAAGGAGAATCAAGCCAACCCATCATTTTTTGGGGGAGGGAAAACAGCAGTTGAAAATACAATTCTTAAATCTTGGCTCCTCCTGACTTGTAATTATTTTGGGGGAAAGGCATTGGCTAGTCTAGGACATGGATTAGATTCTGCCTTCATCCTCCTGGGGTGTGTGAACTGAGTTAATTAACTCCATTGTGCAAGCTGATAAATTTAGGCAAAACTAGAGGGAGAATGGTACATAATTAGCTCAAGTAGAGGAAAGACTTGAAAGAGATCTAGTTAAGGGAACACACACACACACACACACACACACACACACTTTCCTATGCTCCTCCCGTCATTTTAGTAAGAAAACCAGAGCTGAATGGAATGGATAAGGCCCAGTGAAGGTGAAATAGATTTCAGGCTCTTCATCCTTTCAGCAACAAATGATCTAAACAAACTCAAAAGCTTCCATCTGATTACTAATTAGAAACATAGCTGTGATGGTACTTCCGAGGCCTTGGGAAGTAGCCTGATCCTATGCAGGCTTCCTTGGAATTCAATTCAGTTCAGTTCAAATCTTTACTGTCACTGCACAACATATGTACAATGAGATTGGTTGAGCTCCCTCAGAGCTCCCTCAAGAAGCCCCATTGTGCTGAAAGGGGCCACAATCCTATCTAAGCTTCCTTTCACTGAACCAGGTTGCACATCATCTTATCACTGAAGCAGCTGATCTATTTTCAGTAATGGGGGGGAGCGTCTCTTTTTGAGGAGAAAAGAGTGATTGTAAAAAGTAATTTGAATTTAATCAGTTCCATTTAATTTAACCAGTTCAATCTAGGGTGGATTGTAGCCTAGAAATGTCAGCCCTGGCACTGTCAACCCACTTTTCTATTCTTCCTCCTTGTCGTGACAGTTCTTCTTGCTTCTAACTAAAAATAGGCGCTGGCCTAGAAACCAGGACATTCTGAGTTCTAGTGCTGTCTTAGGCTAGGTGATTTTAGATCACTCTCTCTCTCAGCCCAACCCACCTCACAGGGTTGTTATTGTGGGGGAAAGAGAAAGAGGAAGGAGTATTGTGTATGTTAACCACCCTGGGTTACTTATAAAGCAGGGGTGTCAAACTGGCGGGACGCATGCATCATGCGCAGGCCACGCCTACCCCAGCTCCGCGAATGGAGAAAATATCATGTGACGGCAACGTGACGTGGGGAGTTTGACACCCATGTTATAAAGCAATAAAGTTGGGGTTTAAACAATCTGATTAAAAATACATACATTAGTTGTTGTTCCCTGTGATATTGAACAATCCATTACATTTGTAATGTATTAAATTAGTTGATTTATGGCAGGACAGTTTTTTCCATGCAGTCTATAGCTTTCTTTGAGCATCTAGAACACTGAACTGCAGAGAATATAGTTCTATATATTCTATAGTTAATGTAGAATACATTGCAGAGTCTAGCTTTGTTATATTCAGAATAAAGTCAGTCACCCAATGGATTTACTAACAATAAAGATGCAATCACCCAACATCACAAAATTGGAAATTACAATCAGAAGGAAAGTTGAGAAAACAGACCCAATCCAAATATCTATGGAGATTCTCAATCAGCCAGGTTACAGTTGTCCCAAAAGTGCTTCCCACTAAGGCAGAGGTTCCCAACCTGGGGGTCGCAACCCCTTTGGAGGTCGAACGACTATTTCCCAGGGGCCGCCCTGGCATCCTCAGCTCCCCCCCCCACTGCCACAAGCCTGGCCATATCGCGCCCCACAACCCGCGACCCACCGCAACCCACCCCGCCGCCGCCATTTGGGTTCTTTTACCCTCTGCGCATGCACAAAGCGTCCTGCGCATGCGCAGAGGGTAAAATAACCCAAATGGTGGCGTCTGGGCAAAGTCTCTAGATCCGGGCGAGGTCTCCGCGCGCTTCACGTGTTGCCTCTGGGAGCTTTTCAAGCCCCGTCGCAAAAGGCGTGCGCGTCTTCGGCAGGGCCGGGACAGGCAGCTGCCCAGAGAGAACCACCCCCTTCACCCCGAACACTACAGATAGACTGGAGAGACTCTGCGAAGGGATGGCACTCTCTGGGAAGCCGCCTGTCCCGGCCCCGCTGAAGTAGCGCACGCCTTTCGCGACGGGGCTCGAAAAGCTCCCAGAGGCAACACGCGAAGCGAGCGGAGACCTCGCCCGGATCTGGAGACTTTCCCCAGATGCCGCCATTTGGGTTCTTTTACCCTCTGCGCATGCGCAGGACGCTTTGCGCATGCGCAGAGGGTAAAAGAACCCAAATGGCGGCGGCGGGATGGGTCACGATGGGGGCGCGGGGGTGGGTCGCGGGTCACGGGATTAGGAAGGTTGGGAACCGCTGCCCTAAGGGCACTTTGCAATTGGACTTTCTTGGGGTTTCCCCCCCCCTTGAAAATCTCTCACTTCTCACCCAAGAAGAAGCAGCTTCAACTTCTCATCCAACTGAAGAAGCTTCTTGGATGAGAAGCAAAACGTTTTGGAAGAAGCACCTTTGGGAGACCCAACCTAAGATGCTATATAGGTAGTCCTCGACTTAAAACAGTTCATTTAATGACTGTTCGATGTTACAGTGGCACTAAAAAAAGTGGCTTATGATGACCATTTTTCAGATTTACCATTGCAGCATCTCCATGGCTACATAATCGAAATTCAGATACAGAGCAGGTGACTCATATTTATGACAGCTGCAGTGTCCCATGGTCATGTGATCCCCTTTTGTGACCTCCTGGCAAGCAAAGTCAATGGGGAAGCCAGATTGACTTAACAACCATGTTACTAACTTAACTGCAGTGATTCACTTAACAACTGTGGCAAGAAAAGTCGTAAAATGGAATAAAACCCACTTAACAACTGCCTCACTTAGCAACAGAAATTTTGGGCTCAATTGTGGTCGTAAGTCGAGGACTACCTGAAGATTTTATAACCATCTTTATTGAGTTTGATGGCCAATCATTGAACATTTAAAGCAGTTATAGAAAATCAATATGAAATGGCTATAGAGCACTGCACACCAAGACAACTAGACACAAGAACAGTTTTTTTCCCAAACGCCATCACTCTGCTAAACAAATAATTCCCTCACCGTCAAACTATTCACTAAGGCTGCATTACTATTACTATTAGTATTCTCATCGTTCCTATCACCCATCTCCTCCCACTTATGACTGTATGACTGTAACTTGTTGCTTGTATCCTTACGATTTATATTAATATTGTTTCCTGATTGCTTATTTGTACCCTATGATAATCATTAAGTGTTGTACCTCATGATTCTTGACAAATGTATCTTTTCTTTTATGTACACTGAGAGCATATGCATCAAAGACAAATTCCTTGTGTGTCCAATCACACTTGGCCAATAAAGAATTATGTTCTATTCTATTCTATTCTATTCTATTCTATTCTATTCTATTCTATTCTATTCTATTATATCCCCAAAATTTAGACTGGACTACCGCGTTGCACCAAGATTTGCTTGTAAGTGATTTGTTGAATTACAAATGCTTCAGTCCATACATATTCTGCCATAAACTACAGCTTACAAATCAGAGGGGCTTGGTTTATACAATACGTTAAGCCAAAACTATGCAAGGTACATTTCTTGACAGATAACCGAGTCATGATTATTATTTTTAACTATCATAGCATTGTCTTAAGACAGTCATTATTCTCCAATAAAAATCTATTCTAATATTTTTGTTTATTCATAAGCTCCCCAGAAAAATAGAGGAAGAAAAAAGACTAGGAGTAATGGTGTATGTCTACCGTGGCAAAAACATAATTAAACAATTATTTGTAAGAGCCGAGGTGGCGCAGCGGTTAGAGGGGGATACTGCAGGCCACTTTAGCTGACTGTGATCCGCAGGTCAGCGGTTCAAATCTCACGGGCTCAAGGTTGATTCAGCCTTCCATCCTTCTGAGGTAGGTAAAATGAGGACCCAGATTGTTGGGGGCAATATAAAAATATACATTGCTTACTGGTGTAAACCGCTTAGAGATTGCTTGCACTGTGAGGCGGTATATAAATTTCACAAACAAACAAACAAACAAACAAATAACTAAATAAACAAACAAACAAACAAACAAACAAACAAACAAAACATAAACCATTTCTTAATACATGCAGTATAACAATATTCTAGAATGGCACAAAGGAAATGTAGAAGAATCCTAACTTTTCTTTTGGTCCCCTCAATGCTAGTTGCAAATTTTAAGACTTTCAAGGCAGCTAGTTGGGACAGCTGACTAATAGTAGCCTTGCCAACAGAAGAGGAAGAAATTCTCAGCGAGATGGCCCTTCAACCTAAGATGGATTTGTTTCAAGGGCAATTTGCTACTGTATGTTTACTCCTCGGGACATCTCAGATTTCATTACAGCAACACACACACATCACACTTACAGCAAGATTGTTAAAGCTAATTGTCACACATCTAACACCCTTATTCAGTTGCTAATGATACAACTCCAGGAACTTTACAAAAGAGGAGAATACCTACCAATTCATCCTCTACAAAAGAAAATGTCTTGGGCTATAGAAATGCTTTGCAAATCTGCAACTCTTCCTTGGAGCATTGATCTTAAAATTCCAAGTGTTGGAGTGGATGCCAACATTAAAAATAAAAATTTTATACACATATTCATTGCCCTTTCAATGTTAAGAGAAATACCACAAAGGGGTATCTGACTTCCAACATATGGGAAAAGGAGAAAAATGATGCTTTTCCTAATAAATTGTGCTGAAAATAAGGAGGAGGGCATTGTTTGGAATATTTAATAACTAGAAAAACTGCTTAAGAAGAAATGATTTTCCCACTATTTAGTTCCTTTTCCACCTAACATGGGAGATGTTAACTATGCCCAGTTTAGAATGATAACTCCCACCATTATAAACCAGACTAAATAGTGTCAGGGTTCCAGGAAACACCCCCATGAAATAAAACTCTGAGGTTTCCATAGGAAATGTTATAATTATTTACCCGTAAAGACAATGCATTGATGGCACATACAAAACTATTTAGGCATTTTGACTGAGAGTTGCCCATGTTATTTACCTACCATGTATTCTACAATGCTTTTTCCATGTCTTTTCAGAACTTTTATTCATTTTAATGGGACTTCCTTCTTCATAAATGTGTGTGGCAACTTTCTTCAATCTGATGCCTCTTACATCTGAAAGTTGTTAGACAAAGAAGAGTGGAGTATAAAACTGCAGCCTGAGCCTAAAAAGGCCAGAAGAAAAGAAATCTCCTTTCCTCTTTTTGCATATTTTTGTCTTCTTTAAGACATTGTTCCACTGTTCACAATCAGCAGGTTGTGAGTTCGATCCTAGGTAGAGGCAGATGTAGGGTCTCCCGCTTGGGCAGGGGGTTGGACTAGATGACCTGCAAGGTTCCTTCCAACTCTGTTAATCTGTTTAATCTGTTAAATTCTATGCTCATCAATAAGCTTGGACAATTCACTCCAGGGCTTCTTGGCCCAATTAGTTTTATCATCTCTTAATCTTTCAGAATTTGTAGAAATCTGCAGCCACACACACACACACACACAAAAGAGCAGCTAATCTATATCATAAAGGGTTTTTTTCCTATTTTGGTTCAACAAAGGAGGCAAACATTTCATTTGTGTGAGGTGGAGAATTATAAAATCTGATGTTAGAATTTAAGTTCCAAAGGAGTGACTATCTAAAAGCATGGAACCCTAGGAACTTCTACTGTGTTTGTGTTGCTACTAATTCCCCTAATTTAAGAAAGTTATTTAGAAGGTAGCAGAATGGATAGCATTTCCTCAATATATCTACCTTCGTGTGAATTTTGATCATTCAAAAGAAATATCTGCAAATAGAAAAATGAGCTTTTTATAAGCCCTGCCCTGCCTGCTGGTCAGAGAACAGACTTAAGGGAATATTGATCTGGTTTCTCCACCATTGACATGTTGTGTTTGCTCATTTGCTTTTTGTCTCCACTCAAGTTGGTAGATAACTCAGCCTCTAAAAATCTCCTGTTTGCTTTCTGACCTCTCGTAACTAACGGGGTATTGGGTGACAGAGATAGCAGGGTTACCAGTTAATAAGTGACTCTGAGCTACAGATGTAAGAGGAAGTGTTAAAAGGGGGGGAATTAAAGGGTTGAGACAAAAGGAATTCAAATTTTGCAGAAATTCCTTAATTATTCTACATATAGGACATCCACACATTTTCAAAGGAAATTAATAGACAAATATAAGAAAGATTACATTAGCAGCTCCAATTAATAGATTGGAAGCAAGTTGGCAGCAGAAAGTGAAGGAAATTGACATTTAATCAACCTTTCTCTGCCAAGGGCTGCTCCTGGACCTCAGCTGCCTATCAAAAGCTACACTTCAAAGAAAGGGTGCAGACATAACACAATGGGTGAAGTAAAAAACTAATTTCAATTTGAGTTAAATTAAACTCAGTTAATAAGTTCCTGGTGTATTTCATAATCCCTCCCTTCTACCACTTTAAAAATACAATTCAATGACACACTTGAAGGATCTAGGGCAGTGTTTCTCAACCTTGTTAATTTTAAGATGAGTGGACTTCAACTCCCAGCATTCCCCAGCCAGCACTGGCTGGGGAATGCTGGGAATTGAAGTCCACTCATCTTAAAGTTGCCAAGGTTGAGAAACACTGATCTTGGGTATATACCGGTACATATTTCTTCTTTATCCCCTCCAATACAGCTGATGGCTTCTTTGTGGTTAATGATGCTGGACAACTGTACTTGGTTACCTTTCTAAGTAATACAAGCTAAAATAAGAAGGGCAAATAAGAAACTATGGTTTCACTAATAAATGTTAAATATTAGTGGTGGCTACTGCACCTAGACCCTACACAAGGGGTGGGCTTCAAAATTTTTAGCAAGGGGTTCTCTGCCAGGTTGCTGGGTGGGCATGGTCATGGTGGGCATGGCCTACTCAGCCTCCTGCATCACGGGGGGGAGGGGTGTTTTTGCCCTCTGCAGGCTCCAGAGGTTTTCCTCGAGCCTCCGGGAGGGAGAAAACTGCCTCCCCAGGCTCTGGAAGCCCTTTCTGGCCTTCCTGAACTTCCGGTAGGCCCGTTTTTCACCCTCCCCGAGCCTCCGCGCATGCCCTGCACTTACCTGCATACAAAATGGGCTGCTTAGGGACTCCTGGGAGGGGTGGGTGGAACCCCAGCCAGGAGTGGGATTTGGGGGTTCTCTGAACTGCACAGAATCTTAGCTAGAGGTTTTCCTGAACCCCTGTGAACCCCCAGCAGCCCACCCCTGTCACGGTGTGATTATTGCCTGTTACATGTATATGCAGGGAGATGCATCCCTATTCAATATAATGGTTTATTCCTGAGCACGTAATTGATATGTTCTTGTACGCATGTGTGCATTCCAATCTCGCTCTACTCTTCTTTTTCTGTCTTCCATTGAGAGAAGATGCACATTTATATCAGAGATGTAAACAAATGAGGATTTATTGTTTTTGTACCGAAATAAATATTTTACTTAGATTTTTAAACTGCGGTTTTATTTCTAAATGTTTGGATTCCAGGAAAAGATATATATCGCCTCTGTGAGATTAATTCTCACATCTGTCAACCCCAGCCCTACACGTAGCACTTTATGGCATTTCATGATACCTTCAAAGATTAATAGCCAGAACATTCTCCAGATCCTTAGATAGCACTTTCAGCCTAGACTTTTGGTGGAGATTCTAAAAAATGTAAGCTAACAAATGTGGATGGTAGGCTAGAGAAGACTGAAAGATATTGAGTCACAAGTGATAAATCTAAACAAAACAAGAGATCCACTCAGACCCTGGATATCTCATAATCTAAATTCAAGGGATTAATTCAGACATCAGATAAGGGCCATCTCTCCCTTCCCCATAGCTTGTGGTTGGAGAGAGATTTAAAAAAATGATATCAGACCCCCTTCTCTAAGAGAATAGGGGATTGCAATTTTTGACATGGGTGCAAGCTCATCCCTGCTTCAGTTCTTTCTTAAATTATAACTGTGTAGATGACTGAAATTGTATGACAGCCAAAGTTAAATGAATTACATGATGACTAAGAACTGATGTCTGCATGCCTAACAATCTGTTGATTTGAGGAACTGTTGGGCTAAAATGTACATCATTCCCAGGTGGATAATGGGAGTTGTAGTCCAGGAGATTAAGTTGAAGATGGATATACTTATGGACATTTGTTGGTTAACTGGTTTGTCCATTTTGCCCACAGATTGAAATAGTGATGCTGAGATAACAGGTATATAGACTAGTGCTAGTGACAATCAAAAACTAAATCTCAGTTTTTACCCAGGGTACTGAAGTGCAGATGTCCATAGCTAAGTGGGAATTTTAGGAGCTTCAGTCCCACAGCTGTAAGGCTCAAAATTGTGGCTGCTATGGAGTTAAGATAATAAAGTGAACCAGGTGTTACAAATGACATAATTTGGAACTTGCCATTACACAACCTGAGAATTCCAACATGAACTTCAATAACATAAGAATAATTCAAACAGTGTTTTCTCCCAGTGGTCATTTAAAAATGTTTCAATATGTTGCCCTGCAGACTCATTTAAGTTCAATTAGCTTCAAATTCAGTACTGTGTGTTAATCCCATCACCTGCTTCAGGACAGAGGATTTGAAGATTAACTCTTTTGTTAAACTTTGTATAAGAGCTTTTAAGTGCATTTACATCTTACTTCAGCTGCTACAACTTCCTTTAGTAAATTATTTATTCAAATTTTGGAAGCTCTGAACTGAACTCAGGGAAAAGCCTATTCATCTGCACAAAACTCTTTGCAATATTTCTTTTATTACAGTATTTCTTCATTTGCATTGAACAATTGTGTCTTCGTTTTATTTTATTTTTACTTATTTTTCACATTTTTCAACTGATTATCTGTCTCAGAGAAGGACTCCACTCCTAGTGACTAGATTTTCTCCTTGATCATATTATTTCAATATCATGAGGAAAATAAGTTAAATTTTTGAAATTTATGAAATTTCAAACTTGTAATTCAACCAGATATCAAATGATGCATTGATAATATTGAAACTTAAATATAATTACATAAACAATACACACAAAACATCAGCTTGCAATGTTCTGCGTTTTCATATGTGGTTTAGGAAAAAACTTTTTTTTGCAAATAAATAAATCTTTACTCCACACAATACCAGTATCCCTTTTAGATTTAGAATCCAGTTGCTGCGTTTCTCTATAATTAACCCTTCACGTTCCTATCAGCCGTGCCAATGTAAATTTCAAAGTTTCAAAAGAAAAAAAAAGTTTGAAAACATTGTCACTTGCCTTGATTTTCAGATATCCCGATATTGCTGCCGTCTCTTCATCCATTCATGGTCAGCAAATTGCAGCTGAACTCTGCTGTAAATCCAGGTATGTTGCTGTAAATTTCTGAAAGAAATTCTGAAGAATTCTTGGATGTATCCCTTTTTCTCTGACCATCAGCGGTGTTCAGTATTTATTTCTAGATAGCAGCTGAGCCTCCACCAGGAAACAGGGTTACCATTATGGTGTATTATGATAAATGTGTTGGATTTTTAAACTTAGCCAAATAGCACAACAGCTCTGAAACAAGGTAAAAAAATCCAACTTAATCCAATGAGGACTTTAAGGAGAAGACCTGGTTTCCTTACATACCCAATATATCAGTTCAAAAAAACAAAAGAATCCTCTCTCCATTCACTACAGGCTGATGAGTCAGCGACTGGGCACAACCTATTGTTCCCCCTGGGGTCCTTGATAAACAAATCAGTGAAGAGAATGTCATCTTCAAAGGAAGAACTCTCATTCCAGGCTAAGATTCTCCAAGAGAATAATCCTAGGCTCAGCCTCAGGCTTTCTGAAAGAGGTTTCTGATCAGGTTTCTGGGATTGCCTTGTCAGCTGGGTTTTCTGGACCCATCTAGCCTAAATGTGATTTGCTAATTTCTCTCTAGCAGTTGGTGAGGAGGACCCAGCCATGTGGCTTAATCAATGTATACATGTGGCTTTGAGGATTATTAACTAAAACTCTTTAAGTTCCACAACAAAGGATATATATGCGTAGAGTTAAGGAAGATGTTTGGCCCTGGACTCATGCCCTGTGAAACTGTGGCTTTTTAACTACAACTAGTGTGTAAACTACAACTACTTAATCTATATTTACAAATCACAAACGATATGTGAACCCATCTGGCCTGTGGAGCAAATGCTTAGCTTAGAAAGATGTTTATTTTAGTAACAAAACTGAGTCACAGAAAAAGGTCCTAAGCCCTTAGATTTTATCTTTCTTCTTTTCTGATTGAAGTTGGGAAGGAATTTTGCTATTGGTTATGTAGCTCACAATCAGAAATCCTTGCTAATGTACTAGAAATCTCTCAAAAAGATCTACCAGCAAATCCCAATTTACATTGTGCCCGCCCATTTCTTTGTTACAGCTGAATATCACTCTGAAATTATTCCACAGGTATATTGTTACACCTTTGGGGAGGGAGGAGGAAATGGCAGTTGTTGGATTTCTGCTTGCCATTCTGTTGTAAAAAGGCACAGGAACTAAGTGAAGGCATAATTAGCAAACTTCCTACTGCTCTAGAATTGCCATGAAATTGCTTACCTATTTCTGCTTACCATATGCTGGGTAAGGTTCCAGAGAAACAGCAAGCCAAAAACTAGTGAACTGCATTTTAGCTTATTGTTTCTTAACCTAAAGACATGTGGACTTCAACTCCCAGAATTCCCCAGTCAGCCATGTTTTAACCATCTGATAAAACTATGTAGCCCTTGTAGGCAAGATATTTACTGTAATTTGAAGCATCATTTGCAGACTCTAATCTTCATGTTTTTAACATAATAAACTATCCCCTGGTTTTATTTCAAGGGAGGTTACTCTCCACCCACATTATTTTGTTAATAATATGGGTTTTTTCCTCTTCTTTTTAGTGCATGCTAGGACGAGGTGGATGGACACAGTAAAACATAAACACTAGATGAAGAATCAAACTTTGTTTTATCAGGCAAGCTATGTTGGGTTATATCACTGAGTGTTGTATCTTATGATTTATAATTATTATATTTATGATTATGATCATGATTGATCACTTGTTGCTTGTATGTATACTGAGAGCTTATGCACCAGAGACAAATTCTGTGTGTTCAATCACACTTGACCAATAAGATATTCTATATTACTCCTTTATTCTAGGTCAATATCTAACCCAACCTTCTCCATGATGGCCAGTTATAGTCCCAAGACATCTGCAGGTATCAGGTCAGGGCAACCTATTTACCATGATCCTAGCAGAGGATTACTGTAATTCATTTCTTAACGGAAAATTCAAGAAACTAAATTCATGTATTATACACTGTCCATTGAACTTAATGGAGTTTATTTTTGAGTGGGTGCACATAGGATCCCATTGTTGCAATCCTCTGGACTCTTCCCTAAGAACAAGCATGATGAATTCAGGACAGCTTACTTCTAAATTAATATAGGTTTGCTACCCAAAATATACTGTTGAAAAAGCAAGTGTTATACAATAACAATGGTCTTCCACATTTTCCACAAAGGTGATGTGGAGACCACAATGAATAACACTTCCTAGCAGTTAGAATCTCTTGGGTTCAGATCTTGTGTATATTTGGTTATAACTATGGGATTTGAAGAAGCCATAATGGCAGGGTTTGGCAATCATGCTAAGTCAAACATAGTCTCAAACCACAGGGAGTGTTGAAGTGCAAATCTACCTGAGCTGTACTTTCAGTCTAAATATGGTACAGAGTCCTTTAAAAAAAAGATTTTTTCCTTACACAAGAAATATTACTTGGCATAATGATATGAGAGAGAGAGGGGAGGGAGGGAAGGAGAGAGAGAGAGAGAGAAAGAGAGAGAGAGAGAGAGAGAGAGAGAGAGAGAGAGAGAGAGAGAGAGAGAGAGAGAGAGAGAGAGAGAGAGAGAGAGAGAGAGAGAGAGAGAGAGAAAGAAAGAAAGAAAGAAAGAAAGAAAGAGAAAGAGAGAGATGAAGGATAAATGAAGCCTAGTCATCCTATATGTAGATGTTGAATTCTAACTTCACTTGTGGCAATGAGTAACATGCAGTATTGCATTGCACCTGAAAGTAATAGTCTTAAGCAGTGTACACTGTGCCAAACAATATGCATTTCTCAATCTTTCCCTGGGTCTCAACATCTCACTCTGCTGAGTAGAAGAGTTGATCCAAGCTCTGCAAGAGACCACAACAGTCTTCTTCAGATTTTGTAGGTAATTCACTGCTGATTCTACTTTTGGCTTCTGCTCATTGTAGCAGTTGGTTATGGATCAGGGAAATATGAAGAATATTTTTTAGAATATGATAGACTTACATGTTAAACTTAAGGGTGATAGGACAATTCAGAGAATACATACAGTTGACAATCTAATCCAGGGGTCCCCAAACTTGGCAACTTTAAGACTTGTGGACTTCAACTCCCAGAATTCTCCAGCCAGCTGTGCTGGCTGGAGAATTCTGGGAGTTGAAGTCCACAAGTCTTAAAGTTGCCAAGTTTGAAGACCTCTGATCTAATCGCAACAACCTCAGGTATGAAGTCAGTGCTATTGACCATACCTTTAAAGTTAGAAACATGAGCATTTGCTCCAGAAAAAGTTCTACTGTATTCGATTGATTTCTAAATTTCTAACCATAAGATAGGATTGACTGGTTAGTCCTAATTTAAATAACACCTACAATTAAATTTTAAAAAATTCAGAGAAATTATGAAAGTTTCTACTGTTTTGACCTTTAAGAGGTATAAAACATTTAGAACATGGGCATTTGTCTTTTCAAGAATAAGGGCCACATTTGACAGTTTTATATGGAGAGCTAAAGATCAAACTTCTCGTAAATGTGTGATCAGGAAAAAAAATTAATTAAAATAAACAATAATTATTCTTAATGAATTCAAAAATGTTCTTTTGCCATTTGTAAACTTAGGTGGCAATTTTTGGATGGTTTTTAGAGGTTTCTGGGGGATCACACAAAGGGTTTGTGCCTTTGTGGGGTATAAGTGGAAAATTGGAAAATTGCCGACTCTATTTGATTTAAACTTTTTAATAATGATATCAAGAAATGCCCAAAAGAAACCTCGATGGGGAAAATGTTTTATGATACTTTTCACAATAATAAATATCCATTATGTAATGAACAAGGAAACATGGACAGGAACACATTTACTTTTGTTGTTAGTCAAATCTCAAAATCTTTAATCAGACAATAACAGTGCAGCCATCTCTCTTATTAATTGAAAACCAGTAAGGATAATTGTAGGACTTCTGCAATATTCCAGAAGTATTTTTTTAAATAAAAATATTGAATTATTCAAGCCAGGCATTTCAGTAGAAACAGAAGGAAAAAGAAATTAAAACAGATTTGGAAAAGTGGTTTATTTTTTTGTGTTTTTTTCTCTTTAATTTGTCAGTCAACCTCCACAAAAATACTATGTTAGATCAGAGTCCAAAGTGGGATTTATGTGAGAGAGAATTTCAGCTTTGTGGACCAATCAACTTGTTTCTTTATCAGTGCATTAGCTGATATATTATGTGTCTGGGTCAAGAGCAATGGAGAAATTTGAAAAAAATCTTTGTACGAGTGTCAAATGTGTTTTGTGAGGAAAACATCTTTACTACAATATGGGTGTGATTCTCATGAGGCAGTGAGATATCAGATAATCTGGTATCCAGTGATGGTTTCATGGGTTCAATCAATTTAAGCAGTGAAGGTGAAAGCCAACTTGTTCCACTATAGGCAGGATTTAGGTCCCCCGATTCCATTCTCACACCTGAAGAGTGATAGGGTAGTCCAGGCTATATATACTATATATCTCAACTCCCACCTCAACTCAACTTTAAAATGGGAATAGTCCTACTTCACTGGGTTGTGATGGCAGTGAAAAAGCTGAAGAGCGTGAGCCACATTACAAGCATAAGCCATATTACAACTGTATACGTGGACTGAAAACAGATTTCTGTTTTAAAAAGTCCACCAATGTTAATGGTGTATGAAACAATATCAGATCCACTCACAATGTTTCTTCTCATTCCGCATCACAAATATCTGGAAATTTGTTTATAAAGGGGATATTGCAAATATTTTACTCCATGGGACCTATCAAATCAACAGGTGGCTTAATAATGAGTCAATATTGATCCATGTGAACATACACAGACATGCAAAAGCTTATTCTTCATTAAGAATAGGAATAGTTCTCTGAAATATTTCAGAGTGTAACCCATTCTGTTACTTGACCCAGGACATCAAAGTATCTCAAAGAGGACCAAGAGGACTGGGACAAACAAGGATAACTGGAAGTTGAAATTTCTCTTAGTTTTAATCATCTTTGTCTTTGGCTCCATGTTTCAGGATACGGGTAAACTCCACATAGTTAAAGTTGCCTTTCTTGTCAATTGGAGCTTCTCGATACATCTCATCTACTTCCTCATCTGTAAAACGATCACCCATGGTGGTAAGCAGTTCACGCAGGTTATCTTCATGAATGAAGCCTGCATTAGAGATGAAGAGGGGAAAGAAGGACTGAGATGAGTCCATTAAAAGAAGAAAGACGCTGCCCTCCATGAGATATGGTAAGGTGGCCAACAGGGGTAGCAGAGGTGATTAAAAAGTTTGCACTGGCTTTTGTTTCACGTTCCAGTGAATTTCTGAAATGAAACGTGACCTTCCTACATCATTGCAATTTGGAAAAAAAGGATTTATAATATTTAATCCAAACCATTTTTCTCCAGCAGTTTGACTGCTGCTGTTCCTTTCAGGGATGTGAAACTTTTATCAGAATGGGGATTGTGCTTGGTATTATGCCATAGATGACACTCCCTAAAATGGTCGATGCCCAAATCCTGAGACTTAATTAAAATGAAATAATTTGCTTCCTGTGCATTCAATAAATGCCTCCTCCTGTCACATTAAAAATAATCATTTAGAAGAAACATTTGAGGCTGCATACAAGACTTTTATGGGAGGAAATTACATGCAGCTTAGGCTTATAACGTGCACCTTTCATTCATTTCAGTACAAAGATCTCTTAGGGGCAAGACTGATTTAATTTAGTATTATGGAAGAAAATTTTTTTTTGCTTTGGGTGTCTCAAAGAAATTCCACAAAACCTAGCCCCAGACACTATAGATCAGTGGTTCTCAACCTTCTTAATGCCGCGCCACGCCCCCATGCCCCCACCGCGACCCACCCTGCCCACGCACCCGCCGCCGCGACCCCCGCCACTGCCATTTGGGTTCTTTTACCCTCTGGGCATGTGCAAAGTGTTCTGCGCATGCGCAGAGGGTAAAAGAACCCAAATGGCGGGTGAAGTTCTCCCGACCCCTGTGAAAGAGTCAAAGGGGTCGCGACCCCCAGGTTGAGAACCGCTGCTATAGACGGTTCATAATTCACCCAAGTGAGTCTATCATGTTGGATCTATCTGTTGCTGCAAGCTCTCACAGATGGCTTTGCAGGAAATTCCCTTTCTGCATTACAGAAAGGATCTGTTCTGATCATACCTGTGGCTTCCTCATCAAAGCAGGCAAAAGCATTTCGAATGACATCTTCTGGATCTGTGCCATTCAGCTTCTCCCCAAACATAGTGAGGAACATAGTGAAATTGATGGGTCCAGGTGCTTCATTCATCATTCCTTCCAAGTACTCATCTGTAGGATTTTTCCCTGAAAGATGCAATCAGCCAAGAAATTAGGCTTTCATTCAGTGCCCTGGTCGAACTGAATTCTTCTGTAAAACCTTATTTTGGAGATTTTTCCAGCTCCAACAGGAGACAATTAAAGATCAGGGAATTAGAACTGGAATTAATCAGCACATCAAACCCAGTCTTTCTTTTGCTGCTTCAAGTCAGTAGAAGATTCCTAGAAGTTAGTCACTAAGGAAGTCAATGGAACAAATTATGATTATGATTGTATTCACATAGCATGTTAAGCCAATTAAAGGAACATGTGCCATCTTACCCATGTTCCCCATTTTTTTTTACCAAATTGTTAGATTTATTATGTTATCTAGCTCCAGAGCGGTGTCCATTTTCAGTATGCAGAAACAGAAATCTGTACTAGAGGGGGACATTTTAAAAAGTCAAAATACAGATACAACCACTCAGTCTTGCATGTAACACAGATAAAAAAAGCATGGGGCTTTGCTTGCACAATCACAACTTCCATCTTGACTTTTTTGACCTGCCCTCCAACAGAAGCCCCTGGTTTGTGTTTACATATATCTGTTCAAAAATAAATTTCATTAAGGAATTATTCTCTCAGTTAAGTTTGCATAGAATTGGATTCTAAAATTGAATAGGATATGTTTTCTTTGGATAACATAATTCTCCAAAAATTAGATAATGGAAAGAGAAGAACAACAAGAAAAAAACTGTATAATGTGATAGTTGTACAGGTGGCCTGGCGAGTATTCCAGCAGGGTTAGCTTCAATCTACACCAAAGGGGGATCCACACCAAAGATCTGAATCTACATAATATGAGCCTATCAGGTTAGGGCAGGGGTCTGCAACCCGCAGCTCTGGATCCGCATGTGGCTCTTTCATCCCTCTGCTGCGGCTCCGTCACTCAAAATTTGTGTCCGCCAATGTGCAACACCTGCCAGCATGTGATTTATTGAGCTTTTCGACCCATCTTTTTTTGGGAGTTCAAAATGTTTTTGTTGCATGCAGAAATAAAAACGTGTTTTCTCTGCAGCAGGTCATTGATTTCATAAATGCAACACACTATAGTTTTTTTATACCTAGCATAAAGGTTAAAAAAATGATATATGCAGTGTTATCTTCATTTTAGATATCTTGTGGCTCCTGGTGTTTTCTTTTCTGTGGGAAACGGGTCCAAATGCCTCTTTGAGTGTTTAAGGTTGCCAACCCCTGGGTTAGGGTAATAAAATGTCCCTGTGAAAAGGAATTACAGTAGACCAGAGTGCCAAACTCAATTTCATTGAGGGCTGCATCAGGGTCGTGTTTGACCTTGGGGGGGGCAGAGGGGCATGACCAGGGTGGGTGTGGCCAGCTCAACATCACTCATTTTGGGGGAGCCTGTGGTGACCCGAGTGCTCTGCCAGCGAAAACCAGCTTCTGAGCTCCATTTTCAGCTGCGATGGCCTCCTGCAACCCTCTGCCAGCGAAAATGAAGCTCGGGCCCTCCCGAGCTCCGTTTTCACTGGCAGATGCACTGCGGGCCGGTCCTTTGCTCTTTCCAGGGCAGCCCCGTGCGCCAGATCTAAGTACCCTTTGGGCCAGATCTGGCCCCCGGGCCTTGAGTTTGACACCCCTGCAGTAGTCCCTTTCTTCCTCTTCTAAGGCAGTTTCTGAGGAGCTTCCCCATAACACCAGACCGGTGCTGGGGGAGGGGCTTGGGAGATGAAGTACTCAGAATGCAAATGAAGAATGGTTGTTGAAATGGGGAAAAATATACTGGAGAAGAAATATTGCCAGTAGATATAAATGGGGAGGAAATCCCAGTTTGCTATTATGAGCATGCACACAAGCCTGCAGGATCCCAATTACAGCACTCCTTGAAATTTGGTTCATCATTAAAGAAACCAAAATACTGTTTTTACCTTCACAGTGGTATAGCTCGCTGCCCTCTAGGGGCAATCTGTAGACATGCTTTTCTTCCACTACATTTTAACTTCTTCCTGATTCCTTTCTGGTTATTTCATCCCTCACGGTCATTGTTTTCTTATTTTTAAAGTTTTTTAGTTGCTTCAAGGTGAATTTTCTAGCCGCCTCGGAACAGTTCAACAACTCTGGATTCCAACAACACAGCAAACTGAAATTGGCAAATTGTGCCTCAAGAGTTGTTCAACGAACTTAGTGTGGTTTTTGGTTCAATGAGTTTTGTGAACTCAGGCAGTTGTAGTGATTCAGGAAACCATTCAGCCAACCTTTGTTAGTGTGTTGTATGTACACTGCCAAAGTATCTAGAATATAGATAAACTGTATTATTTGGATTTCACCATCGGCCCAATTTTGAGTAGACAGTTGTAGATAATTGCATAAAAATTATCTGTAAGAAAAAGCTAGATGAAGAAGGATAGACAATATATTTATGAAGTTAAATAGAGCCGAGGTGGCGCAGCGGTTAGAGTGGGGTACTGCAGACCACTTTAGCTGACTGTGATCCGCAGGTCAGCGGTTCAAATCTCACTGGCTCAAGGTTGATTCAGCCTTCCATCCTTCCGAGGTAGGTAAAATGAGGACCCAGATTGTTGGGGGCAATATTACTGGTGTAAACCGCTTAGAGAGTGCTTGCACTGTGAGGCGGTATATAAATGTCACTAATAATAATAATAATTAGGGGTTGTATTTCTTAATAATATGACACTCAGGTATTTCTCTCTGCAGAATGCTTTCTAAAAGCATGTATTGTAAGAAAGAAGCTGAACTAAATTATAACTGATTCAGCACAGCAATTTATACATAAGTGATCAGTCATAAGTCAATGATTATCTGTAATTAATTGGAAAATATCAACATTTGGCATTGTTTTCCAGAAAAAGATTCAGACCAGGTTCTACAGCAGAATTATATTAATTTGTTTGGTCTGATATTGCAGTAACTTGTTATATAAGTGCTGATATTATAATTTGTTAACTTTGATATATGGTTCAGAATACTGTATTAAAGAAACCTTGGTATAATGTGTGAATCCAGTCTAAAAGTAAACAGTTCATAATTGGCACTTAAGAAAGAAGGGCAGTCTGAAAGTGAAACTGAAACTGAAACTGATGGTGGGGAGATCATGCACACTTCAAAAGTCTCAAAAATATCAGCATCTGATCCAGTACAACTTTAAGTTGTGTAGACATCAGCTTCCAGAATTCTCCAGCCAGCAAAAGCTTACTCAAGTATATGAGGCATAATCCTCAATGTAGTGCCCACTGGACTCATCATATTCAACAGAATGGCCACAGTGATGGATGTTGCACCTAGTAGATCTAGAGGGCACCATATTGGGAGCAAGCTGTGGAAGACAGCAGTCAGAGGGACACACTATGACTTTCACAGTATTATCTTTGGCAGGGTCTCTCACATGACCACAGGGGGTATTCAAAGAAAGGTCAAGATGCCCCAACTCTTTTTAATATGCATTGCACTTGCAAAGCATCTCAAAAGACATGATCCTTGACGACAGAGTTGACCTTTTGACTCCCCTACAGGAGCCCCTGGATCCATCCACATTTTAGTACAGTATGGTAGAGGAGACAAGGGAAAGGAAGGGAAACTATTCTTACTAGAAACAGGGGTGGGTTCCTCCCAGTTCGGACCAGATCGCCTGAACCATTAAAGACCCGCTGGTGACATAATTTTGGCATCATGGACCTGGTTCTGTTTGTGCCGGTCCGTGCTCGCCGCCATCTTTTTTTCTGAATTTTCGGCCGATTTTTCTGTGTTTGAATGGCTTCACAGCGTTCTGTGTTTTGAAAAAAGCCCTCCCGCCTGCCCCCAGGTTAATACTGGCCTTTATTTCTTCACCCAAAGCACAGCTGATGAGCTCCTCAGCTGTGTTTCGGGCTGAATCCACTTTCTGAGCATGCACGGAAGTAAAATCGCGCGATGGGACGCACACACGCACGTGAGTGGAGTGAGCGCGCGCACGCGAAACGTCACGACGCGAACCGGTGGCGAAGGTAAATGGAACCCACCCCTGACTAGAACATTTATTCCTCTAAAGTGTTTAGGGCCCACATAGGCAGAAACATTCAATGGCAGTATAGAATTAATATACTTTGCTATCTCCTACTGTTCATCTCTTATTTTTGAACAACTGCATGCCCTAGTTAGGTATTAGTGCTGCTAAATGTATAGCTTATTTAATTTATCAATTAAGAATGATATTAAGATGTCTTGATTGGCCTACCTAATCATATGTTTATCAATAATGTAGTTACTGTATACCTATTTGAATAAAAAAAACCGATATCAAATGTCTAAGAATTGCTAGCTAAATGAGGACTTTTAATGCTTGATTTGCAGGACATTCCTGTGGAGCTCTTTATATCAGAGGCAAGCAACTCTTTGGCATAGGAAGGACTGGACCTTTCTTATTTCAATGGTTAAGGTCACAGGAAATAGGACAGTGACTCTCCCTCCCTCCCTCCCTCCCTCCCTCCCTCCCTCCCTCCCTCTCTCTCTCTCTCTCTCTCTCTCTCTCTCTCTCTCTTGTCTGGGAAGTCTCGTGTTGGACATTGCAATGTAGAGAACTGCATTCATAAATTCTGAGCTCACTTCTTTCAACCCCCCAGTCTAGACAAGCATAGCATTTAGAACACAATAATAAGAAAATTTGCCAGAGCAAATGTGGCATAGTAGTTAAAGTGTTAGACTAGACCTGAGGAGACCGGATTTCACAGTTCACTCAGCCATGAAGTTCTCTGAATATCCACAGGCTATTTATTATAGTTTGGCATTGAGTTTCTTTTGAAGTAATGAAAAAAAAAGTATATAATTAATTATGTTTCTCATAAATTATCTTAGTTAAACTCTACATACTGCAATTTTATTGGGCATGTCTGTGCTATTACCCCACCCAACTTCTTTTCACAGAAAGGTATAGCATTTTGGACAATTAAAATTCACCCATATACAGGTAGTCCTCGACTTATGCCCAAAATCGGGACCAGAATTTTCATTGCTAACCGCTAAACAAGGCAGGTGACTTGCAACCACTTTTATGACTTTTTGGGGTAAATTTTACAAACGTCTACAACCTTTTCTGCCATGGTTGTTAAACGAATCACTGCAGTTGTTAAGCGAATCACATGGTTGTTAAGCAAATGCGGCTTCCCCCATTGACTTTGCTTGCTGGAAGCTAGCTGGATAGGTTCCAAATGGTGATCACATGACCCTGAGGCTTGACACTGCATGCAGTTTTCTTGATGGAGTTTCAAAAGTGGTTTGTTATCACCTTCTTCTGGGACATGTCTTCAGGCTTACGGTCTAACCAACAGCCCTGGTTCTGTCTAATGCTCTCCCATCCAAATAACCAACCAGACATAATCCTTTTCAAGTTTTCTGCCTGCCTGAGATTGGCTCTATCTTTTGCTTACTGTGTTATTTTTCTGCTTGCATGGAATTCTTAATATAAGGGAGCATTCAAAAGTATTACTTCTCCTGCCTTGAATCCTTTCCCTCCTCATTCAGCTGAATATTCAAATGAGGTTTCAGAGATCAGGATATTCAGATATCAAGATATTCAGAGGTCAGGTTTCAGAGCTAAGGATATTTCTGCAGTTCAAAGTTAAGACTAGATTAAAATTAAAGAAATCCTGATACTTTTGTAGCCTTTCAAATGTTGCTGAACTACACCTCCTATCAACCCTCTCAATCGTCATATTAATTGGGACTACTAGGAGATGTTGTTGGACAATGTCTACAAGATCCCAGCCTTCTCTTATCAGTTGTACTCAATGCACTATATGGCCCTGGATTATTTTATTTTATTTTATTTTATTTTATTATATTTTATTTTATTATTTTATTTTATTTTATTTTATTTTATTTTATTTTATTTTATTATTTTATTTTATTTTATTTTATTTTATTTTATTTTATTTTATTTTATTTTATTATTTTATTTTATTATTTTATTTTATTTTATTTTATTATTTTATTTTATTATTTTATTTTATTTTATTTTATTTTTATTTATTTATTTATTTATTTATTTATTTATTTATTTATTTATTTATTTATTTATTTATTTATTTATTTATTTATTTATTTATTTATATATATATATATATTGTCAAGTACGTGTTAGTACATTGTTTATGTACATAAGATGGGTACTGATAAGAGGGAACATTAGGACAGGGAAGGTAGGCACGCTAGTGCACTTATGCATGCCCCTTACTGACCTCTTAGGAATTGGGTGAGGTCAACAATGGACAGTGTTAGGGTAAAGTTTTGGGGGTTTGGTGACGAAACCACAGAGTCAGGTAGTAAGTTCCAGGCATTTACCACTCTGTTGCTAAAGTTATATTTTCTACAGTCAAGTTTGGAGCGGTTCACTTTGCGTTTGTATCTGTTGTGTGCTCGTGTATTGTTGTGGTTGAAGCTTAATTAAATAATTAAATAATTAAATAATTAATTTATTTTTTAATTATTAATTAATTAAATTAATTAATTTAACTAAATAATTAATTTATTTTTAATTATTAATTAATTAAACTCATTTTCTTACCTAGAGAAGCCAGCATGTCATGTAGATCCTCTTTGTCAATGAATCCATCACGGTTTTGGTCAATCATATTAAAAGCCTCCTTGAACTCCTGGATCTGTGATTGGTCGAACATAGCAAAGACATTGGAGGTGGCACGCTGAGGGCGCTTCTTGGTGGTCTTTGCCTTGGCTCGTTTGCTGGACATTTTGATGGAGTTTTTGTTGGCCTGTGAAACAAAATAGAAATTATTAAAAAAAAGAATAGCAATAGCAATAGCACTTAGACTTATATACCGCTTCATAGTGCTTTACAGCCCTCTCTAAGCGGTTTACAGAGTCAGCATATTGCCCCCAACAATCTGGGTGCTCATTTTACCCACCTCGGAAGGATGGAAGGCTGAGTCAACCTTGAGCCGGTGAGATTTGAACTGCCGAACTGCAGCTAGCAGTCAGCTGAAGTAGCTTGCAGTGCTGCACTCTAACCACTGCGCCACCTCGGCTCCTAAAGTCTGAATAAACCTACAAAAAAACCCACATTTTTCTCATTTCTTGCATCCTTTGGCTTTTCATCTAGGAATCTCTTAAGAGGTTCTCAATGTTTTGCAATGCAGGCAGCATCTTACATGGCATCACAGCTCCATTGAATTAAATTGGACTTCTTCATAAACCTACAAAGATCTGTGCTAATTCTGGCTCTCTTCACACAATATACTGAGATAGGTTCGAGAAAGATTTAGCAGCTTCATTTACAGAGCACATGAAGCATAATTAATTTTTTTAATGTTTGCCTTTAAACATCATACAAATCCAGCCTGTTTTGTTAGTGGTAAATATATTCTATGAATACAGAAATTGGATTAATTCAGTATTTGGGTTAAGTATGGCTGTGTAAAAGGAGTCTTTTGAAAAAATAATTTGTTGTTGGAGAGTTTAAGTCTCCAAAAATTGTGAGATCATTATGTGATGTTGGAAAATAAAGCTATGGGCTTTTTTTTTTCTTGGAACATCAATAATGTATATATTTCTTAATCAAGAGCAAACCTCCTGACCCAGTCCAAGTATCTTACATAACACATCCTGCATCCCTTTGCTATTGGTCATGCTGAAGTTCAAACATATGTTACTCATCAGATTGCTACTATCTTTTTTAGATAATTATAAATTTACTCATGTCTCTGGAATATGTTAACACTAAACAAGAAAAAACATTTTTCTTCTACAGATTCACAACTGAAAGATATACCTACTTATATGTTATTTAGCTAGCTTTCCCCAATCTAGTACCTTCCCAAAATATTTATAGATAAGATCCATAATCCATTATCATCCTAATCAAAACATAGGTTGAAAAGGACTTTATGAAGCCCATTAATTTAAATAACATAGTGATATACTTACTAATTCACAAAAAAATATGCCATAATGAAGGTATAATTATTCTGTAAGATCCTAAATTTATATTGCAGCAACAATAGTAAATAGAGTTGTCCACCTGGAAATTTTTTCTATGTATCTACTCTAATATTTAAATATTTCAGATCATGGAGAACATTTGACACATAGTACTGATATTTACTGTATTGGCAAAAATAACATTCTGAATTTCCCAACTGAATTATTATTCCAAACAGCACTGAAGGTTCGATAATTTAATTAGCTTTTCATATCATGAACACTGTTGAAATCAGTAATCTGTTTCTAAGTTTACAGTCTAGTACAGATACATGCTGGTGAAAGGAGGAAGCTGATGCCACCCCCCCACTCCCTAATCTGCAGATTCTGAAAGCAGCTTGTATTACAGGTTCTGAATCTCTTCTTCAGATGAGAATTTTAGCACAAGAACAACTCAATGTGGTTGGGTTAGAGCAGTGGTTCTCAACCTTCCTAATGCCGCGACCCTTTGATACAGTTCCTCATGTTGTGGTGACCCCCAACCATAAAATAATAAAATTATTAGGAAACTCAGGGGTGGGTTCTAACTTACCTCGCTGCTGGTTCGCTTCCTCCTGCACTGCAGTTTTAAAAAACTTGCAAAAAAAACCCCTGAAAACAAGATGGTGACGCATGCACAGTGCTAGAAATTCGGCTTCTGCGCATGCTCAGAAGTTCCCATGGTACAGATGGTGTTTTTTTTGCAGTAGTCTATTTGCATGTGGGTGGACCCGCCTGGAGACGGATAGGGGAGCGGTGTCTCGGTTCCTAAGACCATCGGAAATATGTGCTTTCCGATGGTCTTAGGCGACCCCTGTGAAAGGGTGGTTCGACCCCCAAAGGGGTCGCAACCCACAGGTTGAGAACCGCTGGGTTAGAGGGAGCTGCAGTTTAAATTTTAAGTCACTTTTCAGTTTGTAGACAGATCTAAGATTGAGGGAAGTAAAACACAAAAGAAACCAACAGGTTTATATTATGGAATTCCAAGGGCTGCAGCTCCTTAGCCAGCATAGAGGCTCCAAGCTGAGATTGAGAAAATCTGCTTGCTTTCCTCCTTCTGAAAGCCTCGCCTCCATCTGAACTAATCTCAGGCTTCTTCTGATTTTCTAGCTGATCTACACGCTCAGAAGGAAGGCCCCATCTCTTGTAGCTCAGCTCAGAAATAAGAGGAAATGAGTTATCTGTTTGGAGCAGATTCCAAGCATTCCATTTGCCTCCCTCTTACACCCTTTGTCTAGCCTGGCATGCGGATCTGTGCTGTTTCTTTGAACTACCCCTACAGCTTGTGAATAAGGATTACAAGCACCCAGTTCATCAAGCAAAGGGGAAGCCTGAAGACAGGGTTATTATGGGAGGGGATACCTACGGTCCCCTTTTTACAGAGGAGAAGGAGTTGAAGAAAACAGGCGTCTTGAACCATTAGTACCTGGTTATAATTTTCTTCACTATGAAAGGATGGGCTGGATTTTGGTTGAATGAAGTCATTAGTCCTAGATTTGTGACACTCCTAAATTAACTCTTTTTGTTCTTGGTTTTAAGGACAGCCAAACATTTCTCTCTTACGACCAGAGGTGGGTTGCTCCCGGTTCGGACCGGTTCTATAGAACCGGTAGATGGAATTTCTCCTCACTTGCCGAACCAGGAGCTATCGCTGGTTGGCCACGCCCCCGAACTAGCTCTCTCGGCGACGCCATAGGAGCCGCCATCTTGTTTTTTGCTTTGGCGCATGCACAGAAGCTTGTTTTTTGGCACTGCGCATGCACGCACATGTGCCCATGCGACGCAGGAGGAAGCGAACCAGCGGCAAGGTAAGCACCCCTGCTTACGACATAAAAAGAAATGACTAAAAAGAAAAAGAAATCCCTTTAAATATTTCTGTGAAATAAATCAAAAGATTGGGTACAGAAGCATCCATGGAGTAGGTTCAGAAAAAGTCAAGGTGCTCTGTACAGCCATGCAAATTCCCACCCCTTTTTTATGTGTCTTGTGAACACCATCTTGACTTTTTATAGCTCTTTCTGCAGACCCCTTTACTGAAGGAAAAAGCAGGGTCTGCCCTGGATGACAGCAGCATGAATGGGATGCAAAAGACGGAACAACAAACAAACAACAGAGTAAACTGAGGGATAGTCAAAAAGAAACTCCAGTGATCCCAATCATCTTTCTCTAAAGAAAGCCCACTTCACACTTTCGAAGACTATCAATTCGGTAACCAATCAACATAAAAGAAAAGTTTCAAAGTAAATCCATTCATCTCTTACTAAGGTCCTCTGGTTTATCTACTTATGAGTTATATGATCTATTAATATTCCTGTTACCTTTAGTGAGTAGTCACGCAATATTGTGGATTTAACTTAAATAAACAGGATACAAAACCATAACTGCAAATGTGACTCTTGACAATTCTGTTAAGTTAGTCCAGGTAAGCAAATGACTATATTTGCCACTTCATTGGACAAAGGCTAAGAGACAGGGGTGGGTTCCAACTTATCTCGCTGCCAGTTCGCTTCCTCCCGCACCGCATGGCCGCGCGCGCATGTGCAGTGCAAAACCCCCCCCCAAATTTAAAAAAACCCGCCGAAAACAAAATGGCGATGCATACGCAGTGCCGGAAACTCGGCTTCTGCTCATGCACAGAAGAAAAATAAAATTTAAAAAATTCAAAAAAATTCAAAAAAATTCAAAAAAAATTCAAAAAAAAAAAGATGACGGCGCCCACAGACCGGCACAGACAGATCCAGTTCGGTGATGTCATCGTGACATCAGCAGCGGGTCACTACTGATTCGGTCCGAACCGGGAGGAACCCACCTCTGCTAAGAGATGACAAATTTTATTTACAAATGAAAAATTGAGCCTCCCCTGAGTTGAACTTGATTCCTGATAAATGTAGAAACATGTTGGCAGAAGGGTGTTCTTTTTCTTTTTCTGAAATATTTTAACTTCTCAGTCTGATCCAGGGGTCTCGAACCTTGGCAACTTTAAGCCTGGAGGACTTCCACTCCCAGAATCCCCCAGCCAGCAAAGCTGGCTAGGTGATTCTGGGAGTGGAAATCCTCCAGGCTTAAAGTTGCCAAGGTTCGAGACCTCTGGTCTAGTCAATAATCGTGGGATTTCTTGGTTGTCTCCTGTCTCCTGTGAAAGTATAAACCAGGTCCACTTTCCTAAGCTTCTCTCTCCAAGATCAATCATGGTTGGCTATGTGTTGCCATCTGAGGAGAATTTTTATAGCACATTAACGATAGCATAAATTATAATTACCACCATCTGGAACTGAAAGTGGAAAGCCAAATGTATCTGACTTGATTTTTAAAATGCCATGGGTGTTTTCATTATCCATTAACTATGTTTCTTGCACTTAGAGATGTAAAAGTATTTGCAAAGCACACAACTCATGCTTGAAAAGACTTTCATCATGCTGTCCTTGTACAATGGCATGCTGTTATTTGTTTAAAACACATTGAAAAGTATCCTACAAAGGTCTGTAATTGGACAGTTTTCATTTTAGACAGATCTCCTAAAGGAGAGGGATTAGAGAAAAAAGAAGAAGAGAGGAAACAAAATGCAAAGCTGCAAAGTGGTATTAATGGGCAGCTAGAACAGAATTCATTTGAAGAAAGGAAAAGACAGAAATGGTGTACTCAGGGGTGAAATTTAGCAGGTTCTGACAGGTTCTGGAGCAAGGGTGGGTTCTAACTTACCTCACTGCCAGTTCGCTTCCTCCGTGTGGTGTGCCTCTTGGCGCGCTTTACGCGCGTGCGCATGCACAGTAGGAAAAATTCCAATTTTTTTTTTTTAAAAAGCCAAAAACAAGATGGCAACCGCATGCACAGTGCCGGAAACTCAGCTTCTGCGGATGTACAGAAGAAAAAAAACCTGGGGAAAAATTCCCCCAAAAAAATTTCCTGAAAAAATTCAAAAAAAAGATGGCAGCACCCATGGACTGACACCGACTGAACCAGTTCTGTGATGTCATCGTGACATCACCAGCGGGTCGCTACTGGTTCAGGTGAACCAGTCCAAACCAGGAGGAACCCACCTCTGTTCTGGAGAACCAGTAGCGGAAATTTTGAGTACCGGCAAATACCACCTTTGGCTGGCCCGAGTGGGGTGGGAATGGAGATTTTGCAATATCCTTCCCCCAGGAGTGGGGAGGGAATGAGGATTTTGCAGTATCCTTCACCTGCCACGCCCACCAAGCCACGCCCACAGAACCGGTAGGGAAAATTTTGAATTTTTAATTTCACCCCTCGGAGTACTGTTTTTACAGCCAGTGGATCCCTAAGAGGAGATCTAACTAGCTGATCTGACGAAAATAGCATATTGTAGCATAAGACCCATCTCTTTCTTCATTCATCACATCACAATGTATGCACAAAAAATAACATGGGTTAACGCTACAATAGTGCAGTGTTGCTTTCACGATTCTGAACTGGGTAAATGCGTGTTTGCTTCTGAGCCAATGGTGCAGCCTTGCCTGGTAAATGGCTGGGCGTCCTATTACGATGGCTGCCTTCTCGACTTTTTTGAAGACCCTTCCGATAAGACTCTTTTGTCAATATATGAAAAGCAGATAAAAATGTTTAAAGTGCATTTTCCTCTATGGCCATCACTTATTTTAAATATCTGCTTTTCTCTTTGCTAAGTTCTTCTGCCTAGTGATGGCACCAGATTCTCACAGTCATCCTTGTTGATTTGAAAGCTGGGATATTTTTTGTCTCGGGGTAGAGAGGGACCCAAGACCGGGTGCCTCCTTCCTGTGTTACTTCCTCTCTGAGACCCTCATGGGCGAGCACAACTTTCCCAAGGCTTAATTACTTCTAGGGAGGTTTTGTTTTTTGCTTTTAACTCCTTCACATGGGTGATAAGAATTTGACCAGGAGTTACCTTTTGAGGGGCTGAACCAAGGCTTAGCAAAGAATTTTAAAACTACACACACCCAGAATATGTAGCCAAGCACTGATTGCAGAGTTCAAAGGCTGGCTTTTAGTGCAGGCCAGGAAAGGCCCCTTTTCTGCAGCCTGGGGAAGACAGGAGGTGGGATGATTAGTTCAAGGCTGGGACACACCTCTTGCTACAAAACAGATAAAAGTCTCTTTGTCCTATCAGTGAGAATTTCGAATCATAGGGCTAGAAGGCATCTTGGAGGTCTTGTAGTTCAATCCCCTGGTCGAGGCAGAAGCCTTATACCAGTGGTTCCCAACCTTTCTAATGCCGCGACCCCTTAATATAGTTCCTCATGTTGTCGTGACCCTCAACCATAAAATTATTTTCGTTGCTACTTCATAACTGTAATTTTGCTACTGTTATGAATCGTAATGTAAATAATATGCAGGATGTATTTTCATTGTTACAAATTGAACATAATTAAAGCATAGCGATTAATCACAAAAACAATATGTAATTATGCCAGATCAGAAATTCTCGGGCCAGTCTTTGCAAGAGCACAAGGAATATCATCTTCCACTGGATCCAACCCAGCTGTCCTCCTTCCTGCCGTCGTGCGCTGTGAAACTTAAGTGGTCGTTGGCTGGCCGTTCCCTCCCGTGACTCCCTTTCCCTTCGACACCAGCGGGAAGAAACTGCCGCTGTGAGCAGGAGACAGGGGTGGCCAGAGATGTCTTAAGCACCGCCTTGTACTCTCCAGCGCGCAATCTTGCGACGCCCCGCCCCTTAGCTCGGCCACTAGGCATCACAAACACCTCTCACCGAATGGCACCTCTCCCAACCAATCGGAGGGCTCGGGCAAGTTGAGCCGATATGGCCAGGCTTGTGGCAGTGGGGGGGGAGCTGAGGATGCCAGGGCGACCCATGGGAAATGGTCATTCGACCCCCAAAGGGGTCCCGACCCCCAGGTTGGGAACCACTGCCTTATACCATCCCAGGTTGTCCGGTCTATTTTTGAAAACTTCCAGTGATGGAGCACCCACAACCCTAAGAGGCAAGCTATTCCACCGATTACTTGCTCTCACTGTTAGAAAATTTATCCTTATGTCCAGGCTGCATCTTTCTCTGACAAGCTTCCACCCATTACTTTGTGTCCTAGAACAGTGATGGTGGCACGCGTAGCCATATCTGCTGGCATGCGAGCCGTTGCCTTAGCTCAGCTCCAGCACGCATGTGCGCACTGGCCAGTTGATTTTTGGCTCATGCGGAGGCTCTGGGAGGGTGTTTTTGGTCTCCGGAGAGCCTCTGGGGGGGTGGGGGAGGTCGTTTTTGCCCTCCCCAGGCTGCAGGGAAGCCTCTGGAGCCTGGGAAGGGCAAAAAACGGGCTTACCGGGCCCACCAGAAGTTGGGAAATGGGGGAGGGGGGTCATGCGCACATGTGGGGGGGGGCAGGGCAGCACAGGGAGGCCAGGCACGCATGCGCAGGGGCCGGGGGGCATTGAATTATGGGTGTGGGCACTCACACGTGTGTGATAGCACGGGCGTGCGCGCTTTCGGCACCCGAGGAAAAAAAGATTCGCCATCACTATCCTAGAGAATAAGTCAATCCCCTCTTCTCTGAGACAGTACTCTTTTAATCTAAACTAGATTAAAATCAATAGATTTAATCAATCTAACACTAGATTGTTTGCTACCGGCCCCATGCTCTGCTTTCTACTTGCTTCCTCATAAAGAAAACTGACATTGACTGAAACCAAGAGGTGATGCTAAATTCTTCCCAGCTTTCTTTATGTACTGTTACTCCAAGCAGCAACCTGTGTTTCATTACAAGCAGGCTAGTCTTTCAGAAACATGCGTAGTATTATCCCAGGCAGCAGCCATAAATGCAGGCTTCCTTTTTGCAGTGCCGTTTGCAGTGCCTTCAATTTCCCCAGCACTTTTGATTAGAGCTTTTGAACTACAGCTTTCTTGGCTTGTCTACACTTGGGATAGAGAACCGTGTTCTCGTCCTAACATATCTTAAGTTTGCTTAGGTACTTTGATAATGGAATACTGAGCTGGGGTGCTACAAAGCAAGCACCACCCTTAAGCACCATCTTTAATTACAATAATTCCCTGCCTCCCAGAGAGGTGATGTTATGTTCTGATTAGAGCTGGTGGTTTTCACTCAGGTCCAGCAATACTGAAGGGAACATGCTGGACCCTCACTGGTTATTTCAAAATGGTTTAGTTACAATTGTTACTGTCAGCTCCTATAAATAGGAGCCCTCTCTGAACGTGCTTTGCTGGTTGTACATCTATTGCAATAAAGAGCTGTTTGTCAAAGTCGGTCTCCTGTGCTGAATCCACCATCTAACAGTGGCGACGAGGAAATCGGGAGCAGGAGAACAACGACAAGCCCCACGGGCTTTACAACCAGTCAGGCGACTCATTCTTCGCCTACTACTTTTCTGATATCATGTCAGCGTTTCACCCACCGCCGCCATTCGACCCGGCCCAAGAGAAGTGGGAGTCATATATGAGGCGTTTTGAGTGCTTCCTGGAAGCAAATGACTTACTAAGCCTGGCAGACAATAGGAAAAGAGCTTTATTTTTAAGTCACTGTGGGCCAGAAGTTTTTGATACTGCAGAGGCCCTGTCTGCCCCAGCGCCGATTAACACAGTGCAGTGGGACACGCTTAAGGAGACGCTTAAGACCCACGGTTGGTGGTTGCAGCCCACTGCTTTGTTTAGAAATATCTATCTGCACAGAAAGCAAAACAAAGGTAAGGTAGACTGGGGTAAGTGAGAGGGAGTGCAAGGAACAACTTATCTTCTAGAAAACAGCTGTTTCATCATCAGTTATGCCTCCTGCAGTAACAATTTGAAATTTGTGCAATTTGCAATTTCCCTTAAATTAAAATGTTCCCCTAATTAGAAATAGATTGCCTTCCTTGGTTTTTATGATGACCCACTAGCAAAAGGAGATGGATTAATTAGACAGTTTAGCTAGAAATTTGAAGAATTCTGATTTACTAGTGTATGATGAACCAGGCTGTTCTTTATTTTTTTACAAATTATCTGTAAACAAATCCTTATCATAATATCTCTTTTTCTGCAGGGAGGGGATTATTCAGTCAGTAGATTGAAACACGGTGAATTGTTCAGTACTCTGAGGTTGGCCTGGAAACAAGATTTTAATCCATTGAATTTAAAGTAATTGATTTTAAAGTAAGATAAGTAAAATAATGTAAAATAATGCTTTGGCTGAAACCCACCAATATGCTATGTAAGCACCTACAGCATTTCAATTTCACTTGATATATTTTATGATGTCTTCTTGGCTATGCCATGGATATTTTTGCAGTCAAAGTGGGATTACATAACTTGTATGCCCACAAAAGAATTCATATGTGTATGCATGCATGCACACAATGTAAATAAGAGAATAATCAAAAAAATGTTTAGGTTGCTTTTTGTTAATATGACAATATCTTCGCATATAATCCTGATAATGAAACAGTAAAAATAAGTATAATGTTAAAGCAATTGCAAATACTTAAACTGTGCTTACCAAGATGATGAAGAAGAAGATGCAATCTGAACTATTTATTAGGGTTTACTAATTCTCTTTAAGTGACTTTCGCAGGAATTTAATGTTACATTATTCTTAGGTTCTCATCTATTATTTAGGCTGCATCTTTTACCCCACTGCTCACAATGGGGCTTATTTTTAAATAATCAGTATACTTATAGAAGTAAACATTTAATACTCCCTGCCAGTGCAAAATTTCGGTTGTGAATTACGGAAACTGAAATCAAATACTACTGAGGACATTATCAAATAAGGTTATATTTTTTATATCCTAGCTATATTTCTGTTTCTAAAACAAAACAAAACAAAGCAAGCATCTACTATTCTTTCCTGAAAATTTCTTGGCAGAAGTATTAAAATTATAAACTGACTGGATGTAGAAAAGCAAAAGTTAAGAAATTCCTGTAATATCATACTGCCTGCAGTATCAAAGTTTGGCTTGAAAATTTAGAAAGAAGGAAATTGCCATACATCAGCTTTTTTCCCTCTGTTTAGCTAAATACTTCCTAACTAGCAAAATGTTTCCAGGCTTAAACCATGTTTTAGCTTAGTACAAGTGGAAATTCAACTGCATCAGTTATGTACAAAGTGGCATTTTCATCAGGATTGTCCTGATGTGGTGTGTGTGTGTGTGTGTGTGTGTGTGTGTGTGTGTGTGTGTGTGTGTGTGTGTGTGTGTGTTGTGCATCCATTTGGAATGCTGTTTAAAACATGGGTTCCATGGGTTGTGCATAAGATTAGGTGCTAAATCTGGAACCTCAAAGAATGCCATGCTCATAATAATCTTAGGAACTTGGCTAATTGCTTTTGTGGCTAAGATAAAAATAAAACAATGGCAAGCGTCATACCATAGTGGAACCCTGGTGCCTGAGACTTTGGTTTATATCTCAGAGTAGATCAAGAGTCTTGATTGTCATAGATGGAGCCATTCAACCCAGACAATTAAAAGGAAATTAGCCTGTTGTTGTTTTACTTTTGTTTCCTTTGAACTAGCCTTGTCTTTACAGCTACCTGTAGCAGTTTCAGTGGTGCAAATACTGTATATCACTAAGAGTCAATGCTTTGCAATCAAGTTGATTTTTGCTTCTTGACATGAAAAATATTCAAGTGATTTGAAAGGAGTCTTGTGTGTGTGTTGTTGCACACATAGAGCAACAGTAGATTTACTAACATCAACATGATTGCAGTCATGCATAACAATGCTTATTTCTGAGTGCTTGGATTAAGTGTAAGAAAATATTTCCATGCCACCTGAAGTATTTCTTTGGGCTTTTAATTAGAAATGTATTTTAAAAATTGTTGGAAAGGGCAAGCATTTTTAAAAAGTAGTAGCTTTAAAGAGGAAACCATCAAAGGAAAGCAAAGAAGTAACCACTCTCTGCTTGATGATTTTCTTCATTTTCTGACTTCTACACTAATCTAGTCACATAAAAAGAGTGAAACCTAAAAGTCTCATTGACACCTTCTTCCCTTCACAGAACAAAGAAGCTTTTAAAGTTCCTCTTGCATATAATGTTCCTGGTCTGGTCTGAAAAACTCCTGGGTTTCCATACTTTTAGATTTACCTTCAGTTAACCTTTTTGTTATCTGCTTTCTCTTGTTCATTATTTTCTATTAAAACTTTTCTATGAATTATGGAAAGGTTTGGAGGAAACACAGGTAGCCTTCAACTTACAACCATTTGTTTAGTGAGTGTTCAAAGTTACAACAGCAGTGAAAAAAGTGACTAATGACCATTTTCCACACTTACAACCATTGCAACATCCCTGTGGTCACATGATCAAAATTTGGATTCTTGGCAACTGGGTCATGTTTATGATGATTACAGTGTCCTTGGGTCGGCACTTTTTGTGACCTTCTGACAAGCAAACTCAATGGGAATTCACTTAACAACCATGTTACTAACTTAACAATGGCAGAGATCTACTTAACGACTGTGGCAAGAAAAGTCATAAAATGGGGGCAAACTTCAGTTAATAACTGTCTTGCTTAATGAAGAAGTTTTGGGTTCAGTTGTGGTTATAAGTTAAGGTAACCTGTAACCTGTAAATTCACCAAGCATGCCCAAGTAAGCTACTTACTTCTCCCCTTTAACTGGCCTTGTAAAAGGTGGTAGAGAGGGAAAAGATAAATGACTATTACAAACATGAAATCAACTTTACCTACAAGACGTTTTCCTTCCTTTTGTAATGTGTCAACAGACCATGGTATTAATTTGACTCATGGAAGTGAGCATTTCTTTTGTCCTCTGGGCAGATTTCTTGTCATTCCTTAACAGCAGTGAGATTTCTCCAGCCTGAGCGTCTAATTGTCATACCAGTTCTTGCTTTCCTCTCTTGTCCTTAAATGGTTGTTAGGACTGCTTGTCTTCACTACTTGGGGAAGGAACTTGGCACAGTTCAGTGGCCCAACAAATAAAAAGGGTTTTTTTCAGTCACAGTTCATGCTTTGGTGGCTTCTCAAGTAGCTGCATGTGTGAGGGTACAATCCATCAAATATCCTAGCCACATATGATCTATTCAATGGAATGTAGCTTGTACACGTTGGTTTGTGTACAAACCATAATCTGAGTACTATTCAAGAGTATAGAAGCTAATCTTTAGATAAGTGATATACTACAGCAGCCTTCCCTAAGTTGGTTATCTCCAGGTATAATATACTGTAATTTCTTTGACCCCAAAAGGTTTGAGCATGATGGGCTTTATGTTGTATGTTGAACAGGCCACTTGTTTATTCAATAAATATAGGTAAACAAAGCTTAGATCTCTAGACGCTTTAAAACTGACATTTAATAAGTCAAAGATGCTGTCTCTGCACCACAGAGTTCCTTCTCTTTGCAAGTTGTTTACTATACTGCACTAATACCCATATTTACTGTATGTTTTATAACTCAAAAAATTATACTTTCATACACTCACACATGTGCACACACACACAGAGGCATATACATGTGCATGCACACACAATCCTCCATTTTATTTGCACACTGAAATATGGACAAAGAACTCTGTGTATTAAAAGGTTTGTCTTCAGGTTGACATATTTTTTGTTCCTCTCTGTTTTAGCTCAGATAAAGGGATATAAGATTCTACAAACATCTGTTTTGAGGCTTGCTTGATTCCTGAGTTCAACTAAATAATCCAAGTTCAGAAAATATGTATACTAAAATAATATATTATTTAAAAAGCATTCTTGAATATGTAAAAGAATACATCTCATCACATTTGTGAATACGATCATCCATCCATTCTCAGCTCTTCCAAATTATATCTGAGATCTCTTTTTAAGATAAACATGAAACTGTACTGTAAGCATGTTCCCCAAATATTTTTAAATCACCATACCTAGTGCTTATAAGCCAAAAGGAAACTTAATTGATCTGTGTAGCCTAAAAGTAGCCAGGATTGGCAAACATGTGCTATTGATACAGTAAACAAGTTATCCTGTAGTTCTACATCAATGAACTCTAGTGTTTCTTTGAAATAGTTTCTACTTAAGTAGCATTTAATCGGTTTTCGAGGTGAAAAGGTACCAGATACACACACAAGATGCTTCTATGATCAACAGAATGAAGCACTCCGCAGGTCAAGCTAGCAGCACCATCCCATACATATGATCTGAAACTACATCTTACAGAGTCCTGCATGTGCACACAACCATTGCAGTCTGAATGATGCTTTAGGACATGATGCCTGTAAACTATGCTCCTGACTCTACCGTTGTCTAGATGTTTCCTCTTTCCAAACTGCAGAAAAAGATGTATTTTCATCTAATCTGCTTTGGTTACTCAATTTGGGTAATGGCAAAGAACACTTCAACAATGGAAATGATTGGAGGCTTCCCCTGATGGAATGTATTCAGTTAAAGGCTAAGCAACCCCTGAGTAGGGATGTTGTAGTTCTGGATTTCGAGATGCAGATCAGCAATGGAAGTAATTGGAAAGCATTTAATCTGGATCGGATGGCTTTCAAGTTTAGTACAAATCGGTAGAATATTTTTTGCTCAGCTCCCTACACATTAGTACAGATCATACATCTTTAGCCAGAAGAACTTTTTCTTCCAGGGTTAAGGACCTGCAGAATCATGTTTAAGGACACCAAATACACTTCTCAATAAACAAGTGTATCCCACACTATTTGCAGTGGGATATTTCCCTTCATCCTTGCAATCCTGATTGAAATTCTGCTTCTAAGAACAACGTTAAGGAATAGCCAGTAGTTCACGTATTAACCTTAGTGTGATTTGTTTGGTTTTGGATTAACTTGTATGTGAATCTGACTGCTGAGGTTTGTAAACTGTAGTTTGTATCCTACTATGATGTGTGGATCCAGACAATGGTATTTTGCTTAGCAAACTAGTTTCATGTGTGAACCTGTAAGGATCATTATCATCTATCCCCAACCTGTTGCACTCCAGATGTGAGGGTTTCTACAGCTTCCTACATACTGTATCTGAAGGTATCACACTGGAAAAGTCTGACAGAGATGGACCAGAGCTATGATTCACTATAAACCTGATAACCTCCTGTGTGCGAGTACTCCTTATGGCACATTATGCATGACGTGAGCCACAAATTAGCCAACCACACTCTAGCTTAGCACGTTATACATACAGAAGCCTTGGTAGGCGAGTGCATCATGCAAACCCAGAAAACTCAGTTGAATAAAAGCATAGTTAAGAACTGCTGGTAAGCACAACTAATCGAGGGAGTACAACAGGTCCCAAAAGGACAGCCTTACTGCTAGTTTGTTGCAGCAGAAAAAAACAATTAATTTTGGATTATGAAATGCGGTGCAATAGCCAAGTGATCTAGTATAACAGGAAGCTTTGCCCAAGGAAAGTCTCCTTCCATCCATCCATCAACCCACCACCCACTCTCACTTGCTAAGGGGAAATGTAAGGAAAAGCACCTACCTGGTTCAGACAGAAACTGTTAAAAGCCCTCAGATCTAGGAAGCGTTTCTGCAAAGGGATGAAATTAATTAGCTGTTGTTTTAATCTCCCTAGTTTGGGGGAAAGCGGGATCAGAGGGCAGAGGCAGCCAATGAAAAAAGAGTGTTTTCCCAGATGGTCCCCTCCCACCCCAAAGGATTTGGCCATACAAGGCAAAAGAATGCCGAGCTGTGCGGGTGGCAGCAGCCCAACTGTGAGACGCTGGATTTGGGACTGTGAGAATAAGGGAAGGGGAAGAGAGGATTCTGCCTTATATAGATAAAATGATGCGGGGGAGGGTTGGAGGGAAGTCGCTGAACTCTCTGATCGGTTGTTAAACGCAGCCGGCATCTGAGAAGACCTAGCAACAGTTTTCTTTATAAGGATGCAAGTCATATAAATGACAAACCTTTCAGCTGAGAACAAAAGTTTAAACAAAGGTTTAAATATGTATGGTTAAAAGTTACAAGGGCTTCCTGAACAATGCTTGGTTGGCATTCCTCTCTCCTCTGTGCAGTTTGTTGTTTCAATTATTTTTTTCCTTGCCAGAAACATAAAAGTACAGATGTTTTCTAGTGAATAAAGACTAGTTTAGACAGGAAAATGTAAAATAAACCATCAGAGGCAGTTACCCTTAATTCATTTTTCCTGTCAAACAGGCTCTTACATTTCTGTAAAAGCCAGTAACATTTCCTGACCAGATTCCTTATGGTGTAAAGACATGCCATAAGCAGTACTGTATATTATAAAGTCAAGTTTTCTTTAAGTCAAGCTCATTTGTAATGATTTCATGGACCATCCATGTAGCTGTCTTCAAACAATGCAGAAGTAGTTTGCCGATGCTTTCTTTCTGAATGTTTAACTTCCCAAATCTAGCCAACAATCCTTGTCTCCCATCCAATTTCTAATCAAATGTAATTTCTTTTGTTAGCTTCTTTAACTTAGCAAAGGTTGGCAAAGTGTTGTCCTATCCATTTGACAGTTATTCGGTACTATGGTAGGGGCGGAAGCCACTGGGCTAATTTACAAAATATTAGAATGCCGAAGTTGTCTTTGTCTAAAATATTGTTATTTTATCTGCCAGATTTCCATTCATTCTGATCCATTAATTTAGGCTTTGAATGAGGATGTAGAAACTTTTTAAGCTCAAAGATTGTGATGCATCCAGTCTAACTTTCTGGTGAAGTTATGCCAGTTATAGGTTCCTTCCAATCAAGGCAAGGAGCCCATAATTTGTTTCCATTTCATTCCACCCATTCTTTACACCCACCCCAGTCCCAATGTCTCAGCCTGTTTATTAAAAAGCAGCCATTGAAGAAAACATTGCCATTACATTTCCTGTGGAAGAAGACTATGGAAAAGACAGCAGTATGTTCTTATGAGCAGATGGTACCTGGATCAGTTCTTAAAGCCTGGATGTTAAGAAAAGGAAATCCAGACACATCTAAATCCCAACCCTCAAGGTTTATACAGCTATGCAAGAATTAGAGTTTCTTCTATTTTGGTATCAGGCAAGATGCATTTTGGTATCTTGCCTGATACCAAAATAGTGGAAAAAATAAACCAGATTAAGACCCTCTGAGTCTGTTACTATTGTATAGCTTCTGCTTAACCAGTTTATTCATTAACACAATTATTTGAATTCACATATTATACCAGTGATGGCGAACCTATGGCACGCGTGCCACAGGTGGCACGTGGAGCCATATCTGCAGGCACGCAAGGCGTTGCCCTATGCCAGCTGATTTTCAGCCTTCTTTTCGGCCGTTTTTGCTCTCCCCAGGCTTCAGGAAAGCCTCCTAAACCCTGGGGATGGCGAAAAACGGCCCAATGGGCCAACCGGAAGTTTGTTTCTGAACTTCCGTTTGGCCTGTTAGGTCGTTTTTCGCTCTCCCCAGGCTTCAGGAGGCTTTCCTGTACCCTGGGGAGAGCAAAAAACAGCCCAACGGGCCTACCGGAAGTCCGGAGGCTTCAGTGAGGCCTGTGCACATGTGCGGGGGGCAACCCATGGGTTGTGCGCATGCATGGGGGAGGGCACTGCATTGTGGGTGTGGGCACTCGCGTGCACACTATCACGTGTGCGTGCTCCCTTTTGGCACCTGAGCCAAAAAAGGTTTGCCATCACTGTATTATACGATACTAAACATTAAAGCTAACTACATGGATTAGGTTTGTACAACTATGCTAAAATGTGATTGGCCAGTTTGCATTTCATCCAGAGACTTGTTAATGTAATCCACATAATGTCCTTTTAAATTAATTACAGTCCTGGAAACAAAAGATAATTCATTCAACCTCCTACCAGTTCAAGAAATCTGTTACTCCAACATCCATCATCCAGCCTCTTTTCAAAAATCCACAATGGAGAAGCACATGATACAATCTTCAGAGGTAATGTAATCTATCTACAATTGTTTCCACCTACAGTTGTGGCTCGGAGAGCTTTTGCACAACTTCATGCTGGGCACCAGTTGCACTTTTTCCTGGATCATGAGGCCCTATGCGTGATCACTTCTGCCCTAGTCATCTCTCAATTGGACTATTGCAATGTGTTTACATGGGGCCACCCTTGAAGAGTATTTGGAAGCTACAGCTAGTACAGAATGCAGTGGCATGGGTAGTTCTGGATGCCTCTAGAGGGATGTATGTAACACCACTGTTGCACGAGCTTCATGGCTTGCGAGTTTGCTTCCAAGTCCAATTCAAGGTGTTGGTTTTTTACCTTTAAAGCCCTTTATGGCATGGATCCAGGGTATCTAAGGAACCAAATTGCCCAAATTGGATTGGCCCTTCCTCACTTGCTCGACCAGAAGAGGCTTGTTATGGACACCATCTGTCCAGGAATTTCAGTTGGTGGAGTCGAGAAAAAGAGCCTTTTCCTTTTTTAAAAAAAAAATATTTTTATTGTACATTTTCCTTCATTTTACATCACAATTTCAATTTTTGTAACAGCGATATACTGGTTGTATCAGCACCTTTTAAAATATACATGATATTATACATCCTAATTACGACCATTTTTCTCTTATTCATGCAGTATAGTCCATAGAAAAAAAATAGTAGCTTGATAGTATACATTATACAACATACTTATGTCTATTATTTCCATGGTTATAACATAATAGCCTTTTCCATTGGGGCCCCCACCTTTTGGAATATTCTGCCACTGGAGATTCATCACTACTTTTTTGGCCTCCTAAATTACCATCAATATCTGAAATAAGTTTCTCTAAACCTATCAGAGCTTATTTTTAAATATATCTGTATAAAATGACCCTGACAGATTATCATTCTAAATGAGCTATGTAAGAATCAGTTCATCTGAACTCAGTGGAACATTCATTCAGACATGCTAGCAGTATAAATAGACAAATCGCATTAGTGAAATGATGACTGTTTATACAACATTTTTATACTCAACCAATTCTTTGGGTTTCCTGTCCACAATGAATCGTAGACTCACCTCATGAACTTTGTTCACAACTGTATTCAGTCAGTTGTACAATGAAAACCATTCAACAGATATCACAACCTGTAAATAATGGGAAGGAATAAACCTTTCTAGCAAGTATATTTTGATTAGCTCTTGTCAGCTCCTATGACAGACAAATCTTTCCTCTTTTTTTTAAGGACCTCATCAATTTTATTTCTTTCTCCAACCATATGCATGCCTCAGAAAGGAGTGTTTTTTTAAAAAAAATTATTTAACTAAGCTATTGTGAAAGTTTGGTTTCTATGTTTTGTAGTTACGGACACGAGCTCATTATGATTTAATGTTTCACCACAGTTGGCCTTAAACACAGAGCAGTTTGAAAAACTACATATCCCCACTTTGAGAGCAGTGGGTTATGCAAATATTGTAAATTCTCTAGTCTAGTGCCTTAAATCTCTCAGGCTGTGTTTGCTGTCCAAGGGGAGAGGGATTCCCAGGTAAAGCCAAAGAATAGGCCATTGTAGAGGCTATGGGACATGATACCTTTCTGCCACCTTGTGGCGAATGTGCATAATTAAAAGGTGCTGTTCACAAAGTATCCAGAAGAAAATCTTGTTTTCCATTTACATTCAGTAAAATACTATGTGTTGATGATGTATTCTGCAACAGGATATTTTCACTTCCTTACATTGCAACAGACATAAGTTGTAACACATTTAGCAGTTTCATGTGTTAATGGGGCCATCCTTGAGGACACCCCTCCCCACACCCAAAGCTTTAACTGGTTCAAAAATGTAGTGGCTTAATTGGTAATGGTGTGCCTGTGTAATGTCTCTGTTTTGTGAGCTGCACTAATTTCCAGGATGTGATTCAAGGTGCTGGTCACTACCTATAAACCCTACATGACATATCGCATGCTTACCTGAGGGACTATCTATCACCCATAGCATCTACCTGACCAATTTAATACTGCAGGGTTAGCGCACTTTGCATTCCTTCAATTAAATGTTCTCTATCACAGTGGTTCCCAACCTTTTTGTGATCAAGTACCACTTGGAGGTCCCGTACAGTCGCCGCGTACCACCTGGTTCCAGAGAAACTAAATTCGATCAGATATCACTTTATTTCCATAATTGTACCGTTCCTTTTTTGGCCCCGCGCATCCAGCAACTGGATTCTCGGGCCGCTGGGACCAGGTGGGTGGCGTGTGGCAACAGTTGCAAATCGTTGCCAGATTATCTTGTGTTAGGCAGTAAACATTTTTGTGAAGTAAAAAATAACTAACTAAAAATCGTTCATGACCCCGAAAGTGTTCGCGTACCACCTGGAAGGCCCTCGCGTACCACTAGTGGTACACGTACCACAGGTTGGGAACCACTGCTCTATCAGGATCCCCTAGAGCTGGAAACGACTAGCACGCATGTGCGGGGAACCTTTACGTTTATCTTATTAGGATCCCAGAAGCACACCTGTCACAGCACCTGCCCTCAGGAACAAGATTCCTCCCAAGATCAGGATGGCCTCTATTCTGCTGTTGTTCAGAAGAACCACGAAAACTCTTCACCCGGGCCTGTAACAAGGGAGGGTGAGACTCTCTCACTTCATCCCATCTGATCTGTCACAATTGCCATCTTTTATTGTTAATTGATTTTGCTATATTTTTTGTTTGTCATGAACTAGCCAGAATGGCTGGGAATTCAGCAGCATCAAGTTTAATAAATAAATAAATATTGAGGGTCTCCCCCCCTCTTGAATCTCCGATTACAAGCCTAACTGTTTTTCCAATGAAATGTAGCATGACATAATGGTCACAAGTGCAAAGTTTTGGTAACAGAAAGTAAATATGAGTAAACAAAAGGTTGGGATTACAAATCTTGGAATTTCCAACTAACAGTGGAGTATCCCCAGTTTGGGAAGGCTGACATAGCCTCAGTGTCTGCAGCTTTAATCCAGCCTCTTTCACTTCATATATATGACATTTTCACACCCATGACTAGGATTCTCAATAATTATTCTGGTTATTTCTCCAGAACCTAAACTAGATAAAACAAAATTTTGCATGCCTCTTTTTCTAGACAGCGGTCTTTCTACATATTATTTCAGTAACAAATTGTGTTGAAACTACACAATAGAAAGTAGTATCCAGCCTTAAGTAATATACAGTATGTATGTATTATGGATGTTTAGATACATCAGTTTACACCTTCAGTCATTATACTCTGGTAGCATGCATTTCAATAGTGCTAAATCTGTTTAGTCTCTGTAACTGCTTTTTCTCTTTGGAAGGCGGGAATATTAAAAACTCAAAATAAAATCGTACGGATATTTGGCAAGGAGAGTAATTTCCCACAGGACTTTTTGACAGAATTGAAATGTGCTAATTGGTTTTTTATGTGTAACTTATTAAAGTAGCATTTTTTATTTTCTAAACTATCCTGAAAATATTAATCATAGTAGAAAATGCTTATAATTAATGAGGCCGTATATTAGGCACAGTCCCTTCAAAACGGGCAATTCTGCTCATACCTTTTGGAAGGCATTCTCCCATGTTTATTGTTCCAAAATATTTATAATTTTTAACCAGTTTTAATTATATTTCAACGGTTTTTTAATTGTCTCGGTGGTTTGGGTTTTGTTATTTTAATCAAACGAACCTCCCAAAGCCACATATATGAAATGGGAGGCTCTATAAATGTAATAAATAAATAAATATAGGGGGATTTCAGGAAACATACCAAGGGGAGCCAGATCCCCAGCTTCTCCTGGCCATTGCAGAGATGATATATAAGCCTCGCAGAAATGATATATGGTTTATTTTGCGTACGGTCTGCGCTTAAGGCTAAGGCACAACGAATGAGTTTGTTTACCCATCGCATGAAGCTTACAAACACCCATAAGAACTGACCACGGCTAGCAAGCCGCAGGGGTAACATTGGAAGACCGCCTTGCAGACTTGAAATTTGCATGGCCCCCCTTCCGTCCCCGATTATCGCCTCCAAACGCGACCCAAGATCACCCCAGCGGTTCAATAACGCAGAAGCCTGGGTTTCTGCTCCACCCGGCAAGTGCTTCGCGCCCGCTGGATAAAGGCCCCTTTCTCTCGCCGTAGGGCGCTCGGATCACGTGACGAGAGCCACGTGGCCCGGCCGACGCGACTAGCGGGGCTTCAAGCGGCTGCCTTGCCTGCCGTGACCGGGGCGCGTTGAGCTCGAGGTGTGGCGCGGGGGACGATGAGCGGCGGTCGACGGAAGGAGGAGCCGTCGTCGCACCCGCAGCACCAGCACCTAGTAGCCAACGGCGGGGGCGGAGTGTTGCGGCCCTCGTTGTGGAGCAAAGCCTTGCGGAGCGACTCCGCCTGGGAGGACAAGGTGAGGCCTAGACCGACTGGACACACAGACACAGACATACACACACCAGGCCGGCCGGGTGTTTTACGGGAGGGTAGGCCTCGGCCTTGTGCTCGCGGGCGACGGGTTGGGGCTTCCTGACGTGTTTTTTTTTCGGGGGGGGTGGAGACTCTGCCAGTCGGTTCTCCTAAAGGTCACAGCGGAGCCCTGCGTAGGCGCGCAGCTCGCAGGAGGCAGAAACGGAGCCTGCTGGTTTGTACCCTGAGTTATTGGGCAGGAAGGATGGAAGCTGTCAAGGACGTCGAGACTTAGCTAAGGCGGCGTTGTTGCCTGCCCAGAAACCGTTGGGATTGGTGTCAGCCCCTTTGCTGGCCTCAGGTGGGGGTGGAGGTGTTACAGTTTCCCCACCAAGGAGCATCTTGGTAGTGTTTCCCCCTAGTCAGTGTTTCCCAACCTTGGCAACTTGAAGATGTCTGGACTTCAACTCCCAGAATTCCCCAGCCAGCAAATGCTGGCTGGGGAATTCTGGGAGTTGAAGTCCAGGCATCTTCAAGTTGCCAAGGTTGGGAAACACCGCCCTAGATTCACAAGGGATCAGCAGGTGGAGAGCTTCCCCCACCTTTGGCTGGCAGGCTAACTACCATGCCCAGTTGGGGAGCGGAAAACCTTTGACAACCAGGAGGTGTTCTCCCTTTTTATCTTGAATACTGGATTGCAATATGGCCTGCTTTAGGTTGCCCTTGAAGATTATTAGGAAACAGCAATGTAGCAGCCTACTAGCTGGCACATAATGTAGCAACACTTAAATTTCTGGGTGCTGCCTTGGCGGCCAATCTGTTTCCAAATAGAATTCAGAGTACTGGATTTGAACTATATGACCTGTAAAGAACCCCACAGGGTTTGCATCTTTGTTACTCTCATGTTACTCTCGGGACCACATTCTCTAAACAGAATCTTCCTATACTGTCCAGTCAGCCTAGAAAGCAATGCTTTGGATTACCTTCTTCCTCCCCGGAATGCCGGAGCAGGGTGCTTTTTTGTTTTTGTTTTTTTGTTTTTCCTTTATTTTGGAACACACAATCCCCACCCCCAGGTCTGAATTTTACAATTCGGAAAAATGTAAAGGTTTTGCTCTGTCGCTACACTCTTATGACCAGAGGCCCTTGTTTATTAGCCTATCCCCAATTAAATATTTCAAGTATATTTTAATCAAATTGTCTTCATTAAATGCTTTTAGGATGTTTGTGAGAACCAGTTTGGTGTAGTGGTTTAAATCATTGGGGTACAGACTGTCAGTACAGATTGCCTTAGATATGAAGGCAGGTGGGTAACTTTGGACCAGACATTCTCAACCCTAGAAAGAAGACAGTGGCAAACCATTTTTAACTAAATAGGCAAGAAAACTGTGTGTGGACTTATCCATGTAGTTATCAGAAGTCAAGACCGATTCAAAGGCACCAAAAAGGATTTAAAAATATTTATGTAAGCTTCCTAATGTTTATAAAATTGGACGATACATAGATTAGATTGGTAAATAATATTCTATATGTTGTGATTCATTTAACTTGGAGTTAGCTTCTTGTGCAAACACAGTTTTTATGTTTTTCCAGAGTGTTTAATTTTGATTTAAACAACTAAGATATTTAAGGGGGGGTGGGGAGTTTGAAGAACAGTCTGGATACTATTGAAGCTAAAAGCTTAGATTACTTAAATTATAGTTTAGCATGATGAGTAGTAATTCACAGTTGGCCAAGATTACACAATTCAAAGGCAAGGACCAGGAGGAACTGCTACCAAGTCAATGGTCAGATAAAAGAAATCTGACTTCAGGGCATATCTGTAACCCATAAAACATATGTGACAAGACCCAATTTAGTTCTCAGGAAGATAAAGGGAGAGTGCACAGAAATGATTGTGTTACCATAACTTTATAATAAAAATAGGATAGGTCTGCATGAGTTTTGTTTCCTAATCTGGCCTACTTTAAAGGGCTAATATGTAGTCATAAAACATGGGTAGAGAATATAGATATTCAAATTGAGCTCTTAAAATCATAAGTTCTATATAATTTCTATTTCACTACTGTGAAACAAAAGAAGCTGGAATCTGACTTTAGAACCAAGCAAACTGTCTTATGGTAGAAAATACATCTTTTTTCCACCATTTCATAGCAAGTGGAAGTTCTTCATTCTAATTCAGTGGTGGCCAACCTTAAGCATACCATGTGCCAATTTTTTCACAGACGAGTTCAGATGCGCCATACGACTTCGGCTTCCAAATCCAGAAGCGGCGGGGAGGAGGACGCTTATGTTATGAGATTAAAGTAATTTATCTAAGCTCCTTGAAAGACAGGTACATAATAAATAGGCCCGAAAGAATGTAACCTGGAATTGAGATAGATTTCCAGGTAGGATGGAAATAATTGCAGGTATCTAATTTCTGAATCTCCTTTTAGTTTTTTTAGACTTAAGACCTCAAAATGTTTGTATAGTTCTTTTGAATTAGGCAGCTGAGATATCTTGAGAACTTAGATTTGTTGTTATAACAGGAGATACTCCTCTACATATATTGAATGTGAATATTGGTTAATATATTAATTTGATATTGTTTTTTCTCTGCAGGATGAATTTTTAGATGTCATTTACTGGTTCCGGCAGATCATTGCTGTTATTTTGGGAGTGATCTGGGGAATTGTTCCACTGAAGGGATTTGTGGGTATAGCAATGTAAGTTTTCCCCCCCATGTATTTAAAGACAATAATTGATGAAGTTGAAATGATTAAGACGAGGGATATATACTTGAAGTATATGGGTTTTGTATTATACATTTATTTGAGCTTGCAAAGTTTTCTCAGAGCAGTTTGTAGGAAAGATACAGAAAGCTTCTTAAATTTAGTCAGAGGGAACATGCACCAGAGCATCAGAAAGATTTTCACAGGAAAAAAATGGCTGCAGTGCATGAAATAAAGAAAACATTGAAAATGCGTCCATTTGCCTGAAAATATTTGACTAGAACAGTGATGGCGAACCTTTTTTTCCTCGGGTGCCGAAAGTGTGTGTGCGCGCACTATTGCACATGCTCGAGTGCCCACATCCATAATTCAATGCTGCCCCCCCCATGCATGTGCACACGATCCCCCCCGCTCCCCCGTTTCCCGACTTTGGGTGGGTCCGGTAGGTCCATTTTTCGCCCTCCCCAGGCTCCAGAGGCTTCCCTAGAGCCTGGGGAGGGCGAAAACGCCCTCTCCCACCCCCCGGAGGCCTTCCAGAGGCGGAAAATGCCTTCCCAGAGCCTCCATGTGAGCCAAAAATCAGTTGGCCGGCGCGCCGGAGCTGAGCTAGGGCAACAGCTCACATGCCGGCAGATATGGTTCCGCGTGCCACCTGTGGCATGCGTGCCACAGGTTCGCCATCACTGGACTAGAAGCTTAGAATGTGTTATTTATTGCTGAAAACTAAATGTATGGCTGTTTTGAAAGATTATATAGATGTTTAACACTGAATTTTCAGCTGTGACAAGAAATGATAAAGGGGATGTCTTAAATACTATTAGTAATTAAAGTGTCATAAGGCATTTTCGCAGTTGCCTATGTTTTCCTTAAATGATAAGAAAGCGAGTTTGTGTAATAGGAAAATGAAATGCCTCCAGTTATTTCTTGTAAATCTATTTATAGACATAGATAAATATCTACTTCTGGCTTAACTTTATTAAGGAAGTTATGATAAGAAAGAATATCATCCATGCTTCTTGAATGTAAGCAACCCAAATTTTTAACAAAGCTAAGGTAGTGTGGGTTAGAGGCAGAATTCATAGTTCAGGTTCACCTGAAATTAACACAGAGCAGCAAGAAAATAATCAGAAGATAATCAAAATCTTTGATTCCACATATCTAGTAGAAAAGCCAATTTTAGGTTCTTTCTGAATTTAGTGTCACCTATTGCTTTTGGAGCTTTAAAATAGATACCTCTTCAGGTGTCCTTTTTTTAATGTTACATTGTTAAAGGGTTAATGCATGTGCATTCAGGGTTCTTGTTTGAAGCAGGCTTGTGAAAGAAGACACTGTCTACCATTTAAATTCATTTGGGAGAGACTGATAACAATACTAGAGATACTCCTTGACTTATGACCATAATGGATCCTGTCCATTATAGTTGTAAGTTGTGTCAGTCATAAAGTGGACCATTTATTTGAGCAATCCAATTTTGCAAACTTTTTTGTGGTGGTGGTTAAGCGAACACCATGGATATTAAGTGCACCAATTGTTTGCTAGGGGCTGGTTTCGCTGATAAACCAGAAGCAAATGCCAGGGTCCCCACCCCACCCCAGAAAAAAACAACGTATATGTGATTATGTGACCCAGGGACACTGCAAATGGCCGTAAGTGTGGCCAGTTGCTGAATGACTGAAATGTGTTCACATGAGTGCAGGGAAGTCCATCATATATGACTGGTCATAAATCAAGGCCTACCAGTGTTTTAATCTGAACTGGCAATACAGACTTGTAGCATAAGAAAAGTAGCAAATTCGAGTCACGTGGTTGCAGAATGTTGCAACCTGTCACAATTGCAAGCCAAGTTGCCAAGCACCTGAAATGCCATTGTGGCTGTGGGGGAGGAGCGGCAGTTATAACTTTAAGAACAGATCAACAGCAGCCTTTTTCAAAAGTCCACTGTAACTTTGTACAATTGTTAAATGACTGGTTATAAATCGAGGACTATGTGTAGGGGCTGCTGTTAATTTCAGTGAAAACTGAAACAAGAAAGCTTGATACCGTTACATTGTAAGTTGATTGAAGTTTCCCAGCATCTCTCTTTTTTCCCCCTCCCCTCCAGATTCTGCCTCATAAATGCTGGTGTCCTATACCTCTATTTTAGCAGTTTTCAGCAAATAGATGAAGAGGAGTATGGTGGAACATGGGAACTAACAAAGGAAGGCTTCATGACATCTTTTGCTTTGTTTTTGGTAATTTATGTTACTTGTTTGTAGATTCCTGACATTATATGCACAGTATGAAACAGGAGGTAGATAATTCTCCCAAGAAACCTCAAAATCTTATAACTAGAGAGAAAAGAAATTGAGATTAAATTTAGAAATGTAAATTACATGTGGGTAAAATAATGGATATTCTTTCCCCTACTAAGAATTTAAAAGCAAATAGATAACTTTTAGAATTCAACATCACATGAGCAAGCTCCCCATTACAAAACTGCATTGTTTCTTCCCTTCAACTCAAAATTACTCCTCAGTTGCTCTTGGGGAGCAAAGTCCGCACCCCAAAAGCTTCTCTCTTGTGTGAGTGGAGCTGTGCATGCGTTGACCCGCGCTCACGTGGCCCGGTTCCCCTCCCCCCCAGCTCGGCCGCCAAGCCACAAAGGTTGTGGATCACTGTTCTGTGGCCTACTTAGAGGATGGGGAATATAGAGAAAGGGGGAATTTGTTCTGCTGATGGCTGTTGCATGGTTGGTGAATTAATACAAAGTACTTAATGGTAAAACATTTCATTATCGCTGCTAATTTGTACTGAAAGGTATATGTGTGAGTGCAGTGAAAGCTTTTTATCTGCCCCCTTTTTCAGTAAGTATATTTTGACCATGTATTCTCCCTAATATTTTTATGTGCAAGCTATAGGATTTAATGGGAGATATTATAAATGCCACTATTAATCTTCAGTATAAAGTAATATAGAGAAAGAAGAGCTTTGGCAGTGATTCTGTTTAGGGTATAAATTGTTCCGTTTAGTTGTGGTTAGAAGATGGCACTTACATTCTTGTTCAAACATTCAATTAGTTTATAATGTCTCAAAGCTTCTTGTTGGGTAGCAGAATTTTGATTGTAGGTGTTTACTCTTTATACATAAAGTATCCAGTACTGTATCCTTGGTTGTTTCCAAGTTCTCATACATAAATATAAAAAAATTATGGAAGAGCAGTTTTCAAAAGGGGTGCAAAAATATTTTGATTTTGTAATACTTACTGTATATCCATTCCACTCTCATGACTGTTCTAATCTTAACAACATGTTTTAACCCCATATGAATCATTCAAATAGCTAATAGGTCAGAATGCTAATAAGGATCATTTTGAAGTCATAATATTGAAGAAAGTTTAGAAGAGCATATTAACATTTCTGCTAGGCCAGGGAAAGAGATATAACAGAATCAGAACATTTTTACCTTGAGACAATTTTTATTTTCTCTCTCCTGCTAGCACTAAAAAGTTTTCTGATACTAGTCTAAAGTTTATTTATGATCCCTTATTGTAGTAATGTTAATAATGCAATCTTGTTCAGAAGGAAGAAAGCAAAATACATTCATACTTATAATTTGGTAAAGTTTAAATCTTTTTCTTATTTGTTCTTATCTGTGCTTCATTTCAGGTTGTTTGGATAATCTTCTACACTGCCATCCATTATGATTGACAAACTCAGCCAAATTAATTGAAGAACACTTTAAGAACCCCTTTGGCCTATGGAGAGGTAGAATAAGCCAGTTTTTACATCCATGGTCCAAGGAGACGCAACATGTCTTGTGGATTCTAAGAAGAAAAGTTTGATCAGTCTTAATTTAAAAAGCTGTTGCTTTTCCAGAACTTTTTTTTTTAAAAAGCCGTTACAATGCTTTGCAGACAGCACAAGACTTTTCAACCTTCCAGCCTTCTTGGTGACTTTAACCAGTATGGCGATGACAAATCTTTATATCCTAAAAGGGTGATTCTGTTAATTAACGTGCGTGGATTATCTTGTTCTCCTTGAGATCTATTCAGATTGTGACTTGTCTTCCATTTGTAAGACATACTAAAGTGGTAGCCATCATGAAGCATATGGCAGGAGGAGAACTCTGCTGAATGTATTGTAGAACATAGATTTTGATGGTTCCCAGCTGCTTTTGAGGAAATTAAAGCTCTGATCTGATTGTATTAAGTACTAATGTCTTTAAATGGTTCATCCAGGGTTTTAAAATTTTGGTCGCTTAACAATGTAATAAGCATAATCTTCAGATGGTTTCCTAATATTTTGAAATTTTAACTATTTACTGAGAAGTGTGAGGCTTTCCTAGCTTCATTAGAGAACTTCCCAAAACAATTGCAGTGATTTAGAAACATCTTAATATATTGGTTAGTTAACCAATTCAGTTTCCGGAACCTACCTCAGAGTCCTGTGATCTAAATGCACAAAATAGCAGATGCTTCAGAATTCAATTACTTTGGGATTGTTATAGGTTTTTGAAGCTGAAACATAATACAGAATAATAAAGGCAGCTAATGTCTTGTACATAGAACTAATTTTCAGATAGGAGTAGACTGAAATTCAGTGTCGATCTTTTTTGATTATTGAAAGTATCAGAATGAAAAATTCTATTAATTGTACACTAATTAGGCTACTTATGAGCTTTAATTGTACTGTCTCAATCATTTTAAGATTTAAACTTGTCTATATAAGTATTTAATAATTTCAAGAAGAAGCTATTTCCTATCTTAAGTTAATGTAAGTAGACAGAAAATGGAGTTGTTCATTAAGACTGCCTTACAATGAGAAGCTGTCATTGAAGACAGAAGTCCATAGAAGAAGTCCTAATACGCTGTGGATAAATTTCCAGTTCTTTGTACTCTTCTTTTAAACTCTTAACCGTGCATACTTTTTTTCTCACAAGTAGCTTTCCATGTATTCTCTTTCAACATTGTCAAGTATGTCTGTCTTTTTTGCAGTTCAGTTTTAACATCAGGGAAGAATTTAGCCACAGAAAATGAAAGACAAAACTACTAAAGATTGGAGAGCCTTAGCAGAGGTTTCTCTTGCAGTTCTTCATTGCCAACTTAAGTGTTCTCTCCTTCAGTTTGAGGAGATACTTAGACATTTTGGTATTTGCTAACTTTAAGCTGCATTTCTCAATCAGCAGGGTTTTTTTTTTCAAAGCTTGAGTCATCTACCAAATAAGTAAATCATTTTATACATGGAAGATCACTAATAAAGATCACTTTAAGAAGCTGGTGTAATGCTTTTTTATTGGTATTGCCATTTTTAATTTTTCAAGTAGTATTTTGTAATTGCTTTGGCACTTAAAGTAAATGGATACTTGCTTTTTAAAAAGAATTTGGTATGGTAGCTTTTTGTTAAGAGATCTGGCCATAAATATGAGTTTTAGTATTGCAGGATAATTTTGGTCTGCCTTTTACATTGGAGGTAGTGGGAAGAAAAAAAACTTGCCTTCATTTGTGGAAAAACTTTTTTACAAATTTTAAGATCTAAGTTACATAAGAGATTCTCTTGGAATTGCATAAAACTGTTGGGGTTGGGGGAGAGTTAGAACTGGAGAAGATTGCATCTTTGAAAATATCTCCACCTTCCTCAGCAAACATTAGCAGATATGCTATGTGATTAAAGTTATTGTTCCTGCACTAACTTCCATCATGTTGGTGTCTCACATTACAACCGCAGTGATTTACTATCGTAACTCCAGGTTCAATTCTGGTCATAAGTCAGAGGCTACCTGTATGGAGCTAATGGCCCCATGCTATACGCCAGGAGTGTCAAACTGGATTTCTTCGAAGGCCGGATCAGCATTGTAGTTCTCTGTGGGCCGGCGGGAGGCGGGAGATGAGACGGACACCTGCCAGCCTAAATGGGACGTGGGCCCATTTTCGGCCTGAACAGCCTCCTGTAACACAACAAAACTGGGTGCAGGAGGGCTTGCACGTGGCTCCCCCACGCCTCATTTTCGCCCTCTATGGCCTCCTGCAGCACTCAAGCCACGTGGCCCATTTTCAGCCAGCAGAGGCACCACGGGCCAGTCCTTTTGATATTTCCAGGCCAGCCCCACGGGCTGGATTTAAGCACCCCTTGAGTTTGACACCCCTGCTGTACACAGTTCATACCCATAAATAACTATGGAGCTAATCTAAAGAATGACGAGTCCAAGTATCTCCTTCACATAATCCCAGTCTTTGTTTAATATGAATCCTGAACAGCATCCAGAATCCTTTGTTATGGCCTCCCCAGCAGTTCCATCTCAATGACGGATCACCTTCAGTTCTGCACTATAAAATTCTTGTGCCATTTCCCAAATCCTGTTGCAATGCCAACAGTTACTGCTCTTCCACATCTCACCCACATAGTATATGGATTCTGTAGAACAAATGGAAGCAAAGAGGTATTCATTGCAGAAGAGGCTATAATATATCTTGTGGGCTCTTAAGGGTCAACAGGAGAGCAGCTTGGAGCCAACTGAGACGTCTGATGTTGCTGCTTACCAAAGCAATGTCTGGCTTTTATGTATTCAAAAGAAATCAAAAGTTCTGAAGGATTTTCATTTTGAAACAGATGAGCAGCAAACTACCTCTTAAGACTTTCTGAATAGGTTAAAAATGAGGTAAGTTTTTGTAAGATTGGCTTCTTCAACCAGTGTTAAAAGAAGAAAATATATCGGCTTGCGCTTGCTGGACTTTTGCTGACAAAGATTGATTGGTGTAGCATTTGGATCTTGTTTTCCTTATCTAAGTGATGAGCTACGGGTAGAAGAGAAATTATGCTTTATTTAGAGATGGCGATAGCCATTAAAATTCTTTTATCTGCTGGAATGAAGGGGAAAGGTACCTTTTTTTCCAATCCGATCCAACAGACCGGGCAGGCTGAAGATCCGTCAACCAAAGAGTGTCGGCTGGTGGGAACTAGCGCAGGGGTCTCCAACCTTAGCCACTTTAAGACTTGTGGACTTCAACTCCCAGAGTTCCTCAGCCAGCAAATCTGGCTGAGGAACTCTGGGAGTTGAAGTCCACAAGTCTTAAAGTTGCCAAGGTTGGAGACCCCTGAGAGGACGCTTCACAATGGTGGTGATGTTTCCCATCTCCGCCACCCCCCTTTTCCTCCTTGAAGAGACACCGCGGAGCTTAGAGACGGGCCCAGGGAGCGCAGGACGCGGGGTAAGGGGCCAAGCGAGTCGGCCAGCGAATCCCCCTCCCAAGCTCCGCCCCGCCGGCCTTTAGCGTCCGCCCTTCCCGCACGCCTCCGCTTCCTCCCCAGACACTCGGCTCGGCTCCCCTCTTGGCGAGCTGGGCCGGCCTCCACCGGCAGTCATTTCCGGAGCAGGAGCCTGGGCTGAACCGGCCAACCAGCGCGCCTGCCTGGCTTAGGAGGCGCAAGCAGGATGGCGGCGGCGGCGGCGGCGGCCCCGGCTGCAGGGGCCGCCGAGAAGGAGGCGAGTCAGGAGAGCAGCCTGGGCGCCTATTCGCCCGTGGATTATATGAGCATCACCAGCTTCCCCCGCTTGCCCGAAGAGGAGACGGGCGGCGCCGTCGCCCCCGAGAGCTGCCTGCGCGCCAGGAAAGAGGAGGATGCCTTCCTGGCAGAGCAGGACACCGGTGAGCGCGGAAGCTAGCCCGCTTGCTCGCCGGGCCTCTCCATTCCGACCAGCCGCCAGCGGGACCTTCACGACCATCTCTCCATCCTCCCGCTTCCCTTCACCTCCACGGCCTCCACCCCATCCCAAATCGGAGCGGCTCCTCCGGGACTGGCTCCCGTCCTGCCCTTCGCCCGCTTCCCCGCATCTCTCCTTTGGCGGGCCGGCGGGCGGGGCTTCTGCGTCATCCCGTCCTTCTCCCCCCCCCGCCCCCTGAAGCGTCTGGCACCGGCCCAGCGGTGCAGCCGCCCCGCATTCTTCGCCTACCCTGCTTCTGCCCTTCCCGCTTCTCCTGCCTGCCCCTCTCCCAACGTCCTTGCCGGGACTCTCCAGTCCTCCCATCTCCCCTGCTCTGCACCATCTTTTTTCCCTTTGCCCGCCCCCTCCTTCCACTGGTGCCTGTGGGAGTGCTGGGCTGCATGGCGAGCCTGTGGAGGCTCCTGGGCTGCCTCTTTCCATTGTCTTGTTTCCATCCCATTTCCATCCCTCTCCTCTTTCATCCCTTCCTTCCTTCTGCCTTTCTACCAGCTCTACTGTCGGGGCAATAATGTAAGTGATTGTATTGCCTCCATCCCATTATATCTTTCTGATCACACTATAGTTTCTTGCTCTCCAAAGAATGCTTACTGATGCTAATGCAGCCTTTCCTAATATCTGTGTCCTGTAGATGCATTGGACTGCAACTCCCAGAATCCCCAGCCAGCCGTCCCATTCTTTTGTCAACTTTTTACCTTCCCTGAAAATGTCTCCGGTTGATTAAGAACCCAGGACGTGGTGTGGTTTTTTTTAACCTGTTTCTCTCAGTTCTTCATACTTGAGAATAACTTTGTGAAGTGTCCCTGAATTTTGATCTTCAGAATGTTATTTACTATTCTAGGGTCTTCCAATCAGTCTAAAAGTGAGAGAGAAAAAACAGTAGTATGCTGAAAATTACCCAGGGTAAAGTTTGCTATTGCTTCAGTAGATATTTTCAATACTTAGGAGCATGGGACCTGTAGCAGCTGAGATATAGCCAAGATCTTGTTCTCAGATTTATTACTTATTACAACACATAGGGTCAATAGTTAGAATAGAGCTTCCAGTCAGTTTTCCTACCACAGCAATTCTTAAAGCAATTATCTCTAGCCTGGTGCCTTTGGAAAAGGTTGTCTTAAAGTTCTCTGGTCTTGTAAATATAGTTTTCTGAGTCACCCAATCAAGCTGATTGACATTAGGTTAAGATGACAAAAAGCATCTCTTCACACGTTGTGTAGGTAAAGTTCAAATCTTCTATGAGAATAAAACAAAGATAAATAGTACAGTGTAAAGTTCTTGTCATCCTGAACAGTCGTTCAATTAGTAGTCAGTTATTTTAATGGATTATTATGAATTACTATGAGTTAGATGGATTTTGAAGTTGCCCTGTAATTGGAAATGTTGCCTTCTCCAGCTTCCCAGTTCCGGAGAGACTTTTAAATGTGGAGTTCTTGGTGTTCTCTGAGCAGCAGGCTAGGTAACATCCTTATCTAACCAAGTAATGAAATGTGTGCAGAAAAACAATCATGCTCAAAGCAACAAGGACCCAATAGTTCAATCCTGAGGGTTTTTTTATATAGTTGTGAGCAGAGTTTGCATGTTTATTCCAGTCTCCCTCCCCGCCCGCCCTAGCTTGCATTTGATCTTCCCCTTCAATCCCTCCAAGTTCAGTAGACTCACCCTCTTCAGTCACGTTAGAGAATTCACAAGTCTAAACCAATGAAAAAAACATATTATTTATTTATGTCTAAAGCTCTATGTTCACAAAATGAAATGCTTCGAGTACAAATTGCATTAAAGAGTATCTTTTCTCTCTCTCAAAAGTTCTTTCATGTTAAAAATGAACTAGTAAAAACCACATCTAGACCAAAATATGCCTCGTTTTCCGTAAATACTAATTTCTTGTGGAAATAGAGTCTGGTTTTCTATTGGTTTATTTTAGGGAAGATTGAGAAATGTCACTATAATGTTCAGGATATGTATTCTGCAGTTAGTACATAGCTGAGGCCAGGACTTAACAGATTTTAAAGCAAAGAGGGAAAATGAACTCAACATCAACAAAGGATATGGGGCATGCACACATTCATTTCAGAATAATATCTTTTAAATACTTTTTTTAAAGATACAACTTCATTTCAGTCTACATTGTTCAAAGTTTTTTTAAAAAAAAACATGCTTCCGTCCTTCTTGTTCTGTATTTCCATCTATGCAGAAAGAAAGTAATTATGCTTTTCCCCCCGTGCACCTTCTATGAAGTGGACAATGAAACCTCATAATTTCCCACGGGACAAGATTTATGGTCCAAGGGCAATTTCTGGAATTTGTAGATCATACACTGTGCAAAATCCTTGTGTCTCACTTTCTTATAAAGGCTAGGAAAGAAGAAGGCTGAGTCACCAATACTTCCTTCTGTCTGCTTTGAAATATTTAGGATGTTGTGGCAAATAATAGCTAAGGTTCCAGTCCGTCAGACAAAGCAAAGAAAATGTACGGTATTAAGCGAATAGTTTTGAGTTGCTGGAGGAAAGTGAAAATATAAATCTAATCCATCCAAATAGGATTGATTCAAATCCCCATTGGGCTATGAAACAGATCTGTTATGAAGATCAAATTTCTGAAAACTCATGATCTCCTTGGAGGAAAATAATATCAAGATGTCTTATTTTTTTTTCTCTATTTTACCATCATTCCTTAATTTTTCCTACTTTTCATTTGTCATTGCCATTGTCATTTTGAATAAAATATGGGTGTATATATGTGTGATTATCTTGATTTTATCTTGATTATAATGCCATCTGAAGTTTGAGAATCAAATAGATCATGTATTTCAATACTGATATAATTAGGCATTTGCTTATTTCTCTTTAAATAATAAGGATTCTGTTTATTTGAAGGTTAAAATATTCTACATTTGGAGTTTAATTGCCTATTAGTATATAAAATGTTTGGCATGCTTCATGGTGTGTTTCCTCCATCCTCCACAGCTGGTCCAAAACACTTTACTATTTGAGACAGAATAGCAAATGTTCTCTGGTTCCTGGGATAAAATTTAAGGAAACCTTTAATGTTTACAGGGTAAACATGTATACTATGTTGCACTATGCAGTGTTGTTTAAATTTCCCGGTAAGGCAAAATATAGTTGGACTAAACCTAAGTGTTTGCTATGTATAAAATATAATGCTACATTGTGTAGGTTTATTTAATACTTTCATATCTCATAATTTCCCCTGATTCACACTTTTGTAGGTAGATTGATCGTCTCTGTACTGGGGAAACACAGGAAGAATGGTGGGGATAGTACATTTGCCAGTTACCAGTCCCCCTCTCCGTTTTAATATTTACATTCTCCCAAACTTCAGAGTATTAATTTGTATGGAAATATAATTGCTGCAGACAATACTAATGCCAATCAATAACCTTGAACTACTGCCATAGAAATACCAAATTTTAATAAAATGATGTGTTCTTAAATTCTTTGTATTTTTAAAAACCTTGATTATTCATTATAGTAGCACTTATTGTTTAGAAAGTACATCTCAGAACTTCCAAATTTTTCATACTTTAGTTTTGGAAGTCACTGTAAGTAAAAACAATCCATATTTTATTTTTCTACTACAGGGGAATTTTTTTCCTACTATCTCTCCATTCTGTGGCCAATAGATCACACTTCCTACATATTATTTTTAGCATCCAAGAGATCTAATCATTTCACTAATTAATTTCATTAATCCAATACACAGTACTACTATTTTAACAAAGGGTTCTAGATTTTAGAAACATAGAAAACTGATTTTTAAAAAAAACACCTTACTAGTCCATCAACTGCCCTTTGACATATTTTTTTTTAATTTTTAATTTTTTTGTCAGATAATGGACATGTGTTTATCCCAAGCATGTTTAAACTCTGACTGATGATTGACCCACTATCTCCATTGGAAATATGTTCCAAGTTTCCACTATTATTTCTGTGAAGTAATGCGGCTGCATGTGCTGTGGTGGGTGTGCCAAGGTACACCCACGTTACACCTATACTCCGCCAGCTGCATTGGTTGTCCATCGGTCTCCGGGTACAATTCAAGGTGTTGATCATCTTTAAAGCCCTTCATGGCTTAGGACCAGGTTACTTCGGGACCACATTCTGCCTCATACTTCCCTTCGACCGGTTAGGGTCCACACAGTGGGCCTCCTCCAGGTCCCGTCAGCCAAACAATGCCGGCTGGCGGGCCCTGGGGAAACCAACTTTCCCCAGAGACCCGAATCATCCCCACCCTGCTGGCCTTCCGAAAAGCCGTTAAGACATGGCTCTTCCTGCAGGCAGGGGGGGGGAGACTAATTCCACCTGAGCTCTCCCCTGGTATGTCTGGCGGTAAATATTTTTTAACTTTTTAAATTTTTTAATCTTGTTTTTAACTGTTGTTTATTATTTAGTGTTCTTATATAATGCTGTACGCCGCCCTGAGTCCCTCGGGAATAGGGCGGTATAGAAGAACCAATAATAAATAAATAAATAAATAATAAAGTAATATTTAACATTACTTTTGAACTCTCCTCTTGTCAGTTTGAGGATGTGCCACCATGTTCTTGATTTTTGCTTAATATTGAAAATACTGCATTCTAGAATCTTATTCACATTCTTAATACATTTAAAGGTTTCAAACATGTCCCCACTTTTCCTTCCATCATCCAGGCTGTACATATTCAGTTCCTCCAATCCAAAATTAACTTCATAGGTTACTCTGCAACTGCAAAACAAGGATCAGTTATCTGTAGGTCTATTGCGTAGATATGTATTAGAACTACGGTTGATGCTGTGCAATGATTATTATTGGTTTCCTCCCTTCTTTTAATATAATATAATAGGATAGATTTCATATGTATTACCAGAAAAAAATGCATGATTTCTATCCAGTTTCTGATATGAATATATATATAAAGTCAGAAATGAAGTTTGAAATAAACTCGAATAGAATGTCTAAATTGCTCCTGCAAGCAGGTGAGTTTACAATTGTTCAGCACCTTCCTGCATATGTCAACGGTGAACTTTTTTTTCTGCCTGTATTTTCACTGAAGCTCCTTTTCTAATTCACCCACCATCTCTTTTCTATAAAGTTTCATTCATTTGGAAATGGCTTTTCTGAATGTTAACCTTTCTGGCTGAATTTTGGTGCACAAATTAAAACAGGTTTCATAGATTGAATAAAATGTCCCTTTGAGAATAATTTTCTTCACCATTCCATATTTCTTGGGAAAAGCTTTGCCATCGATAGGCCACTTTGAAGAAAACTAAATGTATTGAAAGCACGCAAATATTTGTTCTTCAAATAAAAGATTTCTCTGGAAAAACTTAACGTTTAGATTTGGTAGTCTTTACCAAATGCCAGGGAATGGTTTTGACACCCTGGAATATGGCTATACATTTTAGAAACATCAAATAGCATCACCAATGTGTTGGTAACTTAGAATATAACAGAAGTTGGCATATTGTTGCCACTTCACAATCTTTGCAAACATGTTGTCAATAATATACAGGTAGTCCTGAGGTTATGACCACAATTGAGCCCAAACTTTATGTTGCTAAGTGAAACATTTCTTAAGTGAGTGCCCCATTTTACAACTTTTCTTGCCGCAGTCGTTAAGTGAATCATTGCATTTGTTAAGTTAGTAACAAGTGAATCTGGCTTCCCCATTGACTGTCAGAAGGTTGAAAAAAGGTGATCACATGACCCTGGGACACTGCGGCCGTCATAAATATGAACCACTTGCCAAGCATCTGAATTTTGATCACGTGACCATGGGGATCCTGCAATGGTCGGAAGTGTGAAAAACAGTCATAAGCCACTTTTTTCAGTGCCATTGTAACTTTGAATGGTCACTAAATGAACTGTTGTAAGTCGAGGACCCCCTGTATAGTAATGTGAAATGAAGGGGAGAAAACATCGTTTTCACCTTTATTACAAAATCTCTGTTTTAGGATGCTTCTGAAGGAATTTTCTCCTGGATTTGCATTTACAAGTATCTGGCATGCAAAATGATCATGACTTGTTTCACTCAATGATTATGCACAGATCAAAATGACTTCTTTCTTGTTCAGCCTTTCCTTCCCACTTCCCATGTCTTTTTTTCCGTACTTGTTTCCTCCTCTTAAGGGAACTGACACGATGAAGAAAAGGCTTTGCCAGTATCATCCACAAATATTTGCTGTTTTTGTTTACATGTAAACCATTTTTACCAAATACAATGAAAATTCCTTTTTCCTAAGGATGCCTGAAAACGTTAGACTGAGTTTTAGCTTATATTTGCATATTTTCATTTAATATAGCTTAAATAAATATATTTTGGCTAAGTGTCAGTCATGCCACAATGATCTGGGTCTGAAAACTAAGTATAGGCTACTTGCCAAAAAAGAAAGGGCTGTCCCATTTTCTCAGCAATCCAAAAACTCATCACAAAATGCATAATTTACTGCATTGAACTGACTAGAAGTGACAGATCCTTCTTTTACCTAGCCTAGTGTGTAAATTAAGGTAATTAAGGTTACAAAAAGGAGAAGCAGCTTCCCACATCTTTCGATAGGAATGTAATTGATTCCAATGGGGAAGGGTGATTTGGGGGGGCGCTCTTAATACCTAGGATGAGGAGTAGGTCATGGGAACATTAAGGATACAGTTCCAATATTAGATATCATGAAGAACTCAATACATTGGTAAAGTTGTATTTTGACATTAGAGAATAGTAATTTTCCCACTATTGGTTGGAAGGGATTCAAAATTGTTTTAGGCCCATCCCTTAAATAGCGTAGAAAACATTGCATAAATTTAGCATTTAATTTGTATGTGTAACTACTTAAGTTCCTTAATGCTTCATTGTAATTATCTAGAAAATAGAGTCATTATATAAGAAATAGATTATTTACAGATCAAACCATCAGTTTTCTTTAAATTTGTCCATACAGTATTTGAATTGAGTTTTGCTTGTTTCTGTAATACTCGCACTGCACATTTCAATAAAAATTGGAATATTTTTGTTTGTACATCTACAGTTTGCTTCCTACGAAGTGCAAAATGACCGTATTTTACCTCTACAATATGATTTCTAGAAATAAAACCTTGGGCCAAGATCCAAACAGAATTCAACAGCTCCCTGCCCCTCCCCTTTATTTTAAATGGAGAAAATGATGTACGGGTAGTTAAAGACATTGGTATGTTAATAGGCTTAACTGGATGGATTGTGTTCTGATTTTGATAGCATGATAGGATATAAGGCACAGGTGCCAAACTTGCTGTGTCACATTGATGTCACATGATCTATCACAACATTTTTTCACGGACCTGGGGTGGCCGTGGCCTGCGCGTGACACATCCGCCCCATGGGCCGCCAGTTTGACACCCCTGACTAAGGTATTCCCTATAGATCAAGCATGTGCACTCAGGAAATCAGTTGCATTTTGTTCTTTTTCAATTTTAGAAGATTGTTACATTAAAATATATTTGCATGCAACATTTGTTTCATTTTCTTCCTACTACGTCCTGTGGTTTAATAACAAGGTAATCTATGAAACACTGACATCACTTACATGGATGCGTCAGATTTAGCAGTAGCAACAATAGCATTTAGACTTATATACCTCTTCACAGTGCTTTACATCCCTCTCTAAGCAGTTTACAGATACAGTCTAATACAGTTTATAAGAGTAAATGTGTTTTTTTAAGTGAATTTATTTGCAAGGATGTTTAAATGAGGTTTTGTCATACATGAGCTCATGTATGCAAGACTTTAAAGCAGTATTCCTAGAGCAGTGATGGCGAACCTATGGCACGGGTGCCACAGGTGGCACGTGGAGCCATATCTGAGGGCACGCAAAGCTTTGCCCAAGTCAGCTCCAGCGCGCATGGTCACCTGATTTTTGGCCTTCTTTTCGGCCATTTTCGCTTTCCCGAGGCTTCAGGAAAGCCTCCTGAACCCTGGGGATGGTGAAAAAATGGCCCAATGGGCCTACTGGAAGTCCGGAGGCTTCAGTGAGGCCTGTGGGCATGTGCGGGGGGGGCAGCGGGGGGTTGTGCGCATGCACGGGGGGCAGTGCGGGGGTTGTGCGCATGCCCAGGGGGAGGGCATTGCATTATGGGTGTGGGCACGCACACGCTATCGCGCACGTGCACACGTGTTTGGCACCCGAGCCAAAAAAGGTTCGCCATCACTGCCCTAGAGTCATACCATTCAGATATATTCAGTTCCAGAATTTCCAACCAACGAGGCCTGAGTTGGAATCCCAACAGAAGATTCCAGCCAGGGATGGCTGTTTTAAAAGGAAGAAAAATCTGGGTACATGTTTGATATTGATTGTGCTTGATTATACCTCAGGATAAGTACAAGGAGTCCTCGAGTTACAACAATTCATTTAGTGACCATTCAAACTTACAACGGCACTAAAAACGTGACTTTTGACCATTTTTCACACTTAAAACCATTGCAGCATTCCCATGGTCACCTGATCAAAATTCAGACGCTTGGCAACTGGCATGTATTTATGGCGGTTGTAGTGTCCCAGGGTCGTGTGATCACCTTTTGCAAACTTCTGACAAGCAAAGTCAACGGGGAATCCAGATTCACTTAATAACCATGTTACTAACTTAACAACTGCAGTGATTCACAAGAACTGTGGCAAGGAAGGTCGTGAAATGGGGCAAAAATTCACTTAGCAAATGTCTTGCTTAGCAACAGAAATGTTGGGCTCAATTGTTGTCATAAGTCAAGGACTACCTGTAATTCTTTAAGGGTTCAGCTGCACCACAGGTCAGTTTAATTCCTAGAGTTTAGGTACATTTTCATCAACCCTCCATAATTTATGACCACACACTATAATGGTAGTAGGAAAAGTTTTCAGCAATTGAAAATCAGCCCCCAATCCCCTCCTACCCCCACCCCACCCCCACCCCGTGCGCAAATTTCTACATCTAGCACCTGCAGTTGAAAGCTTGATTGCACAATTACCAAAGGTCCAATAGCCCTTTTAACTTCTGTTGGGAAAGGGGGGGAAACAGAGAAGAATGATCTCAATGAAATAAGCTTTTTGTGTTCTAAAATGATTGATTTTTTTTTAGAAATCTCAAACATTGCAGAAATCAAACAGAGAGCTTACTGGGATATAGATAGCTGTGGTGACAAGGGTGCTCATAAATACCTTCTTTCACAAGCAGAATATTCTGCATGGCACAAGGACCAATTGGAACCTCTGTGACAAAATGTGAAGAAATGTGCTCCCAGAAAGAGGAAATGCAACTTTGTACAGTTTGACATCACAAAGTCAGGCAAACCATTACTAAGAGCATTTTTGCCCAACTGGAATGTAATTTAATTGCATTCCTATAAAATAAGGAAAGCCAAAGTCTCCTCTTACTGCAGAAAAGAGCACAGAAGTTGGACATGCAAGCAGCAGAGTGGATTATTAGGAAGGATGCAAAGTTGGATTCGTAGAGACAGTTGCTTGTGAATGAGAACTATATCAGGTGGATGGGGGGCAGTGGTGAAATCCAATTTTTTTTACTATGGGTTCCGTGGGCGTGGCTTGGTGGGCGTGGTGTGGCTTGGTGGGCGTGGCTTGTGGGCATGGCAGGGGAAGGATACTGCAAAATCTCCATTCCCACCCAACTCCAGGGGAAGGATACCAGTGGTGGGTTCCTGCCGGAGCTGTCCAGTGCGTAGCTCCGGTAGGGAGCGGCCGATTGCACAATTTGCGCGCGACCGCACCGGAGCCATCTTTGCCGGTCCGTCGCGCATGTCACCATCTTTTTCTGAGAACTTTTGGGCAATTTTGCTTCTGCGCATGTGCGGAAGCAAAATCTTGCCAAAATCTCGCGAGGTGACGCACGCGCGTGTGAGATTTCGGCACAATTTTGCTTCTGCGCATGTGCAAAAGCAAAATCGTGCCGAAATCTCACACACGTGCACATCCCCTCATGAGATTTTGGCGAGACTTGCTTCCACGCATGCTCAGAAGCAAAATCACACGAGGGGGTGCGTGCGTGTAGCAAGCACGCCCCCAAAATGTGGAGATGCGCGCGCAGTGTACCAGCATGGGTAAGTGAGCAACCCACCCCTGAAGAATACTGCAAAATCCCCATTCCCTACTCACTCCTGGGGGAAGGATATTGCAAAATCTCCATTCCCGCCCCACTCCTGGGGGAAGGATACTGCAAAATCCCCATTCCCGCCCCACTCCTGGGGGAAGGATATTGCAAAATCTCCATTCCCACCCCACTCCTGAGGGAAGGATACTGCAAAATCCCCATTCCCGCCCCACTCCTGGGGGAAGGATATTGCAAAATCTCCATTCCCACCCCACTCCTGGGGGAAGGATATTGCAAAATCTCCATTCCCACCCCACTCCTCAGGGAAGGATACTGTAAGGTGACCAGACGTCCCGCTTTTGGCGGGACAGACACGCTTTTCAAGCGTGTGTCCCGCGTCCCGCATTCTTTTCAAAAAGTCCCGCTTTTTTAAAAAAGAATGCGGAAACAGCGGGACGTCTGGTCACCTTAGAGGAGAAGCAAAAGAGAGGTAGCGGAAGCAAGTCGGGCGGAATTCCAGCGAGGCGGCTGACTGCTGGGGGGAGGGGGAAGGGAGGCTGCTCCTCCTCTCCTTCCCCCGCCCCATCCCTAGCCCCGCCCTCGGAGCGCCGCTGCTGTTGGGAGGGGTGAGGGACGAGGAGCCGTTGCCGCTTTGAGCTCACGAGCGGCCCCTCCGGCGGCGCAAACAGCCCTTCCTCGTCCCCCTCCCCTTTCTTCCCCCTGTCGCCTCGCTGCCGCCGTTGCCCTGGGGCCGGGCGGGTGACCGGGAGACCGCGGCGCTTGGATGCCTGGAGCAGGTAAGCTGCCGGCTGCCTCCTTTCCCCGTCTCCCGCCTCCCGTTCGTTGCTTGCCAGCCCGGCCGAAGGGGAGGTGGGAGGCCTTTCCTCGCCTCCCGCCTCCCCTTCGGCCAGGCTGGCAAGCAACGAATGGGAGGCAGGAGACGGGGAAAGAGGGCAGCCGGCAGCTTACCTGTCACGAGCTCCAGGCATCCAAGCGCCCTCCCGCCTCCCCCCCCACCTGGACGCCGACATTTGCTGTTTTGCCCTCTGCGCATGCGCAGCGTTCTGCGCATGCGCAGAGGGCAGAACAAATGGTGGCGCCCAGGCGCCCCCCCGTCCCGCTTAACAAAAAATTAATCTGGTCACTTTAGGATACTGCAAAATCCCCATTCCCACCCCACTCCTGGGGGAAGGATATTGCAAAATCTCCATTCCCACCCCACTCTGGGGCCAGCCAGAGGTGGTATTTGCCGGTCTCCGAACTACTCAAAATTTCCGCTACCGGTTCTCCAGAACCTGCTGGATTTCACCCCTGATGTGGGGGATAGAAGACTGATGCATAGGAGCTGTGCTGATGCTAACTATGGGTCAAATTGGGCTAGCAGAGGCCCCATGGCCATGTGTAGGCAATGAATTATTATTAAATATGAAATCACAGTTCCCAGTTCTTTAGCTGATGTTGGCCTTCATTCGCACCAAGTTCTTCTGAAAGAACTTAGGATGTCATAATGTATCAGCATAGTCTATGTGAGGATCCAAACAGTGTGGCCTTTTGTGATTGTCAGGTGGACATTTCCTCAATGGGTAGATTTGCTAAATGCCTTCAAAGTTTTTGTTATGGCACCCAGTATGCCCATTATTCCTGGGACCACAATGATCAGTTTATGCCATAATCTTTCAGTTTCTATTTTTAGATCTTGATACTTGTGATCTTCTCCAATTTTTTGCCTTCTATTTTATTACCCTCTGATATTGTCTCATCAATTATGCATATGTTCTTTATAACCAGAGTTAAATTTGATGTGTTATGTGCCAAGACTTTTTATTCAGAAATCCCACAGTATTTTAATCTGCTTATTTTCAACTACTTTTTCAAGTATATATTCTCACCAATTTTTCATTACTAGCACATAATTTTTACAGATTGTTATTATATTGTATTTATTATGTTATATCATTATCATTATCATTATTAACATCCAAGCCAATTTAGACCACAATTTTTGAAAATTGGTGGCATAATTCCTGCCTTTTAGTCAAGAGAAATTCATAAAAATTTTAAAATAGGCTGGCTGAGCAAGATGAACAAATCATCTTAAGCCAGTGCATCCAATGGTTATGATGTCTGGAGGTCAGAGGAGTTGTTATCCAATATAGATTTATCCAGTTGATGTCCTAAATACAGGTGTCCAGAGCAATCTTCTAATTTACAGAACAATTAAAAAGTACCATTGATTTAATAATTGGATAAATTATGTATAGCACTTAGTGATGCTTAATCATTTAACATTCCTAGCAGACGTTAAAGGATCTATGGTTTAAAGCAAAGAAAAAATGCACCTTTTTAGGCATAGATAAATGCATTTTTTTGGAAACAAGGATTTCACTTGGCCTTTGAGTAAGTGCCAGTGACTTACAGTAACTCCAAAAAAATGAGCATGGCCATTAGAGAATATAATTTTTCCCAGGCCCCAAATCTTAATCTTTTATATAATGCAATCTATATGATTATTGTCCACCTATTTAATGTATTTTAAGATTTCTTGGTATAATATAATTTGCCAGAACTCATGGGGCTCAGAATGCATACTATGCCTTAGAATTCCAATTTCCCAGGAGTGGTATGGACCACTGCATGAATTCCTCTGCAAGAGTACTGATCATCATTTCTCATTTAATTGCTCTGTATCTTCCTGGATAACATCAAGTGTTAAATCTCATCTCCAATCAGTGACAGTAGCTTTAAGGACTGCAAAAGCAGTTTTGAACGGAACAATCTATGTTGAGGAGAAATGTGCTGTGAAGAGGCAAGCTTAACTTTTCAAAGGGTTCTTCTATACACAATTTATGCAGGAGACCACTTGAAATATGGTGAAGAAAATTCACTGTATTTGCACTCCATCTTTCCCGTTTCAGTCCTGTCAGTATTCCATTCCCTAGCACCTGTCAGTTAATCAGTCGATACCTACCGATTTTTCATTAGGTTGTTTCTAAGGGGATTAGCATACTATTGTTAATTGTTGTTGAGATCTTCTCTCTGGAAACCCTAAGATTCTCACAAGCCTTCAAATACATTCCTATAAAATGTGGTTGGAATCATTTTTTATATCTGGTTCTACAATAGCAATAGCAATAGCACTTAGACTTATATACCGCTTCATAGTGCTTTACAGCCCTCTCTAAGCGGTTTACAGAGTTCAGCATATTGCCCCCAACAATCGGGGTCCTCATTTTACCGACCTCAGAAGGATGGAAGGCTGAGTCAACCTTGAGCAGGTGAGATTTGAACAGCTGAACTGCTGAACTAGCAGTCAGCTGAAGTAGGTTGCAGTGCTGCACTTTAACCACTGCGCCACCTCGGCTCCTTCACCCTGACAAATACAGTAAAAAGTCTGTGAGCTGATTATTTTCATGAACAGCCATTCACAAATCTTTCGCTGTCCCATGTGATCCATATAGCTCTGAAGGAAAGAGCTTAAATCCGGACTACTACAATTGTTAGTTGTCTCAGGCTCTTGAAATCTTTAAAGAATGTCTTAAGGTTATATCCAACTGCAGTGCGTTCTTCCTTCCCTCAAACAAGATTTACACTGTGATTGTGTCTGCACCTTGAACCATCATGACACAACAGCATCTTTTAGCAGCACCTTTTTTTTCCTGCTGGGTGTTGCCTCTATCTCCTTCCCAGCCTATGAATGAGACAGACTAAAGTTATCCATTGCATTTGTATTTCTACTCTTATCCCAGTGCCATCCGATGTCAGTCACGTTTGGTGTAAAATTAGTTAGCATTTATCTTGGAAGGAAGTCAGATGAGTGCCACTGACAAGAAGCAGAGGGAGGAGGAGAGGGATCCTCAGTGGAGACAGCAAATGTCATCCTGGTATGGTTTTCTTACTTACTCAAGAGTAGGTGGATAATTCTACAACTCAGCAGAGGCTGGAAAAAGGTCCAATGGATGAGGGAGGCAAGTTTTGACATTCCTGTTCACATTATTGGCCATGCTTCTTAGGGGTGCTGGACTTCTTATTCAGGTTCACCTGGAGTGGCACTAGTTACTTATCCTTGGCTTGGGTTGTCAACTACCATGGACCAGAAGAATCTCTAGACCAGGGGTGTTAAACTCACGGCCTGCGGACCGGATGCATCACGCGCTGGCTACGCCCACCCCCAGTTTAGCGAAGGGAAAAATAGTCATGATACATCACGTGACAACAACGTGATGACACGGGTTTGACACCCCTGCTCTAGAATGATATCATCCTCCCCAATCTGATGCACTCCAGAGGTATTGGATTTTAACTGTCATCACCTCCGCCAGCTTTACTATAGTGATCAGTGCCTTTTGAGGGCACCAAGTTTGGGTTGCCTGAATTAGAAGAACAGGATGGTGACTTCTGTGAATTAGCATCTTCTTTCCTACGCTCTTTGGAACTAAGGAACTGAATAATAAAACTCAGGAATATGGGAAAATTGAGATAGCTAGATCAGTGCTTGGATTCATTACAAAAGCAATTGTTAAACCAGTCATGGGGATCAATGGTTATTAGCCTTGATGGCAGTGTGAATGTCTTTGAAGGCCATCTATTGGGAAACTACTACAGTAGAGCAGTTGACTGACCATTGTGAGAACATACTTCTGGATTAGATGGACCAGGGGTTGCTATTTGCTGTGGGAACATATTTGTAATATAAGTACATACAGTACAAATGGCAATAACTTAAGTGAGTAAAAAATGTATAGCCTAAGTAGTAAACTCCAAAGTGCAAATTAGTCCCCTTCTCTGTGTATTGTTCAACCTTATTTTAAGATTGCCGAGAATTAGTGAGAATTATATGTAATTTGACTCTGTAATACCTGAGCCAGAAAGACTCTTGAAAACTCACGTAAGCAGAAAAGCAGTGGTTTTATTGGGACTTATTAGCAGCAGCAATGTAAGTGTCTCATTGGATATGCTTTAAATGACCACAGACCCGAATTTATTCCTACTTGACACTTTTTTTTCCACATACGGTTTTCTTTTTTGATTGAAGACCCAGATTCGTTCCTTAAATCAGCTCGCCTCCAGCGCCTGCCTTCTTCTTCATCGGAAATGGGAAGCCAGGATGCTTCACCACTTCGGGAGACCAGCAAGGACCCCTTCTCTGGGGACTGCAGTTGTCGTCAGGATGGTCTGACTGTGATCATCACTGCCTGCCTAACGTTTGCTACAGGAGTCACGGTGGCCTTAATCATGCAAATCTACTTTGGGGATCCCCAGGTAAGAAGAGCTATTGGATTGGTTGTTTTTTTCCCCTTGAGAAGGTGATTATGTTGAGGTCGGAAGAACATATCTTGCATATATAACAATGATTTCTAGTATTATATGAAGAAATAACTATAACTCTGCAAGCAATAGTTCAGTGAAAGCTAAATTAGGAATTGCTTTATTGAGACCATGTAGTGAAGCTGCTGATTTGAGGCTGCTGTATTTACTAAGATTCTTATTTATTAATTCAAGGAAAGATGTCCTTGAATCCTGTTAATAGAATCCCCTTCCCTTCCTTGTTATAATTAGGGACGATCTATATACCAGTAAGCTTTGGCATTAGCACAGCTACATGGTCATCCACATTTAGACTGAATTTATGCTGCTGTGTTCTATGTTTTTCTCTCTCTCCTCTGCTTTTCCTGTAGGTTTTTTTTTAAAGTTTTATTGCTTTGTATCGTATTTTGGAATTTTTTAATAATGAAAAGTGGAGGATAAACGGATGCCTCAATAAAATGTATATAAGTATTTCACAAGTTACTATTTTTGCTAGTAGTGTTCCATGCTGTGAATTAATCTTTAACAAGGTGTATCAGAATGGACTTTTAAATCAAGGAGATCTCTTGCATATGGGAGTCTTACCCTCCTTGTGCTAGTTTCTTATTATAGAGTATACCAGGTAACATGGCCAATTCTAATAAAATATGTATGTATTTCCCTTGCATTATAATTTTCCTGACATTTTATGGCATTAAATACATTTTTTTCTGTTTGATGACCTGAAGACATGTGTCTTTGCTAAATTAAACAGATCTGTATTTGGCCAGTGCCTGAGACATCACCATAAAAACCCACTTCATATGATAGAATAGAATAGACTAACAGAGTTGGAAGGGACCTTGGAGGTCTTCTAGTCCAGCGGTCACCAACTGGTGGTCCGTGGACCACTGGTGGGCCGCGAGAAAATTTTGGTGGTCCGCAGAAAAATTATTTGCATTTTTTAAATTGCACTAAATCAGGGGTCCTCAAACTACGGCCCCTGGGCCGGATACGTGCAATGAACATTTGTGTTGCTGCAGAGAGTCTCCCCCTTCGGGGTCTTTTTGTGCGGGGGGGCAGAAATTCCGACTTTGGGTCTGCTTCAGCCTCCTGGTGCAGGGCTTTGGGCAAAGGCTGGAGGGAAGCGCCGCTGGTGGCAAAGAGCCGGAGGGTCTTGTTCCAGTGGGACTGCATCATGGCCTGGAACTGGCTGACCATCTCAGCCCGCTGAGCCTCCAAGCTCGCTGGCCTTGCACTCCCGCAGGTCTTCCCTCTGCTTGGAAAGCCTATGCTCCTAGTCCTCAGTGAGGTGCTTCTGCTGTGCCTCCTTCTCGGTCAGATCCAATTTGAACTGAGCTGTTTTACCAACTCTTTCTCATGGTGGCTGCTTAGCTCCAACAACTGCTTCCTGTTGGGGCAATAAGGAGCCTGGGCAGGCAGGCGAGGAGGCGCTGGCAGGGGAGGGGCGAGTAGAGGCCAGCGAGGCACCCCTCAACGTTAGTGACATCAAGTTGGCCACGCCTACCCTGTCACATGACCACCTAGCCACGCCCATCCAGCCAGTCATTAGGCAGATCATATTAGTGGTCTGCAGGATTTAAAATTATGAATTCAGTGGTCCCTGAGGTCCGAAAGGTTGGTGACCCCTGTTCTAGTCCAACCCCCTGCTTAGGGAGGAAACCCTACACCACTTCAGACAAATGGTTATCCAACATCTTCTTTAAAACTTCCAGTGTTGGAGCATTCACAACTTCTGGAGGCAAGCTCTTCCACTGATTAATTGTTCTAACTGTCAGGAAATTTCTCCTTAGTTCTAAGTTGCTTCTCTCCTTGATTAGTTTCCACCCATTGCTTCTTGTTCTATCCTCAGGTGCTCTAACATTAATTCCATGATTAATGAAAGTTATACTGGTAAATGTTCTGAGATCCAGAATGAGGTCTTTTTATAAGAGATCCCTCCATAGATATTGTAACAGAAGAATAAGATGCCAATAAGTGTGAAGATATTTTTATAAAAGATCTTAACACCAATATATAAATTTGGGCTAGTATCTGGGTTGAAAAATTTTGGACCACTTCTAGGTAGAGTAGCTGCAAAGCATTAGATTTTTCTCTATTTCTTTGCTGACATGTAATGGTCATCTACAGTATATTTGGGTCACTGTAGCCCCAAATATGCTAGAATTAAAATGAGACTCTCATTCTGGACAGATCATATCCATGTGATTGCTAAGAGTTGACAAGGATTTCATGGCACTTAAATCAGTAAGTTAGAGACAGTAGGTGACTACTGTACACTTGAAACAATACAATAATTGCTATGTAAACTGTCATTACCTTTCCATAACCCACAATTGACAAGTATGTCCTAAATGTACTATCATGGAGCCGTCCTGATGATTGACTGGATAAGTCTAAGGCTGAGGATTGTGGGTGTCTTTCTAACGATTCAATCACTTGCATTTGTAGCTATTGTCTCACCATGCGGTTTCTCACAGATATTCCACCAGGGTGCTGTAGTCACTGATGCTGCTCGCTGCACTGCCCTAGGGATTGAGGTACTGAACAAGCAAGGGTCCTCTGTGGATGCAGCCATTGCCTCAGCCTTATGCTCAGGAATTATCAACCCTCACACAGCTGGCATTGGCGGGTAGGTGCCCAGCAGGATCTCTTTTATCAATTTGCTGTCATTTTACCAAGAGAAACATTCATCTAAAAAAAAAAAACCCTCCAGGTTTCATTTTCATTTGGGAATGAATTTCTGTGACCAATGGAAGAGTATGCTTTTCTAACAACTGATGCAAGTAAAATTCCCGTTTATTCCCACATGAAATATATTTGTTCTGAAACGATGAAAATCTTGTGAAATACACACTTTCGGAATGGCAGCCTTATATTTTAATGTCTGTTCCTCAAAGAGAAGACTTTAGATTGGAAGGCTCTGAAAACTTGAGTGGATTTTGAGTGGATTTTGCCACAAGACATTGTGGAGAAATCTTGTAACTCCAAAATGTTCTCTGCTGGATTTTTTTTTCAAATTAAACAATATAGAGACTTATCTAGAGAAGTCATCTAATGAGTGGAGTCTAATTTGGGTAGATTGGTGAGTTAATTTTTTTCTATGAAGCCATCATCTGACTAGAGATTTTATTTTATTTATTTATTGCTGTTCTTATATGCCGCCCTACTCCCTGGGGACTCAGGGCGGCGTACAACAAAATATAAGAACAATATTTAAAAACAGTAGCAAAAAATAATAATAATTTAAAACACTAATAATTTTAAAAAATGTAAAAACCCAACAACACATTCATACCTGGGGGAGACCTAAGATGTTCAGCGGTCATATCACCCCGCCTGCAGGAAGAGCCTTGTCTTAATGGCTTTCCGGAAGGCCAGCAAGGTGGGAATGGTTCGGATCTTTGGGGGGAGTTGATTCCAGAGAGCCAGAGCCCCCACAGAGAAGGCTCTCCCCCTAGGTCCTGCCAACCGACATTGTTTGGCTGAAGGGACCTGGAGGAGACTGACTCTGTGGGACCTAACTAGTCGTAGGGATGTATGAGGTATGATGCGATCCTGGAGATAGCCTGGTCCTAAGCCATGTAGGGCTTTAAAGATGATAATCAACACCTTGAATTGCATCCGGAGACCAATGGGCAACCAATGCAGCTGGCAGAGTATGGGTGTTACGTGGGTGTATCTAGGGACACCCACCAAAGCTCGCGCAGCCGCATTTTGCACCAATTGCAGTCTCCGAATACTTTTCAAGGGTAGCCCCATGTAGAGCACATTATAGTAGTCCAATCGAGAGGTGACAAGGGCATGAGTGACCGTGAGTAAAGCTTCCAGATTCTCCAAATAAGGTCACAACTGGTACACCAGGCAAACCTGTGCAAAGGCACCCCTAGCCACAGCCAACCAGAAATGAAGCCAACCAGAGATGAAGCCAACCAGAAATGCACCGCCAGCCCCTCAAATTTTGGATGGTCATTGGTCCAATGTCTTAGTCTAGCCCAAGTTGCCTTTGTAATCCTAACTGCTCTTGTGACTGTTGCCATGGTATCAGGGATGCCCACAAGGTATGTTAAAGTTAAGATAGTGGCCACAATGGTGTGTTTGAAGCTGTTTTTGTCTGCAACACATATTGCCTATAGCTGTTGCTTCCCATCAATAATCAGGCTGTTTGTTTTAGGTAGATATTATACAAGAGAGATTTCAAGGTCTCAATGGCTGGAAACCAGGAAGCTCTAAGGCATATAATTACATGAATTATGTAACCTGATAATGACCCATCAGCTGGGATTTGAGAGAACCTTTGTTTAAACTGGAAAATCCAGTTTGGTATCCACCGCACTTAATTAGAGAATAGAGAAATAAAAATAATCCACAAAGATAAGGCCAATTTAAACTTCCTTTTCATACAGACTGGACTAATAACTTAGAGTTGCTCTATTTTAAGTGGTGTATCAGATGAAGAGTAGCCATGGTTTAAGAAGAGAAGCATATATTAGCCCTATTTCTATTTTACCCTAAGGACTCACCTGTATATTAATAACCTGAAGAGCAGGAGTCTCTTAAAGCAAACACATCAACAGTGTTCAAAAAAGTTATTTTCACATTGCATTTGTTATCTTTAAGCATTCTATTATTCTTTCTTATTAACGTCCTGTACATTTTAAAATCCATTTTGCAGCGGAGGTAAGTCTTGTCAATTTAATCTATTCAGAAGAAACTTGCATAGCTCTGATATAGAAGAAATAGAAAGCTAGTTTACAACAGATTGTCCTATTATACATCTATCCAGAATTGCTTACTCTAATATTCTTTCTTGAGTGTTTAAGCACTGCCAGTCCTAATTTGGTAAAACGAAACAGCTGCTTTGAGTATCAAACCAAGACAGATCTCAAACTGGGGCCAAGCACCATTCACTGCTCTCCCCACCCACTATCTCAGCTGTCTTTTCATTGTGTTCAGAATCCATCTGTCTCCCGTGTATCATTATGGAAGGATCCTCAGTTCAGCACATTGCAAGATGCCTGTGGTGCATGTCTGCAGCCACTGCAGCTGTTTCACAATGCATTATTTTGAGAACTCCTTCAGAATGACATTGATAAGGCAGCCAGTAGAAAAATGTGTGGAGCTGTCATTATCTCCAAGAAAAGGATAAACAGGAAGGCACCACCAGTCTTGGGTTGCTACTTAAACTATAAAGGGTAGATTCTTTGTACTAGAGCCCAGCTGAGAAAAAATCATTCTGGAGGTGACAAAATATTCTTAATGTAAGTTTTACTGATTTGTGATTCCACTGTTGCAGTGGAGGGGTAATGCTGGTTCATGACATCAGGAAGAATGAAAGCCAGGTTGTTGATTTCCGAGAAACCGCCCCCTTCAACATCCAAGAAGAGGGACTTAGCAAGTTTTGGGAAACAAAGGTGGGTCATTATCTTTATTATTTAGGTGATGAATAGGAGTTGGTTGGTAAAGGTCTCCATTCCTCTCTTGTCATTTCCTTTTTTCGTCACTGAATTAGTAAAAGGGCTGTAAATAAAGCTTTATCTTCCAGTCTCTGATAGAGACTCTCTTGACTTTACTGGTATTTTTAACAGCATTCACCCTTTTCATGGGCTTCATTCACATTTAAAGAATTTGCATCTTCTCTGTACCTTATCTTTGTATTTGTATTTGTTTTATTTGTCAAGCATATATGATTATAAGCAAAGTTTAAACAGTACAACATGATTGAATATATATGTAATATTACAAGCATGAATAAGAGTAAAAGAGGTATGAATATATGGGTACATTAGGACAGGAACGGTAGGCACGATTGTGCGCTTATGCATGCCCCTTACCTACCTCTTAGGAATGGGGTGAGGTCGATGGTAGATAACCTGAGGTTGAAGTTTTTGGGGTTTGGAGAAGAAACTACTGAGTCAGGTAAAGTGTTCCAGGCATTGACCACTCTGTTGTTGAAGTCGAATTTTTTGCAATCAAGTTTGGAGCGGTTTACATTAAGTTTGTTTCTATTGTGAGCTCGAGTATTATAGCGGTTGAAGCTGAAGTAGTCATTAATAGGTAGGACATTGTGGCAGATAATTTTGTGAGCTACACTTAGATCAGAACGAAGGCGGCGTAGTTCTAAATTTTCAAGTCCCAAAATTCCAAGTCTGGTTTCATAAGGTATTCTGTTGTGAACAGAGGAATGTTCACAATCTTCTTGCTTCTTATTTGAATTTTTCAAAGTTTAATTTTATTTATTCATTTCAACAATCTGTAAAACCATTCTGAGTTATTGTTCAATGGATGGCTTTACAAATTAAGTAAATTAAAAGAATAAACAGGTTTTTTTTAAAAAAAATGGATTTAAAAGTTAGATTCCATTTAAAACACTGTTTTAAAAGTTCCTGATTCTTTCCTTACATTCTTCCTTTTTTTTTTTTTATCCAGCCGGGTCTCTTGGTGGGTGTTCCAGGAATGATCAAAGGACTCTATGAAGCACATCAGTCTTATGGGAGGTAAAGAACATTTGTCATGTGGATGCACTCCATTGTTCATCACCAACTGGAAGATGAAGTATGTGTTAAATTAGTGGTCACCAACTGGTGGTCCGTGAGAAAATTTTGGTGGTCTGCAGAAAAATTGTTTGCATTTTTTATATTTCACTAAATCAGGGTCCTCAAACTACGGCCCTTGGGCCAGATATGTGCAATAAATGCTTGTGATGCTGCAGAGAATCTCCCCCTTCAGGGTCTTTTTGTGCGGGTCGGAGGGGGACAGAAATTCCGACTTGGGGTCTGCTTCAGCCTCCTGGTACGGGGCTTTGGGTGAAGGCTGAAGGGAAGCGCTGCTGGTGGCGAAGAGCCGGAGGGCCTTGTTCCAGTGGGACTGCATTGTGGTCTGGAACTGGCTGACCATCTCAGCCCCCTGAGCCTCCAGGTGCCGGTACCTGGCCTTGCACTCCCACTTGGAAAGCCTATTCTTGTAGTCCTCAGTGAGGTGCTCCTGCTGAGCCTCCTCCTCGGTCAGATCCAATTTGAACTGAGCCAGCTGTTTCTTGTGGTGGCTGCTTAGCTCCAACAACTGCTTCCTGTTGGGGCCCTAAGGAGCCCGGGGGGGGAGGTGAGGAGGGGCTGGGAGGGGCGAGTAGAGGCCGGCGAGGTACCCCTCGGTGTGAGTGACATCAAGTCACATTGTTTCAATTCTACTTTGACTTTACACTCGTGTCACTTTTGCTTTTCTTCTTTCTGTTCATTTCCCTTGAAAATGCAAAGCTTGGACAATATGTTCAAGGAATAATTTTATTAACTATATTGAACAAATTTAAATTTAATCAACTCAGTTTTAATTCTTGTCCTGGCTATTTCTGGCCTGCAATTAGCTTCTCCTCCTGTTCTTTGTCGTTCTTCACCTTCGCCTTTTCCTCCTCTTCCAATATTAGTATTAATTGTTTTACTGTAGGCCCAAGCATGAAGACTCAAACATGAACTTGGTCAAAAATTGTGCACTCTGTTGTAATTGCCGTTCTGTGTTTATATTTTGATACCCGTCAATAGTTAGTTGTGTATATCATCTTCAGAACAACAGAAGGACACACAAATTAACTTGGGTTCTACATAAAATGAAATTGAAAAATTCTGCCTAAAATTATTTGGTAACATTTTCAGTATGATTTTATATTCCTGATGAGATGAAGACTGTCAAGTCAAGCCATTGCTTCTCTTTTGCCAGGCTGCCATGGAGACAGTTGTTGGGCCTTGTTGCAGACATAGCTCAAGATGGATTCAATGTCACATATGATTTAGGTGAGTGCTTTTCCAGAACAAAAGATATGGTGAAGCTAGCCCAGGGGTCTCCAACCTTGGCAATTTTAAGACTTGTGGACTTCAACTCCCAGAGTTCCTCAGCCAGCAAAGTCTTAAAGTTGCCAAAGTTGGAGACCCCTGGGTTAGACTGTGTGTACAAGAATAGAATAGAATAGAATAGAATAGAATAGAATAGAATAGAATAGAATAGAATAGAATAGAATAGAATAGAATAGAATAGAATAGAATAGAATAGAATAGAAAATAGAATTCTTTATTGGCCAAGTGTGATTGGACACACAAGGAATTTGTCTTTGGTGCATATGCTCTCAATGCATATAAAAAGACAAGATACATTCATCAAGAATCATAAGGTACAACACTTAATGATAGCCATAGGGTACAAATAAGCAATCAAATCATACTGGGAAACAATATAAATCGTAAGGATACAAGCAACAAAGTTACAGTCATGCAGTCATAAGTGGGAGGAGATGGGTGATAGGAACGATGAGAAGACTAATAGTAATAGTAATGCAGACTTAGTGAATAATTTGACAGTGTTGAGGGAATTATTTGTTTAGCCGAGTGATGGCATTCTGGGAAAAAAACTGTTCTTGTGTCTAGTTGTTCTGGTGTGCAGTGCTCTATCAAATATCAAAACTCTACCATGAGGGCACACTTGTTTTCAAGCATTCAAACAGCCCATGAGGAGCCTGGATCCTGCGGCAGTTTCCCAAAGCATCACTGTTACATCCTTTCATCTTCTACACAGTCAGAAAAAGATTTTAAAAATTAGCTGTGAGCAAAAACTCCAGTTCCTGACTTCACAGGGGAAAACAGATAGACTCTCATTGTCAGCAGAGTGATTAACTTTCTAACACCAGCAAGGAATTCAAGTCCACAAAAGCCTCCTCCCAGCCTGGCACTGCCCTCACCACATCAGAAGTCTCCAGCTACTTTTCATGGCACTTCCTGCAGTCATTCTTTCTGGAAAAAGGCACCCAGGGAGGTCAAATATCCCGACCTGACACCAAGGGGATGGCAGAGATTCCTTCAGGTTTGTGCCAGGATCTCAGCTGGAGCTACACAACACAAAGCCAGCATCCCCACCACAACCAGCTACAGAAAACACTTTAGGGAGTAGAATAGAAAAATAGGAAAAAAAAAACCTCCTTATTTTTGAAACCAGAAGTACCTAAAAGTGAGAATATTAGGCATATTCAGTGTAACAGGCTACAAGTGCTTTTAGAAAGAACTTTTCCTCAATTTCTAAGTTGGTTTGGAAAGCTTTAATAACTCAACATTTACTCATTTACTCTTTTGTTATTTCTGTCATTTGTAGCAATGGCTATCAAAGAAATGAAGGAACACTACAATCATTCAGAAAAATTCAGGGAAATTTTCTTTCCTGATGGGCAACCTTTGTTGCCAGGAATGTTTGTGAGAAGACCAGATCTGGCAGGTCTTTTAGACTTGATTGGATCAAGAGGAGTGTCCGCTTTTTATAGTGGAAATGTGACACAAGAAATTATTTCAGAGGTGAGTCATTCATTGCTGTTATGTACATTTGTCTGTATGCCTGAGTATATGTATGAGTGAAGGATATTCTTTTTTTTTTAATTGAAAAAGTTTTATTAGTACAAAGTACAAAATTTTTTAAAATTTTCCCCCCCTTCCCCCCAACCCCCTCCCTCCCCTACCCCGACTTCCCAGAAAGAACACAGGATATAATCTTCAAATCCATAAACTAAAATATGCTAACAAAACATAGATTCTATTATAAAAACCATTCTAAAATTCTAACCATATATCATTATTAAACTATATATATCTTTTTAATCTGATACTTTTTTTGAATATAATCAGCCCATCTACTCCATTCCAATATGTATCTTTCATTTGAATGATCTTTTAAGTATGATGAAATTCTTGCCATTTCTGCCAGGTGTGTAACTTTTATTGTCCATTCCTCAATAGTAGGTATATCTTCTTTCTTCCAGAGTGAAGGATATTCTTGTTAGCGGCATTGACCATTTTTTATGGAAAGGTCTGAAGCAAATAAACTAAACACATAAAATGTATAATTGCAGAGAATTATGGTTCTTATTTAAATTAATCTGGGACAATGAGTTTCAGGCTGTCACTTGGCAAGTTGGTCAAGAATTATTTTAAGGTTTCTCTAGTATTCCAAAAATTGTGTAATGGTGGAAAAAGCCTGTTTGTCAGCCACTGTCAACCCCCTCTTAGCTAAAAGGGAATATTTGTTGTATTCTAGAATGCACTCGTTAGACAGGCCCAACAAGTTCTAGGCAGTAATCAATATGAACAAGGTGACCTATGTAAAATTAGAATTTCTCTTCTTTCTAATTCTCTTCAACTGTTGATAAATTTGTATAGAAACTGTTCCTTCAACATACCAAAATATGCATGTTATAATATGTTTACAAATAAAATGATATTTGGTTGGTCTGGATTCCAGACTCTGAAAGATTCAGACCATTGTTTTGTAGTTGCTTAGCCATTTTAAAAGTTATTTTAAACTAGGACAATGCACTGGAAGTAATACCACTATGATCCTCTCACTAGGTCCTTAAATCTGGAGGTACTTTGTCTGAAGAGGACTTTAGCAACTACACTGTGTTGGTTGAAAATCCAGTTCATACAATATACCAAGGTAAAAAAAGGCCCTTCTATAACCTCGGCTGTTATTTCTTATATCCTTTACATTTTCATTTTTAAAATGTGTTTGGGAAGTACAGCTACTTTTTAGAAAAAAACAGAAACCTGGATTGCATTTGTTTATAAATTAGCAGAGTGCTCACAGAACAGAATAAAAACTACCGGTAAGCCTCGTATGTCCATAAAAACTGAAAAGAGAAATAATAAGGTATTCCCAAACCCTACTTAGGAGACTGTAACAGATTTAGAAGTTTTTTGGCCCTTGACTGAAACCATAATTATTGGTGGCATAGAAATATGCCATTGGCATAAGCTAAAGCCTCAGGTTACTACACAGGCATATTACTGAATAATACCATGTCCAGGGGTCGGCAACTTTAAACACTCAAAGAGCCACAAAGGTCCTAACCGGAAGCCCCCCGTTCAATTCTGGAGCCGACCGGAAGTCAGGTCCCCCCCCCCGAATCTCCTCCTAGTGCGGCGTCCTTCCTCTGCCGACCGGAAGTCTGGTTCTCCCACCATAGAGTCTCCTCCTGCATGGCGTCCTTTTTCCTCTACCTGTCCTAACCAAAAGCCCTATCAATTGTGGAGCCAACTGGCAACAGGGAGCCACAGCAGAGGGATGAAAGAGCCACATGTGGCTCCAGAGCCACGGGTTGCTGACCCCTGACCATGTCATACTAACAGTAGAGAGTCAGCCCTTCATAAAGAACACTAAAGTCCCTTTTATTTTTGAAGGTTAATCAGAAGACAATGCTCTGTTTATCTGAGGTTGGGTAACCATGTCATTCCTGCTGAAGTCACAAGTTGCTTTCAAAACATTAGTTTTAAAACAGTTTTCTCATAACAGAGGAATTTGAATAACAGTTTGAGAAAAAGCCAGACTAAGCATGTAATGTTTTCTTAAATAGGAATCAAACTTGCCAAACTCAATGAGATTTTCTTCTGAGTGGATTGTTCTGAACTCCACTGTGAAGCTGCACTTGGTTTCACATTAGTCTAACCCAGTTTTTCTATGGCTTTCTTCTTCTTTCACTTGAATAGGACATCTTGTTCTGAGTCCACCACCTCCACATACAGGTCCTGCTTTGATCACAGCCCTAAACATCCTTGAGGAATTTAATATTACCAGTCAAGTAGGCAGAGAAATTATTCTGCATTGGATAACAGAGGTAAGACAATCCTTTCACACGTATTAGCTAAAAGCACCTCCTTGTGGCAGTTACACTGTAACTGAAATATAACAATTCCATCTTTTCTATGTCTTCAAAAGAAAAAAAACTTCTAATTTTTTTCAGCCATCTAGGTCTCCTTTTTTTAAATAGTATATGGCATATAATTTGAAATTTGGCTAGTAAAAAAATCAGGGGAAGTTCCTGCAACAATTATGGTCAGTCTCAATTTATTTTCTATACCACGCCTAGAGAATACTTATTTTTATAATGGCCTATGTAACATAAATTTGATATATGCCTGATATCGGCAACTGCATTTTTAAAATAATTAATAGACTTCAATATGATACTTAAAATTATAAAATTCAGGAACTGGAGGCAAACATTCTAATAAAAGAAATTCAGTTGAAGATTTCACTGTAAAACTGATCAATCTGAAAGTAGTGCTAACTTTGATTCTGTAGCCTTAGGTCACACATGAGAGAGTGTTTTCTCTTCAATTTTATACACTGAACTAGCATTGTGATACATTAGGAACAGTCACTGATTTATTATAGAACAAGCATTTCTTGGCTTTAAGTCAAAGAGAAGTATTATTGTTTTCAGCATACCCAATAATATTCATAGTAATGTACATTTTTATAGCCAATGCAACATATATTCTTAGACCATGTCAGGGGTGGGTTCTAACTTACCTCGCTGCTGGTTTGCTTTCTCCTGCGCCGCATGGCTGAGCCTCGTGGGTGCGCACGCGCTTTGCGCACACACGCATGCACAGTGCCGAAAAAATAAAACAAAATCCCGCCCCCCAAAAAACCAAAAACAAGATGGCGACGCATGTGCAGTGCCAGAAATTTGGCTTCTGCGCATGCTCAGAAGAAAAAAAACCCAGAAAAAATCCCCCCCAAAAAATCCCCCCCCAAAATTTCAAAAATATATTTTTTAAAAAAGATGGCGGCGTCCACGGACTGGCACCAACCGAACCGGTTCCGTGATGTCATCGTGATGTCACCAGTGGGTTGCTACCAGTTCGGGTGAACCAGTCCAAACCGGGAGGAACCCACCTCTGGACCATGTATACTTACTACACAACAGATGTGACATGTGGTACTTAAGAATTACAATGCATTTTCTGTGGTTATTGAAACAGACTAACACAGTTGCTAACAATTTTATTACTTGGCTTCTAGAAATGCTATGAATAAATACATTTTAGAAAATATAATGATTTGTATATTTCTGTTATAATCAAGTAAGTTAGGTGTTAAGTATAAACTGGACCTGACATTGAATCATCTTTCAATTCCGCTCCTTCAAGATTTCAATAAATATTGATCACAATTTGGAGTTGGAACAGAAGGTTAAATGTTACTTGCTTCCAAAGTTTTTTTTAAAAAAGATACAAATAGCAGATATTAATATTGTTAAGAGAGCCAGCATCGTGTAGTGTTTAAGGCATCAGGCTAGAAATCAGGAGGCTAGGAGTTCTAGTCACACCTTAGGCCCATAGAAGGAGACAATGACAAGCAATGGCAAAGTACTTCTCAAATCTGGCCAAGAAAATTAGTCCAGGCAATCACTAGGAGTCAATAATAAGTGGAAAGAGCACACGTGCATGTGTGTGTACATACTTGAATGCGCGCACACACATATAGAATCTTAAAAAAGTATGTCAAAGTGGAAACAGTGAAAAGGACAGTGGTTTAGAACTTCTTTCCTATCCCATAATACAAATTAATTATATTGTGTGCCCACTATAAATTTTTAACAAAGAACCAAAATGTTTTAATTATGGAAATAAAAATTGCAGGTCTGGCCTGAGTGTTATACTCTGAGGGAAGGCCTCCCTCACATTCCACATATAGGAATAGTGGCTGAGCCTTCTTTTAACATTGACAGTGAGATGGCAGCTTCTACTATACTGAAGGACAACAGGCTACCTGAGGAGCAGAGACCCACCACATAATGTATACACTTAAATTTCCAGCCCTACTCTGCTATTTCAAACATCTATGGGGATCTTGTAAGAGAAATTATTAAGAAGAGTAAGACATCTTTCTCAGATAATAGAAGCCACTCCTTTGGCTTTTGTAGAGGGAATGAGAGAAACTGTTGTCTTGTTCAGGCAGCATAAATATCCTGGCTGTCTCTCTCTGGAGAGAGATTTCAAAACCATTTTCATATTCTGTCCCCCCCCCCTTTTTTTTCTATTCTATGTAGACCTTAAAGGTTGTGTTGGCATTAGCTAGCAGTCTGGGAGATCCTTTCTATGATGCATCCATTTCCGACAGTGTGGAAGATATGATGAGGTGAGTTTCAATTTCTGATTAGCATTCTTTATACTGATATTATTTTGGTCATCATGCTAAATGCAGAAAAGGAATAAGAAAGACTTAAGTCAAATGAACTAAGGCAGGAGATGGAAAAAAAAGAAATATAACTAAAACAAATGTCAGACAATACAATTCATTATATCTCCCTCCCCAATCTTGTTATCCTGGCAAAATAGTCTTGTTTCCACCATGTCTATTTATTGGTTCCCATGTTGTTTTGGGGTTTTAAACTTCTTACATCTCTTTTTAAGGACCTCAATTTCTCCATCCAACAAAATGTTTCTTAGATTTCTTATTGCTCTAAACCAGGGGTCGGCAACCTTAAACACTCAAAGAGCCACAAAGGTCCTAACCAGAAGCCCCCCGTTCAATTCTGGAGCCGACCGGAAGTCAGGTTCTCCCCCCCCCCGAGTCTCCTCCTAGTGTGGCGTCCTTCCTCTGCCGACCGGAAATCTGGTTCCCCCACCATAGAGACTCTTCCTAGCACGGCATCCTTTTTCCTCTGCCGACAGGAAGTCTGATTCCCCCACCATAGAGTCTCCTCCTGCACGGCGTCCTTTTTCCTCTATCTGTCCTAACCAAAAGCCCTATCAATTGTGGAGCCAACTGGCAACAGGGAGCCACAGCAGAGGGATGAAAGAGCCACATGTGGCTCCAGAGCCACAGGTTGCTGACCCCTGCTCTAAACCATTCACTCTTATTTTATAGTTTTGTTTTGTGACTCAGTCCTCAATCATTTTCTCTATGTAATGTCAAACCATCTCAATGCACTTCTTCAATTTATTTCTGATAATTTATGTTTATATTCAATCCACATTCATTACTGGCATTTCTTCCTGTTTTACCACAAATATTTCTTAAGTATCCTAGCTCCTCTGCATCCAACATTGGATGGGTAGAGACTCTTGGAAAAAGGCGATGCCTCTGGTACCTAAATGCAGACTTTAGAGTCTAAAGTTGGCTACTGAGAAGCATTTTAAATGCTATGGCTCATTGTTTCTATATTTTTATTTATTTGTAATTTCATTTTTTAAAAGTATCCTGTCCTTTGTTTGACCAAATGTCTATATATTCGGTGAGCAAAGATCAAGACAAATGATAATTCCTGCCTGATTTTTCTTCTCCACGCAGTAAATCTAAAGCCAATTTCCTGCATCAGCAGATTGATTCCCAGGCTTTTCCCTCTGATCTTCACATCCCACATTTCTCTATTGAAAGTGGCCCTTCGGCCAGCCAAGTCCTTGTCATGGGACCTGATGATTACATTGTTGCTGTTGTAAGGTAAAAGGATTCCTAATTTCTGAACGATTAACCTCCAACTAGGAAAAGGATTTTGGGTTGTGATGGTGGTACTGATAATATCTGGCATCTGTGAAAAAGGTTACCTCTATTTTATGGATTAAAAATAAAATTGCCACTATGATAATCTTGTATCAGTGGTGGGATTCAGCCGGTTCTCTCCGGATCGCGAGAACTGGTAGCAGTGACTGCGGGAGGCTCCGCCCACATGCCCAGATATAATGTGCGAGCACTGCACATGCGCAGAAGGCCATGCACATGGGCAGACATGCGCACGCACTCACATTTGCGAACCAGTAGGGAAGGTAAGTGAATCCCACCTCTGCCTAGTATCAATCTGTGATGGGGAAAGTTCCTGTGCTGTTCTGTTTAAAGCTCAGCATTAGGTCCCTGTAAATGCACATTCATATAGTCGTCTTGGGATAAATATGAAAAACAAGATGTGGTTTTCTGTCTTCCCAGTCTAAGCAATAGCTCTAATATTCTCTGGAAGTCTTGTATTCAGATATTAACCCAAATCATCCCTGCTTTAGCTTCTAAGCACAGATAAGATGAGCCATGTGCTGCACCGGTTGAGGCAGAACTGTTTTTTTCCCCCCATTTAAAACAAATATTATAGCAGTAGTAGATTGGGATAACATATAGAAAAAATATAACTGAAACATTTCATGCACTTTAAATGCACTACTATTACTACGTAGAGATGTTGTACTGGTCTGGTTTTGTAATTAGTCCGCAGAATCTGAAAAGTCTAAAAATAATGCAAAGAAAAGGTTATTAGAACTTTTGATTAAAATGAAAAAAAATGCTTAAAATAAACTTATGAGAGAATGCATTGTGTAAAGAAAATTGAGAGGGAGCAAGTTATTATTATCCCTTTCTCATAATATTAGAATACAGATAATTCATGGGTAATTGATTGTTGGGTGATTCAGGATGAACCAAACAAAGTATTACTTCTTGAAATGTATGGAGAGTGGTACCATAAATGGATCAAGTTACATAATATATTAAAGATTGAAGTCCGGTGTGATCTGTAAGAACTCTTTATTCTTGACAGGCTAAAATGATTTATACAGTTGTAAAATACTGGACAGTTGATTGATTTGGAAGACTTGAATTCCAGCCCAACCATCTTTCTGTTTTATTTCAGTTCCTTGAATCGGCCATTTGGAAGTGGAATAATGACTTCTTCAGGAATCCTTCTAAATAGTCAGATGTTGGATTTTTCTTGGATAAATGAAACAGAGGACAATTCCTCTTCCAGCTTGGTAATAAATTATAAATTTATTCCGGGACAAAAATTGAAAGCAGGAATAATTATATATGAGTATGTTCAATATGTATACCTGAGATAATTAATTTACTGTAATTAATTAATTAGTAGAACATTAGCAATGTTCTATTACGTTTATAATTTTAGATTACTTATATTTTTAAAGAATCATTGGGTTGTATTTATTTTAGTAAACCCTCTAAATAAATGAACTTGATTTAATAAAAATATTGATGGAATGTAAATGTACCGTAGATAGTTTTTAGCCAGGATCATTTTCATTCAGAGTCCTTATATTATTGAAGCTGACTGCTAGACAAGGTTGAATCTACTTCACAGAAGCCATACAAGTTAGTTAACAAAAAAATGAAGACTTTACTAAACAAAAGCAGAAGAGAAAATCCCTGAGTCTATCTAGATATGGTTCAGCCACTTAAAATTGTGAAGACTGAGAAACTCTGATCTAGTCCTTAAAAATGGTATTTGTACAAAATATTCATAAGGAAACTGAACCTTGAAGAGCAAAGGAAGCTCCTAAGAATATATTTAGCAGTGTTTTAGGGGATAACATCTTTTTCCTGCAGAGGAATTTTATTCAACCTGGGAAACGGCCTTTGTCTTTCTTACTACCCACTATTGTTCGGCCATCAGAAGGGATGTGTGGAACTTACCTGTGCCTGGGAGCCAGTGGTGGAGATAAAGCTTTAAGCAGCATTATGCAGGTAAATTCTGGACACAGGATTAATAATTTCATTATGGGAGTAGAGACCACTGCTTTGTTCAGGCAGTGATTCCCATGGATTGGAAGGCAGGTCTGTGAAGTGTAGAGATTACACAACAGATTTGTGCATCCACAAGGATCTCCATGCATAGGCCACTATAGGCATGTTTGTCTGGTGGGAGCTTGTTGCTTGCTCTGCCTTTGAACAGTAGACAAGACTCAAGATAAAATTAAAGAATAATTCATTCATAATTGATTTCATTTCTTTCTGACAGATTTTAATAAATGTTTTGGCATATAACAAAAATCTAAGTGAGAGTCTATCACTTGGACGGCTTCACCCTCAGATACAATCAAATATTCTAGAAGTTGACAGTAAGTATCTAAAACTACTCTGCAGCCTTTCTCAGCTAGACATGGTCTGTTAAATTTTATAACATGCAAGTATAGAAAGAAAGGGTATTCTTTTGCGATAGACTACATAAGAGACTGCAGTTGAAAAGCTAAGGAGGGATGGACTTGGCCAGTATTTAAATGACAGATCACTGCTAGCACTTTAAGCTAGACTAGGAAGCCACCCCCCCCCAAAAAAAAAACTCTAAAGAAAAGATAAATTGCTTTTGTTTTTTTGCCAATATAATTTGATGGGCATTTTCATCACTAGAAAATGAGGTTTTATATTGGAGAAACTGCATAGGCATTTTTTTCACATGTTCATAACCTGATCATTTTTTGTTAAAAAAAAAGCAAGATTAGGAACATTTTTTGTTCTACATTTTTATATTTATTTTATCAACACATGGAGAAGAGTTAAATCTTTGGCTTTGTTAACTGTTTTGCCTTTTTACTGTGAAACAGAGCCATACAGCATTTACTCAAATCTATCTGATCAGTTGACCTAAGTGAGAGTGGGTGAATGCCCCCACAACAGAACTTCAGCTGAGGAGCCATCCTTCATTATTTTAAGCAAAGGAAGGCAACTTTCTCAAGCAGAAGGATTAATGATAAATTGCTGGAAAGGACCAGGGTTGAAATCTAGCAGGTTCTGACAGGTTCTGGAGAACCGGTAGCGGAAATTTTGAGTAGTTCGGAGAACCGGTAGCAGAAATTTTGAGTAGTTCGGAGAACCAGAAAATACCACCTCTGGCTGGCCCCAGAGTGGGGTGGGAATGGAGATTTTGCAATATCCTTCCCCTGCCACGCCCATCAAGCCACACCACGCCACACCCACAGAACCGGTAGTAAAAAAAATTGGATTTCACCACTGGAAAGGACATATGTGTGTGTGTCACCATTTTTGTTAACTTGACTAGTGTTTGTAACTACGGCAGAAGATGTGGGCCCTAGTACCCACATGAAAGTGAGAGTACTTCTGTACCAGCACTGTTTTATTCTCAAATCTCCCTAAAGCATTTTGAAACTCACCCCAAATATAAAGTGACCAGATTTTTTTTTTTAGCGGGACATTGGCGGGGGGCGGGGCCGCCTGGACGCCGTCATTTGAGTTTTGCCCTCTGCGCATGCGCAGAAGGCAAAAGATGCTAATGTCGGCGTCCAGGTGGGTGGGGGGGAGGCGGGAGGCTTTTCCTCGCCTCCCACCTCCCCTTCGGGAGCCGGCAGTAGCTTGGGCTGGCTGGCTGGCTAGCGACGCAAGATCGCTCCCAAGAAGCGGCTCCCCCCCCCGCAAAGAGCAGAGACAGGCTGGCCTGGCTCCGGCTCCTTTCCTCCCCAGGAATCCTTTCCCGGGTCTGCCACACGGGGGGAAGGAGCGGAGGCGTGGGGCACCCACCGGACGCCGCCCCGGAGAGAAGACCCGGCCCAGACGCAGCAGAGATGAGCCCCGGCCCTGGCCCTGGCATTGGTAAATGCTGCGATGAAGGGGTGGTGGTGCACAAAGCTGCAGCCTCTGCTGCATCTGGCCTGGAGGAAAAGCTGGCTGACGGCGCGGGAAAAATCCTTCCTGGCCCTTGCCAGCCGGGCCTGGTCTTCTCTCCGGGGCAGTGTCCGGCGGGTGCCCCATGCCTCCGCTCCTTCCCCCCGTGTGGCAGACCCAGGAAAGGATTCCTGGGGAGGAAAGGAGCCGGAGCCAGGCCAGCCTGTCTCTGCTCTCTGCCGGGGGGGGGGGCGAGATTCAAAGAGTGAATGACATGCGGGAGGCGGGGAGGAAGCTGTGCGGGGCCTGGCTCGGCTGCTGAAAGAGTCCCTGGACGTTGCTGGGAATCACCCTGGGGAGAGGAAGAGAGGAAAAAAAAGGTGCGGGCGGCTCTGTTTTTTTTTTTACACCGGCCGCAGATTTCTGTGTGGGAGACATCCGGTCAGAAGGTGTCGTTTCAAAAAAGCGGGACTTTTTTGAAACGATGCGGGACGCGGGACAATTGGGTTAAAATCGGGTCTGTCCCGCCAAAAGCGGGACGTCTGGTCACCTTACCCAAATACGGTGGTTTCAAAATATTGAGAACACTAATCTGCTCCAATTGGCCTATTGGAGAGAACGAAACAAAACATTCAGTTGAATACTCAGCCCTGAGCAACTGCCGGTGCCAGAACTGCAAACTTCCCCTCACCTGCATTTCACCTAATAAGGAGTTTTCTTAATATCCCTTTTTGCATTTGATTGTTCATGAAACAGAATGGTTGCTGTTTGGGGTTGCTGCAAAAACTTGTTAGCCTGAGTCTGGAAATAGAGACCAAGACATGAGTTTCTATTGGTTAGAAAAAACGCCCACCCACAAATTTAAATTTTTACATGGAAAGCTGTCCTGTAGCCAGTCTGAGATACACTACAATGAACTGGAAATGAATTGACTTTGCTACCAATCATGGAGAATGGCATGAGACCTCATATATCCAGAGCTGATTTTGGACTGATGTAAAGCCACAGTGTGGAAGTGCCTCCAAAATAAGTTGCCAATTCACATGGTTTCTAGATGCAAAATGGGAGAAAGATACTGTTTTGTTATGTACCTGAGAAAACAAAATGTTTCAAGTTGACTCAAATGGGGCATTATTGCTCTAATGAAAGTAATTTTTTCAAACCTTTCTTATTAGGTGAGTTTCCAGAAGAAGATATCAGCTATTTTACAACCAGAGGTGAACATGTAAAGAAAGTTGAAGTTCTCTCTATAGTTCATGGAGCCAGAAGAACAAACAATTTCATAATTGGTGTGAAAGACCCGAGAAGTGTGGATGCAGCAGGAGCAACAATATTATAGCAACTCTCAGATGAATTTGTTCCTCCAAAAAAAAAAGGCTTTCACCCCCAAAATACATTATGCATGTTTCCAAACAGTTCCTTTATCATTCCCCATAATGTGGAACAAGTGGTGTTTCTATGGGTTTTTACATTGCTAAATAGTCCCCTCTGCAATTCTGTACTAAAACAATGAAGCCTGATCAAGATACAGCACAGCAATTAGAATTTTTGTTCATTATGATCTTAAGTTATAAAAATCTCAGGCATTATTATAATAGCAGCACAGGGAATAAGTTTAATTTTGATAGCTAGTCCAACTATTTGATGCACCACAGTGAAATAATTCTAAATTGAGCACAGGGAATATTTAAGAAACAAACAACTGATACTGAAAATGTACCATTTTGACAGTGTTAGTGGAAGATTCACTGTTCAAGGAATATGTCTATTTTCACCCAGGTTCTTAACAAAACAAAAAACCCAACAACCAAACACAGTTCCATGAGCTTGAATTTGCATGGGAAATACGTACATATATCTAGGGAAGAAGCCTATTGGCTGATATTGATAGCAATTAATAAATTTCCTCATCTTCAATCTCTGGGACAGTTTTGCAGTTTGTAACAATGTTTTCTTGATGGTTTTCCTTACATGGATAAACACATACTGAAATAAAGATGTGTGCGCATTTTTTTCTTTTAAGGTAGATTGTTTGCCTAATTTCTTAGAGTAAATCAGGTAGTATCTGACATCCTATATACAGCTGATTTACACATATCATTCAAGTGTGCTTGTGAGTTGTACTTCTCTATTCATCAGTGAAGAAAGAAAATGGTACTTTGATAATGCAGAGTGCCTTTGTGTCAGTATCTTGAGGATCAAGCAGAAAAAGTTTTGCAATAACATATTTATTTCTGGTACTTTAATGATCTCACTCCTTTCTCAATTATTATACATGAATGGAAAATAATATGCTTAAGATTCTCAAAATTCCCTTTGAGTGAAATAATTTGTACCAACACACATATTTAATTGCAACTGCTCTTACTCATATCTCAAGTAATATTAACTTTTATAATCCTGCCCTGAGGAGAGAAGGCAGATTTCCATAATCCTCCTGATGGCATCAGCTTAATGGTAGATGGTTGGCAACTTCAACACATTGAAGGTGCCACTTCAAATGTTTTGACACAATATGTAATATGATTCAGTTGTGGATCGGAGCTATGAACTAAGCTATTTTATCCTGCAGAAAATTGGACCTTTTTCTTCTTGGTCTCTATTATTCCTCTCTAGATTGTTTTCATATATAGTGAAATAATTTCATGTGCAGAAAGGACTCAAGCAGATTCATTGTCATTTCACACTGAACAGTTTCATTGTAGACTTATGGTGGTCTGTTTATTTGAAATGTTTGTAAATTGCCCCAATCTGAAGGCTCTAGGACTAGGTGGCAACAGGATAAAAAAAAAGTCATTGAGCTATAAGTTATAATTTTAGAATAGAATAGAATAGAATAGAATAGAATAGAATAGAATAGAATAGAATAGAATAGAATAGAATAGAATAGAATAGAATTCTTTATTGGCCAAGTGTGACTGGACACACAAGGAATTTATCTTGGTGCATATGCTCTCTTTTACATGCTTTACAGCTGATGTCTTGCCAAGCATATCTCTCTTTCATTAACTTGGAGTTCTAATTAAACAAACCTCTTCCTAATATACCCACTAGATCAGGGGTGTCAAACTGGCAGCCCGCGGGCCGGATGCGTCATGCGCAAACCACGCCCACCCCAGCTCCGCGAATGGGAAAAATGTCACAAAACGTCACGTGACAGCAACATGATGCTGCGGGTTTGACACCCGTACACTATATTAATGCTTGCAAAACTTTTTATTTATCTAAATCATTAGTAACATTACTTAAAAATACTGAAATAAAATCGCAATATTTCTGATGTTTAAAAAAAATCAACAACAGATACAGAAAAAAGCAGGAATATTTTTTTTAATAAAAAATAAAATAAATAAGAATAGAATTCATGCATGACACTGAAGGCCCCTATCCAGAATGGGAAAGCCATTCATCTCTGAAGTGATGTTATTGGTTCAGTAAGGCTGTATCAAGATTTTTCCAATGCAGGTATAAGTGTGTGTGTGTGTGTGTGTGTGTGTGTTTGTGTGTTTGTGCGCACATGCATATCAGGGGTGGATTCTAACTTACCTTGCTGCCGGTTCGCTTCCTCCTGTGCTGCGTGGGTGCGCGCGTGCTTCATGTACATGCGCAGGCGCAAAAAATCCGGAAAAAATGCAAAAAAAAAGCCATAAACCAGATGGTGACGTATGCGCAGTGCCGGAAACTCGGCTTGTGCGCATGCGCAGAAGAAAAAAAACCCAGAAAAAATTCCCCCCAAAAAAATATTCTAAAAAAAAATTTCCCAAAAAATTCCAAAAAAGATGGCGGCCTCCATGAACCGGCACCGACCGATCCGGTTTCGTGACATCATCATGACATCACCAGCAGGTTGCTACTGGTTCTGGCGAATTGGTCTGAACCGGGAGGAACCCACCTCTGATGCATATACATACACATACAGAGACATATATTCCACAATTGCCTTCAAATTAGTTTTCATTGGGCTTAGTTGTGAATCATTAGAAAAACAGTCTTTGTTAAAATTAAAGATAATTCACTAAACAGACTCTTTCCTTCACATTTATGCTGCTACTCTCAATTTATTATGGGAACATTTTTAAATATATAACTATTTCTGTTTAGGTAGCGTTTAGAACATATCAGTATTTCTCTTAATGAAAAAATATACTTTGTGAAATGCACAGCAACAGAAATTTAAGCACAGAAATAGACCCATCCCCACATGCTTAGTACAACATATAGGAATTACGTCACTGAAAATGAATAAAAGTCCTGCTTTTGCAGGCCACAGTTGTTTTAACAGATCCTATCCATGTGCAACTCTATGTTTATCTTCAATTGAAAATGGAAAGCTTAAGGAAATAGACAATAGATGTGGTTCTATTTCCACATGTTCACTTAATGTTTGAAGAACTATTCTGAAGCCAAAAGGAAATTCATTTTACTCAAACATAACAACAAAAAACCTGGAAATGTATTCCTTCTATTCTATTAAGAAAAAAAACACTCCCAATTTCATTGCACTGAGTACCTTAAACAAAGTACCTTTGTTAATTCATTTGAGAATTTTTTAAAATTATATAATTTTGTTTTACTGTAATGCTTATCAATGGGAACTTTAATTATCTACTTTTCTGAATACAGTGTTTCTCAACCTTGGCAACTTTTAGATGTTTGGACTTCATCTTCCAGCTTTTCTTAGCTATTGCCCTCATGTTGTGCTTTTGAGCTTTTTATTGAAACTGTTGGCTTCCATGCAGTCTCAAATATCAAATGAGATAGGCCGCACCCTGTTCCAACAAAACAGATTTTATTTTTGTTAAAATAATTGTATTAAAGATTATAATTACTAAAATTAATACAAGCTAAAAGAAAGAAAAAAGGAGAGTAAAAAGTGCAAAGAAAAATTTAAAGAAAGAGAAAGAAATGATTTCTTTATAAATATAAATAAGTTTAGTAACAATATAAACAATATTGTTTATCACAGTAACATAAATACCTTTACTAACTTTTCACTTCCTCTTAATTTATAGCCAGTGATCACTTCATCCCATATCCCATCTCTTCTCTATAAACAAATCCATAAAGTATCATCATTTCAGTCCTGGTGCCAGCAAAAGTCCTAAGGGTTGCCAGAAATAACAACATATCTCTTTTAACCTTGATCAAATAAACCAACTTTATATTTCTTCCTTTTGCTTCTAACAATTTTAATCTTTAATCAATTCAAATAATGTCATAGTACTTGATTTCTTTTTATTTGTTTTTGCTCCTACTCACAAGATTAATCCAAGTTTTAAAAACCACTTTGGTAAATCCAATATATAAGAATTATCCAGGTCACTATTTTGATTTATTATTTGTGATTCCTTTTAATTTTTAAACTGTCAAATGATTCGTTTTGTATTTCCAATAAGACATCTTTTTCCATCTCATTCTTGTAGTCTGTCATTTGTAGATTCACTTTCAATGTCAACTATTTATATATCTTGTGATATAAAACTTCTGAAAAAGTAGTTAACAATCAATTTCCAAATATGATTAGAGAAGGAAATATGCAAACTTAGTGTCCTTTTAAAGGTACCGACCACAGTTTGAGCAAGATGGTTATTCCTTGTTTCCCAGGGCTCAAAACCTCCAGACACCATTGTCTTGTGGTTTCCTTATGAGGAACAACTTCTGGAGCACTCGGGGGGGGGGGATCTCCTAGCTTTTTGTCTGTAGAGGTTTGAAGACCCCATTTACTTACCAACTCTTCATTGGTTGTTAATCCCACCTTTTGTGGTACCACCATCTTCAATCTACCATTTCTTCTTCCAGAAGCTTTTTCTTTCTTAAAAAAGATTTTATGGACCAGAATATGCACATAAAATCCAGCAACATTCATAAATACAATCGTAGTAAAGGATCAAGGCAGCAAATAAATGAATGAATGAATGAATAAACAAACAAACAAATAAATAAATAAATAATCAAGTAAATAATAATTTGAGTGATTTTGTGAAGTTTCAAATAGAACCCTTCGGTGGATAAAGGATATACAGGCTTTGCCTAGAACGCATCTCTGTGAATCGACTTAAAAGCTATCTTTAATAAAAGTAACTCATTGAATATTACTTGATATTAAGAATATTTTTCTACTAGATCATCTAATGTAAATTATTTGGTTTGCTCCTGAACCCAAACTGTCTTGGATCAACTAGTCAACTCAGCTTCCAGTAAAGGTGCCTATTGGTACAGCTGACAATACTTAGAAGGATAATTGGAGAGAAATTAGTTGTGAGTGTTTCTAGTTCCTTTTTTAAAGATTGGAACTGCAATAGATCTGGGATCTAGATTCAAGGGAAATGAATCTAGAGTTGATTTAAAAAATTCATCAGTTAGTTTTCAAAAACTCAGCCAGAGTTAAGTCTTCCCCTATCAACCATGCAGTTTTTCAATTATGGAAGGAGTTTGTGGATCTCAGTACGGACCACAATTGGCAGCAGAGGACAGTTTGAAAGAAATTGAATCACTTTCATAAAATAGCACATAATGATGTTCAGACTAATCCTCAAGAAGAATGATGTAACTGGCCCAGCAGAATCTCTTAGGAAACAATGAGCTGTCCAATGCCCAAAAGTTAATGTGTTCTTATCAGAAGCATTGTCTCCTGTCATTTTGAGGTAGCAAACATAACTCTTAGGATGTATGCTTAAGATAAATGCTTTCCCTCCCTGCAAATTATTTTCCCCAATACTGAGAAGCAACTAATTTTATTATTTATTTATTTATTTATTTATTTATTTATTTATTTATTTATTTATTTATTTATTTATTTATTTTGTCAAGTATGTATTGGTAATATACATAGATAAAACATTGTTTATATACTGTACATAAGATGGGTACTGATAAGAGGGAACATTAGGACAGGGACGGTAGGCATGCTGGTGCACTTATGCACGCCCCTTACTGACCTCTTAGGAATTGGGTGAGGTCAACAGTGGACAGTCTAAGGGTAAAGTTTTGGGGGTTTGGTGACAAAACCACAGAGTCAGGTAGTGAGTTCCAGGCATTTACCACTCTGTTGCTAAAGTCATATTTTCTACAATCAAGTTTGGAGCGGTTCACTTTGAGTTTGTATCTGTTGTGTGCTTTAGTATTGTTGTGGTTGAATCTGAAGTAGTCGTTGACAGGAAAGATGTTATAACAGATAATTTTATGAGCTATGCTTAGGTCGTGCCTAAGGTGACGTAGTTCTAAGCTTTCTAAGCCCAGGATTTCAAGTCTGGTTGCGTAAGGTATTCTGTTGAGAGTAGAGGAGTGGAGGACTCTTCTCGTAAAGTATCTCTGGACACTTTCTAATGTATTTATGTCCGATATGCAGTGTGGGTTCCAGACAGATGAGCTGTATTCAAGGATTGGTCTGGCGAATGTTTTGTATGCTCTGGTTAGTAGTGTGATATTTCTGGAGAAGAAGCTACGTAAGATTAGGTTAACAACTGTTGAAGCCTTTTTGGCGATGTTGTTGCAGTGGGCTTTGGCACTTAGGTCATTTTATATTAGTATTCCAAGGTCTTTGACAGGGTGAGGATCGTCTGCAAGGTCTTGTCTGTTCAGCTTGTATTTGGTGTTCTGATTTTTTTTGCCAATGTGTAGGACAGAGCATTTGTTGGTTGAGATTTGGAGTTGCCAGATGTTTGACCATTATTTCATATTGTCTCCTCCAAATGTGGTTTCCCTCAAACATTGAGACCTCCAAAAACCAAAATGATGCCCATCTCTTAACAACAGTCAACAAACATCATGAACTTTAAAACAATTACTAGGATTATAGATTTTTTGAATTGTCATATAAGTATTATTTGCCCAAACGTGTACAATATTGTAGCCATATATTTAGTTTTGACACCTTTTGACACCTAATTATGGGTTGACGGTCCTGAGTATTTTAGAACTCTCTCTAAAACTAGAGGATTTAATAAGAAAATTGCAAAATTATAAGCACATAGCAATTATTACTAATGGTTGCTAGATTTTACCAAGTTAGATACAGTATTGAAAATTATAGGGAATAATGCTATAAAGAATTGTAATATCCAATATATAATTATCAATATAAGGACATTTGGGCTTCCATATGTCTATATACATTAGTCTGTTCCAACAAGGCAGATTTTATATGCTACCCAACTAAGGTCTGAAGTCAAAAGTGTTACAAGTCTATCTCTTAGAGTTCTTTCTGTTATCTGTAGCATGGATTTCTTCAGTGAGTAAAAAGAAGTTACACTGAATGAACATATTCATGTATTTATTCTGAGAAAACAACAGAATGCATTCAAAGTATATATGCATTCCAAATTCTAATTTACCATGCAAGTGAAAAATATAACTGCAGAAATTGGAAGAAGTATTGTGGTAATAAACAGTGTGGGTAAAAATTGCAAGCCAAGCATGCATATTCATGACTCTTCCAGTAATAGCTGCCATTTGCTGAAAGAATTGTGTGCACGCCAGAGTCTATTTAGCACATAGCTTCATGCAAATTGCTTTTCTGCACACCACTTAAAGTGCTAGATGCCCATTCTTATGGCCTCTTACAAAAACATATACATATTTAAAAGAACTTTATGTTGCAAGAGTTGCTGCAAATCAGCAAGGACTTATGGAAAATAATGATGACCCTATGTTGAGAAGGCTGGGAAAACTAAGAAAAAATAAAACAGAACCCCTGGGAATTAGAGCCAACTCATTAGACAATTTTCTAGCGTTGATTGATCTTTATTCTTGACATTTAATCAGGGGTGGGTTCCTCCCGGTTCGGACCGGATCGCCCGAACCAGTAGCGACCCGCTGGTGACGTCACTGTCGGTGCTGTTCCCTGCACACCGCCATCTTTTTTTTATTATTATTTTTTGCTAATTTTTCCCCTTCCGCGGCTTGAAAAAGGGCCCTCCCGCCCGCCCGCGGGTAAATTCTGACCTTTATTTCTTCGCCCGAAGCACAGCTGATGAGCTCCTCAGCTGTGTTTTGGGCTCATTCCTGCTTCTGAGCATGCGCTGAAGCCAAATCGCACGAGGGGACTGGAACGTCGTGATGTGAACCGGTGACGAAGGTAAGTGGAACCCACCCCTGCATTTAATCAACCACAAACCAAAGATTCTTCAGGTAGGACTTCAAGTGCTAGCAATATTTTGTATGCAAACGATACCAGGAAGTTCATGACAGCTTCAGGTTAAATTGAGAAGAATGCCTGCCACAAGCATGAATAAGCCCGTCAGTCAGATAGAATGGAGACAGATGAATCCCTACACTTAACCAGTCATAAAGCCTTTAAATACACCTGTCAATGAGGTTGAATGAACTCAATGGAACATATGAATCAATGTACATAGGATGAGGTGTGAAAGATTAACTCAAAGTGAACGCCAAATCCATTACTCTAAAGTAATCAAAAATATCTGGCAATAATCATCATCAAGGTAAAAAAAAACTTCAAAAGCAATAAATTCTTTTTGACAAAGTTAATAGTTAAATTCTGGAATACAAGGTGCAGTAATTGATTCAAACAAATATTCTCACTTCAAGTGGCTTTCTTTGCTTTGCTGGCTTTCCCTGGTTCCTTTGGAACTTGCAAAAGTTCGGGAGCTTTTGTGCAAGAAATTTCTCCATTTTTTTCAAAATGCTGGATGAGGCTACAAGGAGGCTGTGAGACAGTATGAAGCATCTTGTTATGACAAATTTCATACCATTTGCCTTGGACATATCTAATTATGATGTCTCCCAACATGAAGGATGAGGAACTTGATTAAGAACCATTGCTGAGTTCACATGTTGCATATGCATTTATTTAATCACTATGGGAACAGAGTGGCAGATTAAATAGAGCTTTCTATTAATATATCTGTTGGGTTCTATTCAATAAAATGTTATGCACTTTGAAATACCTGTAAATAAACACATTTTTCACATAGCTTTATCACTTGGGGGCTTCTGTAAAATCCTAGGGGCCCTGGTGGTGCAGTGGTTAAAATATAGTACAGATAGTTCTCAACCTACAACAGTTCATTTAGTGACCATTCAAAGTTACAATGACATGAAAAAGTAACTTATGACCATTTTTCACACTTACAATCATTACAGCATCTCTGTGGTCACGTGATCAAAAATGCGGACACCTGGTAACTGGTTTATATTTATGACAGTTGCAGTGTCTCAGGGTCAGATGATCACCTTTTGCAACCTTCTGGCAAGCAAACGCAATGGGAAGCCACATTCACTTAACAACTTTGTTACTAACTTAACAACTGAAGTGATTCACTTAACAACTGTGGCAAGAAAGTTCATAAAATGGGGCAAAGCTCACTTAAAAAAATGTCTCGCTTATCAACAAACATTTTGGGCTCAGTTGTGGTTGTGAGTTGAGGACTATCTGTATTGCAGGCTAACTCTGCCCACAGTCTGAAGTTCGATCCTGACAGGGCTCAAGGTTGACTCAGGCCTTCTATCCTTCTGAGGTCAATAAAATGAGAACCCAAAATTGTTGGGGTCAATATGCTGACATTGTAAACCATTGAGAGAGTGCCTTAAACTGCAGGGGTCTCCAACCTTGGCAACTTTAAGACTTGAGGACTTCAACTCCTAGAATTCCTCAGCCAGCTTTGCTGGCTGAGGAATTCTGGGAGTTGAAGTCCACAAGTCTTAAAGTTGCCAAGGTTGGAGACCCCTGCCATAAAGCACTATGGAACAGTATGGAAGTCTAAGTGCTTTTGCTATTGCTATCTTAAGCTTATGGCTACAGTGGGCCATAAGATGTAACCTAGTACTTTCCAGTAATATCTGCAATAATAGCCTAGATTAAATACATATTTTTAAAAAATCAATTTCTTCTTTGTTTAATTTTGTTTAATTCCAACAGCATAAATAGTACAACTCTCCACAAACCTATTTTACTTAAAACTATCTTCAATTGAATTCAGTGGAGCTTTTGCCCACTGAATATGGGCAATAAGTATGCCAAGCATTACAGCATAATGTGGAATTTATACCCTACCCTTCTGTTTATTTCACCATTCAAAGCAGTTTTCAACAATTAAAATGTATATAAAAATTAATGCAATTAAACCAAAATTAAAACTTATCACATAAATAATTAACCATTAAAATTTGGGAAAAAAGACATAAGTTTTTATTAGAGATGTACAGCTATTTTAAAAAGGTACTTTAGACAGGAGATGGGTAATGTTTGTGTAGAGGGTAAGGCAGACGATCTCAGTGAAAATAGGCAAGATCAGTTATCCAAAGCTATGTGGAAAAAACCCACAAATATTAAATCCACTGCAAGCAGAACATATGCAAAAAGGTAGAGATACACAGACTCCTAATTCACGTAAGAAGGGAAGGAGGGACAGTATAATACATAGGATCGGCAATATTGTTATAGCAAGTGTCAATAAAACTAGGATCTTGTGGCATTCCTCATGATACTTCCTTACAAGCTGAAGTGGAGCCATTAATGAGCATTTTTGCGGTACAATCATTTGGCTAATCATGAATCCATATAACAGTAATATATCATTTAGTCAAAGGTTTCAAACTCAAATACAAATGGGAGCCATATTACATAAAATGTACTAACTGTGGTTGCATTGATACACATACAAAAATGCAGCACACATTGAAGTTGAATTGAAACTGAAATGCTTATTTGGAAAACATTGGGTAATATTACTTAATGTACTGAAAATAGTGTGTGGTTATTTCTGAATTTCTTCATTCTGACTACTTCATTGATAGTGCTCTGCAGAGACCAGAATGTCAACACTGGTCCTGAAGTATCCTATCACAAAATTGCTTGCAGATGTTCATCAGTGAGCTCTGACCATAAAACTGATTTGTTAATCTGCATTGACAAGAAAAATACTTGCCTACGTAAGTAGTGCCAAACATTGCCACGATGCTAGAAATGTGGAGATCAATCTCAGAAACCTTTCTATTGAAAGAAATTTGTAAAAAACCAGAATAACAACATTAACATATTTCTATTTTGGGATAGTATCACACTAAAGCTCCACCTGGAATTCTTCTAAAACACTCCAACTTCCACAGCAAATGTACTGGCAAAGAATTTAAATTGTGTTTCAAACACCTTAAAGTCTTTAAAATGTTGGTCAAACTGTTTATATGGGTTATTAATTATGTCTACACATTTCTTTTAAACAATATGATTCAGTCATTCCTAATCACCTTGGGCTGAGAAATTAGCCAAGTTAACAATTGCTACGTGTTTTGCCCATAACAGGAGCTTAGGTTTGAATGAGTTGATACTGTCATACATCTGGGTGATCAACAGCTTTGTATTCTGAGTTTTAAGTTTAGTGCATTCAGGTGTTAAGTGACACATCAGAAAAAAACAAAGTAGATATAATAGTCTGATCAGCAAGGTGTAGAATATTTTTGTTTTTCATTGGCTTCTCTTGGAGCCCAGACTCTCTTAAGCACATTAGCCTTCTACTTTCACTATACAGCAACTCTCCATGTTGCTACCATGTTGGTTAGGAAAGAACTAAATTGCCTATGATTGAATCCTCTTGAACACACAAAATTAATATCTTAATAAAATCTATTTGTATACTTTCACCTTCACAGCTATGAAGGTACATGACATACCACGATTATTTAGTTTTGCTTTGAACCTTCTTTTTCTTCTGTGTCCAGATCTAACTTTAGATTGCAAAAATGAAGTCACCTTCTTGGCTTTGTTGTTGATCAAAAATAAGTCATTGTCAGAGCATGTTTCTGGTAGCAACCGACATACCAGATGGGTCGGGCTCTGCGTCTCTCTACATTCACATAGGGTGGTGTTGTCCGTTCCACTTGAGCATATTGGTCTTAACCAACCCTCAGGCACTCCAACCCTCAGCCTATTTAGAGTCCTTCAAATAGTATAACAGAGGTCTGATCCTTCAGCCATATCGTCCTTCAATGTTATTCCTTGCTCGATGGTCTCCTTCCTGCATCTTTTAATTATTTTACTCTTGCATGCTGTCAAGAATGTTTGTTCTTGCCAACAAACATTTGCTTGGAGTACTCTTATAACACAATGTGTTTGAAAACACATTTCAGGTGCATCATCCATGGCCATTGACATGAAGTATATCCCACTGCAGCTCTGCAGATTTTTTTTTGCATATTTCCAATTCCTGATTATATTACATTTGCTATTGTGCTTTTTATGGATAGTAAAAGATACTAATTCTTCAGTCATGCTTAGGTTTTGGGCAATTCCTCATACAAATATCACACAATAAGCAGGGGATCTTACCCTAGTAAACTAGTTAAGTACAATTGAAAATGCTTTGAGATTTATTGTTGCACATTGTCAAATCGGTAATCCTGTTGGAAAAAAATATTTTCTTATTGGGGCAAAACATTTCACTTGTATTTAAAGCAATCTTTTGTAAACTGACCTTCAGTTAATGGTCCTTATGATTTTGTAATCATTTCATGATGAAACTTGCTCTTAACATAATCTTTGCTTAATTTTTTGATATTTATGAAAAAGTTTTGTTGTTTTGCAAGAACTGCCTTGAGTTGCTAAACTGTTTTGTCTTGCATTTTGCCTGTTATTGGTGCATACTCCTCTTGGTGCATCACCTTCAGAACTAAAAAATGTTGCAAACAAATGAGACACTGACTTTGATCTTTCATCTCTATAACCCAAATATAATTTTCCCATTCATCTTGACAATGGTTTTTGTCTGCAATCATTCTTTTTCTCGATGTTATTTTTTTTGTTAATGTTAGTGATCTGTTTGGATCGTACAAAAAACAACAACAAACCGAACACCAAACCTCAGGAGACCAAAAGTAGCCTGTGGGCTGTGTATTTGAGACCCCTAATTTAGTCTATATTTTACCCATTTATGGAGAATATCAAGAGGCACTCTGTCTTAAGGCTTGGCTGAGGTCCAGGAATGCTATATCTATGGCATCCTTTTATTTACTATGCTAGTAGCTCTATGGAAGAAGATAAGATTAGTATAGTACAATCTGTCTGTGATAAACCTATCCTGGATCTTGCTAATTGTAGCATGCTTCATTAACATACTGCTTTGACAATCCTTTCAAAGGCCTTTCCAAGTGTAGATGTCAAACTGATCTGTAGTTTTTTGAAGTTTCATTCTTACCGTTGTTAAAGATAGGGATAAAGTATGCTAGCTTCTTGTCCCCTGAGATATAGCAATAGCACTTGGGCTTACATACTGCCCCACAGTACTTTATAGCACTTTCTGGGAAGTTTACAATGTCAGCATATTGCCTCCAACAATCCGAGTCCCCCTATATCAGTATTCCTGGAGTTCTTAAAGATTAGTTTAAGGGTAGTTTTGTTATCACTGCTAGTTCCTCTAGTATGTAGCCCATCTGGCCCCAGAAATTTATTTAAATTAGCTAAGCTTGCTTACTCTTTCTTTTCTATCATAGATTGTAGTTCCTTTCTTCTCTCAGTGATATATTGATAACCAGCTAGAGTTGCATATTCCTTCTGAGAGAAGAACATGCAAAACAGGATCAGCATCAAACATTACCAATTCACAATTTTTTTGTAACAGTCCTACACTCTCTTTTGACAATCCTTTTACTGTATTTCTATCAGATCCAAATGTCACTTTTTTTGCTATTTTTGGTATCTCTATACAAGCTAAATGTTTATACATTCTGAATATGAGCCTTTCTGACTGTTTTAGTTTCTGGCAATTGCCGTGCATTTTTCTTCAGTTAGAGTCCTCTCCTTCCATTTCCTGTACATGACACTTTTTGTTTTCATCATCTTAGTGAACGCTGCATAAATCCATATTGTCCCCTTTATAGTTCTCTAATTTTTCTTTCTTGCAGGGTTGCCTAATAATTGTGTTTTTAGTATGTAATGTTGTAAAGTTTCTTATCATTTCTGGATATTGAAATTCCTTTCTTCCAAGTGTAAAGTCATTGGAGGTACTTCCTTTCAGAATTCATCAAAAACTACTCTTCTGAATCTAGCATACAGCATAGAGGTCTGATTCTTGCCAATTCTTTCTGGATAACAAAAATTCAGATTATTACTAGTTAGCTTCACTTTTTAATCAATTCCTCTCTGGTAGTGAACATTAGTTACAAGATAATAGACCCTTCTTCTTTTGTCTACCTTTTGACAAATGAAATTGTCAACAAGAAAGAGCAAGAATTTTTGGACCTCTGACTTTTGAATTTCTTAGCAGATGTTAGGTTACTGAAAAATCTCATTATCAGTATCTCATGTCTGTATGCAGATTTGTAATTTAATACAGAAAGGCCGATTTCTATATTTTCTTGTTGCCCAAGATGTTATAATAAACTCTGACAATGGCATGTCTTTCTTTTTATACTTTCTCTAATAATTTCAAAAGAATTTACATGCTTTGATTCTTAAATTTCTGCAAAAGTGTATGTGTGTGTGTATATATATGTATATGTATGTATGTATGTGTGTATGTATGTATGTATGTATGTATATATATGTATATGTGTGTGTGTGTAGCATTTTTTGCTGATGAATGAAAATAAAGGGAGACTTTAAATATACATACATAATACACACACATATACATATACATACACATATACACCGCATGTATGTATATCTATATTTCTTTACATATATGATGGAACTTTACAGAAATATGTGTTCATTCTGCTGGATCACTCAGGTACAATACTTTCAGTATCATTAACCATAGCATGCATATGAACCACTGAAAGGAAAAGAGATTGCAACTACATGCTAGATTTCATACAGCCATAAATCCTGGTTTACTATAACATCAGGTTTTACCTAATACATAATATAGAATCGAACAGACCACATTGTTGTTTACTGTATTAAATGAATAAAAATATGACAATTCCTATTCTGTACAAGCATGCTTAACAGCTATTATTTTAGTTTCTACATTTTAATCTGTAAATAACTGATTTTAATTTGTGTTAGGGCCTCTTAGAATAGCCTTAGTATGTAAATATTTTGTTCATGTAGATTAATATAATGGAAAAAGTCATAGTATTATAGGAAGACTACTTAGACATTACTTGTACTTTTGGGTAGGTTTCCAATACAGTAATTATGCTGTCTATTTCAGTAAGACCAATGTTATCTGCAGTCTGATAAAATTTGTTAGGCATTTGAGAATAAGTAAAATAATCACATGATGAGCACCAATGAAAAAATACAAAACTGAATGGATGGTATACTAAAATCAGCATATACATCACATTCAGTAATGCGATCAATAAAGGCAAAGAAGGTAAGTCAAGATTGTCTACAGAATTTTCTTCTATAAATGAGGGCTCTGGGGTGTAACTCAGTATATAAACTCATGGTTTATTCTTTAATACATCTATTATTCTTTAAGGGGGTTTCTTTCTGTTTGGGTTTGTTTTGCTAAAACAAATAACGTGACTCCCCTTTCTAGAAATGTATACCTAAATGTAGATGAGAACATTAATTTAAAATGTTCAATAGAGTGGAAGAAAGTAAAAATAGAGTTGACTATAGTTTTGAACCCAGGACTCTATCATCATTATACCTCTATACATATGATCCTTTGAACCAGCAGTACTCTTTTTATAAATAAGCAAATATTAAGTGAAAATGAATATTGTATTGTAGTACAGTTATGGAGACTAGCTAATCCTATAGCATTTTGAAGATTCACAAGCATAGTGTGACATATGTAAATGCAAGAGCTTTCACAATATACACATGACTTAAGTCAGGCATTGTTCTGTTTCAGTTAGCGATCAGTTGAAAAAAAAACCTGTGTTATGGTATCTCATCTCTAAGGAGCAAGGCAGAGGAGCTTCAGACAACCAATATACTACGAATCAAAATTCCATTGTTCTAAGGTCCCTTCCAACTCTGTTAATCTGTTATTATTCCATTTTAACAGATTTTCTGTGGTTAAAATGAAGAATCACTAAAAATGCATAGGAAGATTACAAATGGGAGATGGTAAGCCCAAGTGTTACTCCAGAAGTAAAACTCTCCATTTCCCAAAGAAAGGAAAAGTGCTTTCAGATGATCGGCTTGTAGTACTACCATTCAAAAACCATTCAGCACAATGGTAATTTTGTCTGGTTCTAAAAAGAGACTCCTTCAAATTGAAGTTGGTGACCTCACAGACATATCCACCTTCCCCCACTACTTTTTTTTCTGGGATGCTTTTTCAAGTTCCCTGTCTAACCTCCATCCTACGATTTCCTGATCCGGTGCTAACCAGGTGTGATCCTTCTTAGCTTTCTGAGATCAGCCAACTTAAGTGCTCCAATTCCAGAACAGGTATTTCGGAAAACAATTATGGAAGACCAAAAAGGACGAACACAATTTGGCTTTCAAAGCATCATCTCTGGGAGCATTCCAATCCTCAAGAGTACAGTAGGATTAACTCTTGAACTCAAACTCATTGTTAATTTCTTTCTCAGTGTTGTCCCTAGCATCATACTCAATTTCCTGGTCTTGTAATGCCACCACAGTACACTTAAGGGTGGTTTTACCAGTAATAATGGCTGTGTAGAAACTTAAATGTAACTTCTAAGAATGGGGAAAAGGGGTCATTCCCCGTTTGGATAAAAGCCCACTGAATTTCAGCAGGAGAGTTACAGGAAGCAAGGGAGGGAGGAATCATAAGAGGGACCTCTGAGAACAATATCTGGCCATTTTGAGGAGACACGGACTCTCGCGGGTGGGAGTGAAATCCCTCTTCAATGTCCCAAGCTACACTGCAGACAGTTGTGGCGTGATAGGCAGGGGGCCATCCTAACGGTCTCCGGCCGCCCAAGGCAAGCTGACTTGAACGCGGGAACTGTCTCAATGCGGGACCAAGAGCGCTCTTTCGCTACGAGAGGTATCACATTTTTAATGACAACACTGGAAAGGGAGGAACTGCCGACTTCTGATCCGTTTCCACGAGGAAGAAAAGCGAGGGAAGGAAGACGAAACCCACCGCCACGGAAGCCCGGCCATGAACGCGCCGCCGCCGCCGCTTCCCCAACCGGCGGCGCGCGCCCGGTCACAGGCGACGCGCGCAGCCGGGCCTGTCACGTGGCCTTCCCGAAGAGGAGGAGGAGGAGCCTGGGCCGGGCTTTGAGGGTCGGTGTCCTGGAGGTCCGGGTCCGCGCCGACCGCCTCCCCGCCCCGTTGTCCACCGCTCTCCTCCTGGCCTTCCTCGCTTGGGCGTCCGGTGGCGGGGAGGGCTGCCCGCACAGGCGCTCTGCAGGCGCGTTGGGCGGGAGCAGCAGCAGCGCCACCAGGTGAGCGCGCGGCTCTGGGCTCGGGGTGGTTGTGTTGTGCGAGGCGGGGCCGAACGGGTGGGCTGCGGAAGGTGGGGGGAGCGCGAGAGCGAGAGCGAGCGGGGGCGCCTTGAGCTGCAGCCCCGCCGGGCGAGCGGCGAGCAGGCCGGCTGTGGGAGGGGCTGGTCTGACAGCCGTTGCAAGGGACGGGCAGCGGGAGCGCGGGCCTGGTCAGGGGCTCCCCGAGACCGGGGGAAGGCAGTCGGACGGATGGGGCCTGCCAGGCTGCCTGGGGAAGGGCGAGGAGGCATGGAGGGGGAGCTGGAAATCCTTCCTTGGGAGACCCCGCATCTGGAGTTGGGGGCGGACGGGTGACGGAATCTGCCTGGGCCAGGTTAGAGAGAAGAGGGGAAGCTGCTCTATAGAAAGGAGAGGAAGGTTTAGGCCAGGCTGGGAGATCCTCGCATTGGGCCTGGCTGCCTCCCCCCCCCCTTTGTTAGACACCCTGGATTGTAAGAGAGGGGAGCTCTTGGGATGAAACGGGGGCTCCAAAATAAAGCAGAATGGCTGTCCTTTTTTCCTCCCAACGCCCAGTAGTTTAGGCAATCTAGATTTGATTGCTTGACTAGCTGTGCAAAGGACTGTTGTTGCCTCATTTGATTTCCCTTGAGGGACGTAGTGGCAGTATCAAAATGAGCACGTGAGCTGTGTGGCTTGCACCGGGAGTCCAAAAGGGTGGACTTCCATTTCAGTGAAGCTAATCTACCTTGCTCTGTTCCACCTTTGGTGGTTAAATCACACAGCAATAATTAGCCATCTATTTTGAAATCTGATCGGTCTCTCCACAGGATATCCAAGTGATATATGGAAAATGGCTTTATACTGTTTTTCAAAATCCTGAGGGACAGTAACCAAATAATTTCTCTGTAATGCTTGACCTTTTCCCCATTAAATAATTCATACAAATTCACTTGACATCAAATGCATAAAGGATTGCATTCTCAGGCAATAATTGGAACGTTTGTGCATATGGACTTTGCATCAATTGCCTATTGTTTTGTCCGTTGATATTAGAAAATGACCCTTGATCTGACATCTAGGTGGCTTAGGTGATTTTGCTGGTGTCATACTAGGTATACCAGTGTAGTTTAGTTATTTCAATAATAAAGTAACCTGATATTCTATTGTTGTAATTTATACTTATTTGGTGTTTGAATAACATAGTCTCCCTCAACTTAATTCAGTTTCTGATTATGATATGTACATGTTTATACTGTGTTGTCATTCTTTCTGGAGAGGTTTTGTTTGTTTGCTTGCTCTGGGAATTTTGGTGATGTTCCATTTGATTACTGTAGTAGCCAGGTCTAATCCTTCTTAAATTTTTTAAAATCAAAATTTGTGAGGTGACATAGCCTTTATTTTAAAACATGTTTTGAAATCTGATAGGACAAGTAATATAAGAAAATGTGTGAAGTTTGATACAGCTTATAATGTTTATATTGAAATATGTTTACATAACCACATTTTTGTATCAATTTCAGGACATACACTGTCCTGAGATGACCCCTTAATCTAAGATAGGGAAACTAAGACCCTAAGATCTCCAGTGCTTTTTTATTGTTTGCTTATTCCATATATTTTAATAATGCATTTTAATGCCTTGTTTTCTTAAAAACAACCAAACCCTTAACCACTATAGGTATTTTAAAGATACGGTTAAAGTATAAAGCAATCTATATTCTTTTTATTTGCAAGTCATAACATTACTGTTTATTTTTATATTATGAGCTTTCAAATCTTAAATTTTCTCATTTCTTAATATACAGCCAAATTCTGGAAATGGTCTATTCCAAATTAGGATTTGGGAGGAATTATATAAATATACTTCTGTCTTTGCTATTGTAGTTTTAATTTTGATTTGCTTGCAGTAATTGCCTAGTTTCACATAACAGAGAGATTGTTTTGAAGTGGAGTGGTAGGCTATATTAAATGTAAATAATATATTAAATAATAACAACAACGCCAAGTGTAATTGCTGCTGAAGAGGAAGGTGCAAATACAATCCATTAAATAATTTGAGGTGATAGAGTGATTTAAAAGGCCTATGGAAAGCATTCAAAAGAAATGTTTCTCAAAGCTTCTTAGTGTAAATGAAACACTTTTCTACAAAACATTGAAACATGTCTCTTTGAAGACTGTATCTGGCTGAGACCACATGCATGCAAAGAGATCCCAGCAGAACTGTTGTTTGTTCATGAACACAACTTGGAACAGCTTTTGAAATAATACTGCAAGCCTTGCAAAAGATGGGATATTTGAATGCTAAGAAGAGAACGCTTTGTTCACCTTGTTCAAATGTTTTGCACAATCGTATGTTTGAGTATCTAAGCACTCTGAAAAAAATTAGTACCAATAAATTTGTTGCCCTCTACAGAGTTTTTGTATAAATCACTATATATAATCTAAATATTGACTAGTTTTTCTCAGAATTCCATCTATTAGAGAACCTTTGTTTCACCTAATTATGGTGAAAATGTTTTGAGTAATAGATTTTATATATTTAAAAGTAGTTCAGTCAATGCATGCTTTTTCATCTCAAAAATTAGAGGTATGATCTGAAAGTTTCATACTTATAGAAATTTCACTTCATGGAAGGCTCTTTACTTAGCAGGTGCTTCTTTGAGTAAAAGGGCAAGAAAACCAGATTTAATAAACCTTGACTCCTATATCATTCTAGAAGTTCTTCCGAAATATCTAGTTTGCAAGAATAAAATTACCTTCTCCATCCTTAACTTTCTAGATAAACAAGAGTCCGCAGTTCTTCCTTTCTTTTTTCTCCTGCCTTCCCTCATTTATGTATTATGTTCATATTTCCCCCCTACTCCAGACTTCCTTGAGTAGGCTGCCCTCCCCATCTCAAGAATTTTCTGTTCATTTCTCTTCATGCATCCAAAGGCTGCCTAGTTTTTTACAATTACCCATAATCAGAAGATAATACAGTATAGAAGAAGGCCCACCAATCAAATAGAATAGTTAGTCTGTGTGCTAGTCTATACATGTTAAGCCTGCTATTATGGTGGCAAAAAATCTAAAGTCTGGTAGCACCTGTCTTCTGAGACAGATTGCAAATGCCTATCAAATAACAATTGTAATGTATTAAAAATCCATTGTGTGTGTTCAGGCTTATGAATGTGAGTTCAACAATTTCTTACTCAAAGTTGGTATTAAAGTCCTGCTTTTCCAAAATAGCCAATTTTATGTCTGCTGTGATGTATCTTGGCAGGTTGAAGTATTCTGATATTAAGTTGACTTTGTTTTGAGCCCTGATGTCAAACTTTGTATTCATTAATTATTTTGCACAAAGTTTATCCCACTTGTTTTTCATAGAATCCAGAAGAGCATTGTTGGCAGATGATGGCATATATCTCATTATGGGTGCCTTTACAGCCAGGGGTGAAATGCAGCAGGTTCTGACAGGTTCTGGAGAACTGGTAGCAGAAATTTTGAGTAGTTCGGAGAACCGGCAAATACCACCTCTGGCTGGCCCCAGAGTGGGGTGGGATGGGAATGGAGATTTTGCAGTATCCTTCCCCTGCCACGCCCACCAAGCCATGCCCACAGAAACGGTAGAGAAAATTTTTGAATTTTACCCCTGCTAGTTTACACCCTCTCCCTCCAATCTTGTGAATACTTGTTGGACCCTGTGATAGTGCTGTTTTGGTTTGATTCCCATGCTGCTATCCTTTTCTGTTCTTTCTTGTTGCTTGTGGAGAATATACTTCAAGTTGGGTGGTTGTTTGTAGCCAGGTATGAACCTGAGAAACTACAGTGCCACTTCTGTTATGGGCCGTAGCTTATTAATAATATCTTGAGCGATTTGAGCTCTTTGTGGCAACCAGTGGTGCTCTGTTTCTGTGATCTGTTTTTAATGTGTCCTTCCTGGGAATTGATCCGGCACTACTGCTTTGTCTATTGATCTCACTGAGTGGTAGTTATCTCCTGAATGTCTGGTTTAACTCTATGCATTTGATGAAATGAGCTGCAGCTCACAAAAGCTTATGCCTTTTAAGAAAATGTGTTAGTTGGAAAAGGTACTGTCAAACTCCTGGTTTTTTGCCAAATTGAGAAGGCTATTCTAATCTTTTAGAATAGCCTTACCAATTCGGCAAAAAATCGGAAGTTTGACAGCATCTTTTCCATCTAACACATTTTCTTCAAAATTTTTGCAACCAAGTAAATATCTTAAAGCAAAAAAGCAAGCAAAATAATGCTTAAGCTATTCACTAAGGGTTCCATTCACTTTCATAAATGTTTTATTTCCATTGTACACTTCTCTTACCACATTCAACAACTAGTTGTGATCCTATGTGGAGTTGAAGGCCCAAGCTATGGTAACTCAGTTTAAGTCACTACAATGTGCTTTATATGGGCCTGCCTTTGAAGACTAAGGTATTTGGAAATTATAGTTACTACAGTATGCAGCTATTCATGCTTGGCAGATAAAAGTCACATAACTCCCATATCGCAGTCTTTGTTTTCTCAACAGGTTTCTGGGTACAATTCAGAGTGCTGTTTTTGACATTTTAATATAATAATAATAATAATAATAATAATAATAATAATAATAATAATAATAATAATAATAATAATAATAATTAATTTATTGTCATTGTACGTGTATACACAGTACACCCATACAACGAAATTCACATGATGCTTCAAGACCAGCAATCCCTAAAACACGCCCCATCCGCCACAGATTCCCCACCCCGAACCACCCAAACATCCATACAACAGACCAAGTAATACTATCCAATACCACCACCACTGATGGTGACCCTTTAATTCATTATTAAGTGCAATTATAGCTCTGGGATAAAAACTGTTCAGAAAGCGTGTGGTCCGAGTTTTAATTGTTCATTATTAAATAATTAAACAATTGTTTAATTGTTAAAGGCCCTCATGACTTAATTTAAGAGCCAAGGTGGCGCAGTGGTTAAAAGCAGCACTGCAGTTCAGCAGTTCAGCTGTTCAAATCTCACCAGGCTCAAGGTTGACTCAGCCTTCCATCCTTCTGAGGTCGGTAAAATGAGGACCCAGATTGTTGGGGGCAATATGCTGAACTCTGTAAACTGCTTAGAAAGGGCTGTAAAGCACTATGAGGCGGTATATAAGTCTAAGTGCTATTGCTATTGCTATTCCATCTCCTCCAGGGACAAACAGACCATTCCATTTATTCATTCCAATTGATTACATTTGTTGCTCCCCATATAAAAGAGAACCGAATTGTGAAGACCCAGAGAAAGAGTTTTTCTCTGGGGGTTACCAGTTTAAGGAACAATTTCCCCCAAGAGGTCCAGTTGTCATTGATCCTTACAGCATAACTATAAGGACAGAACTTTTTCTTGGGGTTTTAAAAATATGATGTCATATTGATATGATTCACTATTTGGCACTTACGGTAGTTATTTTACTACTTTCACTGTTTTTATTTTGTGCTTTATTGTTTTTTGTTATCTTTTGTTATCTATGTAATACATTGTGAGTTGCTTTAACACTGGCGGTATACAAATTCAATAAATAATTTTCAGTGGATTGATAAAAAACAAAATTCTCGTCTGGACACCTTCTGCCTTAAATTTTTGCTCATGTAGACCTCTTGTATCTTTTCAATCAGATTTTTACCCACTTCTTCATGGGAATTTTTAATAAACTAAACCCCACTTAATTTTTCATTCATTCTCGCTACCTGCCCTTTGCATAAAGAGATTTTAAGGGCATTCTTCTAATCAAGCAGAGATGTGATCTTCACACAGATTAAACAAGTCGCGCAGGAAATCTATAAGCATGTCGCATCCATATGTTAATATTTCTCAAGTTTACTATGTATGTACAAGTGTGGCCCTTTCTTTCTTTGGTGCTACCATTTTTAGCAATTGTTTTAGTTTCTTTAATATATTATGATTCCTACATAACTCTCTAAGATACATTCCCTCACTTCGGTTTCATCTTCATTTCATCACATTTATTTATTTAATAAATAATACCATGACATCAGAGAGAATTGTTTAGCTCTCTTCACTAACAAACTAATTCTATCAAAATAATTGCATTTTCTCTGCCTCTTTTAATGTTTACTGTTTCTTGTTCTCTGGGGTCACTATCTTTTTCAAGAACTGATCTTGGGAGAAAATGGATATGGAAGAAAATAAAAGAAGTAAACAGAGTGAAAGTAAAACAATTGCAGGAAGAGAAAGTACAAATGGAAACTATGTTACATGAATTTTTATACACATATATTACTGTGTTTTTATACACATATATTGCTGTGTTTTAAAAAGTATAAACATATCTCCAGTTTTCCAGATATATTTTGCCCCTTGGCATTGTTTGTTTTTTCCTCTTTTTTCATAATCTTTGCTGCTGAGGATTTTGAGGATTTATCCTTTTTTTCCCTTTTTTTGCATTTGTGGCTTAATATATGTGCATTTCTTAATAATCCTCTTCAGAGTTTTAGGTTTTTTTTTAAATTGTATGTTTATTTTAGGGCATATGATATAGTTTTATCTGTTTCCCATTTCAACATGTGGGAAATGCTGATTGAAGAAACCAGTTAACCTGTGTCCTGTGTGACAGGAATTTTAATGTGGAGTACAGAACAAGAATTTGCTAGATCAAGATATAGAATGAAAAATAAGCATAACAGTGAATGAATTAATAATTAATCATTCATTCTGTTTCTTAATAGGATAGAGCAAGATATTAGAATAACTAAGCATGCCGGGTGCCATTTTGAAAGGCGGTTTCAGACAGAAGTCTTTAAAATCAGGACCTTTTGGAAGCAGCCACAATTTTCTCTCTCTCAGAAGGGTACAATTTTGCAGACTGTAGCTATTTTCAAATTTTCATTCCTATAATATCTGGTACCTGATGTTTAACAAATCATAAAACTATGAAACAGTAAAAACAACACAGCAATAAAAGAAGAAACGAAGATAGCAGATACTAGGGAAGAGAGGCAGTCCCTCAGGTAGCTGAGCTGTATGCCATGTAGGGCTTTATAGGTAATGACCATCACCTTGAATTGTACCCAGAAGTAAAACCGAACCAGTGCAACTTATGAAGCAGCCTACTGAAGCATGCCCAGCCATCGGATTCTGGATCAGTTGAAACTTTGAGGGGGGTTTCCTAATAGTTAGCTAATTGTTAATGATGCACAATTTTGTTTATTTGTGGATTTGGCATAATAAAACCCTGAAATATTTATTTACTTTATTTAGTATTTATACCCTGAAATAGAGAAATTGCAGGGAGTCATGATAGCTTTCTTCAGGTGTCTGAAGGATTGACATTAGCAGGTAGAGTAAACTTATTCAGTATTGTTGCGTAAAAGAACAAAAAACGGTAAGCTTAAAATTATAGGGAAGCAGATTTCAACTAAACAGGAAGAATGTCCTCTCCATAAAAAATGTTCAATAATGAAATAGATATTTCTTCCAGTGGAAGTACTGTATTTAGGTGGAAGTTAGATGGCCATCTGTGTGTGTGTGTCGGGAGGCTGTAATATTAGCTTTTTGATTTCCACAGTCTCTTCACAGCTTTATATTACAGGTGGTCCTCATTTTGTGATTGCAATTGGGATTGGCAACTCAGTCATTAAGCAAAGCAGTTGCTAAGTGAAAATCATATGAACATAACTGTGCTTATGATTTTAGTTCAACTTTCCTTGGTTTTAAAGTGTCAGAAGGACACAACTCCAAACAGCCATGTGAGCCTAAATGGTGGGGAAGGTTTCTGGATCTCAACTCAAAAGGAAGCTGGGGTAAAAGGGCAAATCTTAACACTCTTATTCCCCACTCCCCCTGCCATTTGGAATGCTCACCCAAAGCTGGGATAATTAGCAAGAAGAGAATATTTGTATTTACATATATTGGAGAGGAAGGGATTTCAAGAGAGTAAGCAGGAAAACAAGGGGGAATACTCAACAAAAGTAATGCATCAGTGCTTGCTGTGTGCCTAGCACCTATGAACCACTTAGAAAGGCAGGGCAGCAGAGGACAGGGCAGTAAGGGAGATGGAGTACAAGTGGCTAAAAGGACCAAGATGAGGGGAGATGGATGTAGTGAGTTACAGTGCAACCTGTGGTTGTAAATCTGGATGGGCTGCCAAGTGCCTGAATTTTGATTACAAGACCATGGAGATGTTACCACAGCTGTAACTTTGGGAACCAGACATAAATACTATTCATTCAGCATTGTTGTAATTTTGAATGATTGCTGAATGAATAGTAAGGACTACCTGTATTACATTCAGAAAAATACTTCTAAATATGTTAATATATGCTATCATAGTAGGTCATAGAATGAAGGAAAGTGATTCTACATTGATCAAGATCAAAAATGTTAAATATGAATGTAGAAGGGCGATCTTTCTTTATGCAGCAATTTCATACATATTTGTTTGTCGGGATTTCTCTGATTAAGGGAAAGCTGATATAATCCTTACTTTTTCTCTTAAGATAGGCAAAGCCTGGCATCTCTGGATAAAAGAAAGTTAGTACTGAACTTCAGGCAATTGGAAACCACCTGGGATTGATTTGTACATCTATTGGAAAATGAAATGAACCCTTTTTTTTGTGTCTGTGTGGAAAAGTTTTGTAGTGCTAACACAAAAAGCTTGATACAAGAAATATTCTATAAACAGCTTGTGTCAGCCCTTAGATGGAGAAAGCATAGAACAGTCTTAATGAAACATGTAACTGAGCATCCCATGCGTAATGTGGCCTTTCTTATTCAGTTTTAGACAAATAATTTGATAATTTTGAGTAACTGTTGTTTGGTTTCCATCTCCAATTTAAAACTGCTTCTGGTATTTTTATTTCTGCTCTTGGAGCTAGTGACACCCAGAGGGTGTAATACTGGCTTAGATGGCAAAATTTTATAACTCATGAAAAGTTATAAGAAGTTACACTCGAGAAACTTTAGTTTGAAAGCATAATACTTGGGGAAGAAAGATTGTAACACATATTCTGTGTCTGTGCATGTACATATTTTTTGTGGTAAAACTTTGAGCTTTGTAAACTATTATTATCTAAAATGTTTGCTAGGCCAAAATTGATCAATATTATTTTACATATACATATACATATACATATACATATACATATACATATACATACACACAAACACACACACACACACACACACACACACACACACACACATATATATATAATCTACACACACACATATATATATATATATAATCTAAATAAAAAAGAGTAGGTGAACCACTAGGTATTTCATTTATCTCTGAATCTTTTTATTCAGTTCTCTTTTTTAGTGACCATTATATTGGTATAGTATCTATGTTGGAGGTCTTTGTTCTAATAATATTAAAATCTATTACATGTTCAGCAAATCAGCATTGCTAATAGCATAGCATCATTTTTGCTTTGTTACCAAATATGTACTAGGACGTATAGCTTGTGGATGCATTAGTAATAGCAGTAATTTGTAGGCTTCTGAATGCTGTTTATCATTCATTGAAGGAGAGGGGATTATCTCATTATTCTCTTCTTAAAATATGTGGCACTTTGTATTATGTCAGGACAGTAGTTTGATACCTTATGACAAGTTAAGGGAATTTGAAGTTAGAGAAAAATTTAAATACTTTCCCCTTTTCTGTTCTAATTAGGGTTTGCCTTCTTTAAAAACCTTTAGGCATGTATTTGTTAGTAGTATTTGTCAGAAATAATAGATAGGAAGTGACTTGGAACATGAATTCATATTTCACAAGTTTTCTACAATTCTCTAGTCAGTCAACAATACTAGTAGTCCTCAACCTACAACCATTCAGTCAGTGACCATTCCAAGTTACGATAGGGCTGAACTAATGGTGGTCACGACCAGTCCTACAATTCTGACCATCCCAGCACCCCTCTGTTATCTGTGTGCTTGGCACCATTTGTAACCTTCCTTGCCAACTTCCCCAAATCTCAATGGGGAACGTGGCAGGGAAAATCACAACTCACTAGTGTAAGTCACCCCTACCCACACACCCTCCCCCAGCCTTTCTGCACTCAGACTGTGCATCCTTGCACACCTCCCTCAACCTGTTCAACGTCTCTCATGTATCTTTCTGAATCCTCCCCAGCCTGCATGGCATCTCATGTACCTTCCTCATACCGTCATTCCATGCCTCTCATACACCTTCCCTGTGCCGCTTGCACATGCTGTCCCTCTCTTGTACCCTTGCAAACCCCCTCATTCCCTGTCACACCTGGCAACAGCCACTTACCTGCCTGCAGGCCTGGGACTTGCAATTTGCCTCACCTAACAATCATGGGATTCGGTTCACGACAACACTTGGGACTGCTTTATCCCACTGCATCGCTTAACAATGGAAATTCTAGACCAAATTGCTGTCATAAGTCAAGGACTACCTGTAACTGTAATATAATAGCTGTAATGTGATAACCTATAAGAAACAGCCTAGAAATCATTTGGTTTACTATTTTTGTTTTTGTTTTTAAATGGGTTTGTGGAAAATTAATTGTTTCCTTTTCTTGGTAATAAAGGTCTGTTCTTATACAAGAAGAATAACAGGACCTCATCCAGAATCTAATCCAGCTCTAAACTATGCTGAGTGGTTTTGTGGATAATGGGATGGCTACTCAATTTAAGATGATTGTGGATTTATGACTAACAGGTACAGTATCTAACCTCATGTAAAGAAAATGTGTTTATTTTATTTAAACAATTTATATGGCTTCCCATATCCCAAAGTTACCCGTAGGAGGTCTACAAGAGTTTTTAAAAAGCAACAATTTAACAAATATTAAAATGTAATAATATTAAACAATTAGCAAACCATTGATATTTACAATGTGAGGTTTTATTGTTTTATATACCAATATTCTTTATTAATGAAGTTATTGCAATGATTCAAGAAGTTGACATGTTAATATATAATATTTGGACTGTTTAACTTTGTACAGTGCATTCATTAATTTCATTGGGACTTACCGTATTTTTCGGAGTATAAGACGCACCGGAGTATAAGACGTACCTTAGTTTTGGGGGAGGAAAACAAGGAAAAAAGGCCTCTGCCTCCAAGCAATTTGCCAAACAGCAAACAGCACAGATGATATACACTGTTTGCTGTGTATTTCTGTGCATGTGTGCCTGACCCATAGAAATAGCAAAGAATTGGAGAAATGTACATTATGCCAGAAAGTTTTCTTAAATGTAGTCACATAACTCCTCCCAATTATTTAAATAGGTCTACTCCAAGGTAAGTCAGGATTTAACTCTAATACTAAACAGGACACTGTTACATTTCAGACTATACTTGTACAGAGCTGCTAAAATTAATTAAAATTTCTGGAAGTATACATTATTCTCTATTATTTAAAAGAAGATACAATAGCACTGGGCTATTGTACAGGGATCTCCAACCTTGGCAACTTTAAGACTTGTGGACTTCAACTCCCAGAATTCCACAGCCAGTAAAGCTAACAAAGCTGGCTGTGGAATTCTGGGAGTTGAAGTCCACAAGTCTTAAAATTGCCAAGGTTGGAGACCCCTGGCTCTAGAACAATAATAAAGCAGTCTTTAAAAAATAAGTCTAATAATTTGAACATTCTACAGACATTTATAGTTATTCACTTACCCCCTTCCATCAAGTTCAGCAGAAAATAAAAATCTGTGTGTCTCTCCCAGCTATTTGCCTCTTCAGCTAGTTTCACTTTCATTTTCCCACGTGGCAAATCAGCTGTAGGTCAGGAAGCTGCTAGTGACTTGCTTGGCTTTACAGGCTCTTCCCTCTTTGCTGCAAACAGGTAAATTGCTAGAAGACAGAGGCCAAAGGGTGGGGGTGGGTGGGGCTACATTCGGTGTATAAGACGCACCCAAGTTTTCACCCTCTTTTGGGGGGGTCATATACTCCGAAAAATACGGTAAGCTCCTAGTGTTTTGGAAATTACAATTTAGAAGCGAGATTTGTGTATACCTAGCTCACCTATAATAAGTATCATAAATGTGAGTGAAACTTGCTTCTGAGCACTTTAGATAAGATTATATTTTAAGTTAGTCATTATTAATGTCAAGTTGGGAGACCTGCACTGTCATTGGCCTAAAAAAGTGATGCAATGTAGGATTTTTCTTACACAATAGAACAGAGCTTTAAGTTTATAAAACTTAAAATGCATTAATTAAAGCTTCATGTAAAAGGGAAGTTTTTAAAATTAATAAAGCTTGGTCCCAAACCTCAGAACAAAATAGATTTTACCATCCTATCATATTAGAAAAAACTTATTATTTTATACAACACACATACAAATCTCTAATATGTTTTGGGAAGAGAAATTATTTTTTCCTATTATTAAACAATTTAAAGATAGAAATCCTTGTCAAACTATAAATCATCCTGAAATATAACACTAGGACTATAAATTTATTCTGCCGACCCAAAGGTTATAGTGTGTAATCTATTTATAAAAATATGTATAATGGGTTTAGAGAATCTTCTTTGAATGGGAATTGGGAAATGTAGCTTTTATTATCAGGAAATGATTATGGTTAACTATTTTTAAAAACACCCTTTTGTTTCTACCAAATCTTTCTTTAAATGAAAATGGAGCTCCTAAAAGCATGCACCAAAATTATTTGAAAAATTGTTTCTAAAAACATTTCAAACAAAGAATAGGAATAACCGCTGCTTTATTCATGTAAGTTAGAAGTGGGGATCCTGTATCTTCCTGACATTGCTAAATTATAATCCAGTCCCCTTTAGTACTAAGGCAAGCTGTGATGGATGCTGGAAATAATATCTAAAAAGTCATAGATTACTTAACCCTATCCTAAATTACTGGGATAATTAATGGTGCTGATATCGTCAATTTAGTGAAATCCAGTGTGAATCATTAAAATTCCTCTGCCTGAAACCATTCAAATTCAACAGTGCACTGATGATGTTACCTAGTTGGAAAATGAGCTATCTGCAAGCAAACAACCAAGCTCAGAGAGCACCTAGGACTCCATAGCTCAACCCTGAGCTATGTGTATTCTCTTCTGTTGCCATTCAACATTTCTCAGGTCTTAATTTCTAATCAAAAAATCTTTGCTGGTTTACTAATCATTGCCTCCTGGAATGTCATCCCCTACCAAGAGAGTTTTCTCTGAATTTGGAGATTCAAGGAACTGTCTACATATAGGATATCAATTAAATCTTAAAATTCAAATATAATTTAGGAACTGACATGTATGCTCCTTCTAGAAACATATCTTTAATTCCATATTTGGTTTAACAATGAAATATTTTTAAAAATTATGCATGTGTTTTATTGGGTATTACACTGATTCAGAATTGAGAAGATAATTTTAATGGGATACATTTATAGGTTTGCCCCGGGTAAAGAACAAAGAAGATTGGATTCCCATAATATGTTCTAGCAAATCAGCAACCTATATGCTGCTATGGCTCAAATGTTATGGACCTCTTTAAGTTGTCATCAAACCTCTGATGCAAGATATCCTGGTAGGCTATTTTTTTCTAATTAACATGTTTAGTATTATTATGAATAATATTCATCTCTGTGATTAATAAAAATACTTGGCTTCAATATTACAGAGGTGGGGGTTTTTTGCAATCAAAAGAGCTGCTTTGCACTGAAATGTAAAACATTTCTCAAGATCCTTTTTCTATGTACTCAGTGGTTTATATGCTACACAATGATTGGATGCAGCTACTTTTGCAAATTCAGCAACAGCAAATTTGGAGAACTTTTTAATTCCAGTCTTTAAAGATAAATAACATAAATAAAATAATTCCTTATATTTAAACATGTAAAAACCAAATATTAACCAAAATAACATGCATTTCTATATAAGTTGAATAATACATTTCTTTTTTTCCCCATAGATTCTCCTTAGAACCTGATAAGTTTCCAGCGCAGGATATTATATTACCATGGTTTGGGGTGACATACCCAATTTAAAAGATAATTACAGTTTATTGTGCTCCTCAGTCATGGAAGAATTGAAAGTGGATCTTGATTCTGTACAGAAAGAAGATGATATCAAACCTAACAGCCCTTCTAAGGATTCTACAATCTTTGTAGCTTTTAAGGGCAATATAGATGATGATGACTTCAAACAGAAATTGGGAGTCATTTTGGACAATGTTCCTGGCCTTTTACGCATGGGTACTTCAATTTTTTATAATTTCAATTTTTATATTGGCTTTTTATATGTAAAAATTTAATATGTATGTTTAGAGTTCAAATTGCTCTAGAAAATTAGACTTCACTGCAATATTTTTTTGTAAAACAATACTATATTGTAACCACTGGGAAGATCAGTAATATAGCTACTATTCTCCATTTAAAAAAATATACTGTGTGTTTTCTAGCCTGTATGTTTACTGCTGTGATAAGCAACTATACATTTTATTTGCTATGGGAGGCATCAATTATTTTTGAGGTTTTCTCTTTTTTAGACCTGAAAATACATGCTGCTTCATTAATTGATTTATCTTATTTCATCCTCTGTCAGATGAAATAAGTTCTTGTAGCTGCTTCATTTTTAATTGCATTTTTATTTGAAACAAATAATATATGTTATATTTGAAGTATACACAAAATCCATCTATATGTAGGATCTTAAGTAGAATAACAACCATGTTAAGCAGTCAATATTTCTGCTTCCAAATAGATGCATTTCATAAAGAAAACTCAAGCTATTAATTCTTGTTTTGGAGAAAACACTGTGTGGCACATTCAGAAATCATTTATGAAATGAAATTATAATTTTATATAAACTTACTTCTTTGTTGATACCAGATCTTCTTTTTAGAAGTTAAATGTAGTAAATATATGTGATATATATCACATGCAAGCTGTTAAGATTAATTAAATGTAATAATGGGATAAAGATCTTATGCCAATTAAATCCAAATCATAGAGTCAAGCTTCCATAATTTTCGTGCTTCAAATAGAACAAGTTATTGTGACTGGTTCTACATACTTTTTTCTTTCTCATGATATGGGTAGGTTCTTATGAAGATAAGAGCTGGCCTTAGTTTGAGAGTTAACTACAGTAATTTTATGTTTAGTTGAATGGTTTCTTTTATAAACTAGCCTGGAATTGCTAACAGTTTCTCAGCATCTTCCTAATAATTGTTTTTAGAAAAGAAATATCTGCTTTGGTAACAAACAATGAATAAAAGTGAATGAAGCTTTCTAATTCCTAATCTCATGTATGTTGGGCTGCAAACCTTCTAGTTTGTTTTCTTTTTTATTCTGTAACAAGAATCTACAAAGTTAAAATTGAAGAAAGTGGAGCCCTGGAACAGTGTACGTGTTACTTTTAATATTCCTCGTGAAGCAGCTGAGAGGCTACGAATGCTAGCTCAGAATAACAACCAACAACTTCGTGACTTGGGAATTCTGTCTGTTCAAATCGAAGGTAATTAATTGCAGCTACTTTGTGGCTGGGTTTGAACCAGCAGTGGGTTGCTCCTGGTTCGACCTGGTTCTAAGAACCGATAGTGCTGGCGGCGGGAGGCTCCGCCCACCCACCCGGGACGCTTCTGCACGCGAACCGGTAGTAAAGGGTTTTAGAACCCACTACTGGTTTGAATCATGTAAAGTAATGCAGCTGATTTTATTTTTAATGCATTTTGATTAGCTTTTTAATAATTTAGGAAATGTAATGCTGTAATAATCTTGCTTTCTATGGCAGCTTTCTCTCCCTACCCTATATATCATTTCCCACCTCAATCATCATTTGATTAGCTCTGAGAATAAACGTTTAGCAGTTGTTTTTAGAAGTGATGAGTGTCAGTGCTCATGATGCATAGATCTTATATGTAGCTTTTTGCACAATGCCATTGTTAATAAGATGTAATTTGTATACAATTTGCTCTGCTTGAGTGATACATGAATTATTGGGAAGACCCATTCATTACTGAAAGAAAGGAAAAATGATGTTTTCTCTTCAATTAGTTGAATGGGCAAGCATCTCTAGAAAGTTTGCCTATGCAGCAGAATATCCGCACATAACAATTGAATTACAGACCCAAAGTGTATTTCTCCAATGTTTTTTTTTGGGGGGGGGGGTGAGTTGAAAGAAGCCAAGCTACTTGTTTCAAATTCATATTCTTTTAACCTATAAGACTTTTGAACTTCTAAAAAAGCTTCTTTTTTAACTTCCTGCCGCATGAAAGCCACATTTATATTTTCTGACTATTGCTCCTAGGTGAAGGTGCCATTAATTTATCATTAACTCAAAACAAGAGTCAAGATTTAAGGATTAATGGGCCTGTTGGACAAGGCAACACAGTACGGATGGAGACAGGATTTCCTATGCCAGGAAGTCAAGGCAAGTTCAGTTTTTAAAATTTAGATAATCCAGGAAATTTTCAAATACCATAGCTTATTTTACAACTCCAGACTATTTCTGCTTGATATTTCCTTTCAAATTCAAATTGGAAGCACAGTCACATGGATTTGAGTAAGTCAGATATGGATGTGAATTATGAAGTAACCATTTGATATAAATAAACTGATGCAAGTCTATTTCATGCAATAAAAATAAAGCACAGCTTGATTACAGGAAAAAAAATATAAGGAGTAAAAATCTGGATTTTAGCTTCTATAAAAGAAATACAGGAAAAGATCCCTTCATAAAAAATATGAGAGAGAGAGATGTTCTTTGAAATGTTTAAATCCTATAGGTCTTAAATTACATTAGGAAACATGGATCACTGGTAATTTTTAGGAAAAGAAGCACATATATGGTTATAATATATTTTGTAATTCTGTTTGCAATGACAAATATTTATAGATCACTGCATAGGTGAAGATATATGCAGTATTATTGCTGGTGAAAATCCACTTACTACATTGTGAATGAAAGAGATATGGGCTTTTTCTTTCTTTGTTGACATTCAGCAGTTAAGTTGAAATGTACTAAAAATAGGACCATCATACATTAATGGTAGAATGTGGTATTTATGTTTGTGAGATACAGTATTTTTGGGTGTATGGTCTAACAAATACATATAATTGTGAAACTGCTTGGGTGTTCTTTTTCTATTTTTGTTTACTTAGATTGGACATGTCCAACCCACGAACTGCATGTGGTCTTGGGCAGCCAGTAATACAAGATTACCTTTACCATGATGTGATTTATATACATTAACTATATTATATATTTTATATGTGGCCCAAATCAATTCCTCTTTACTTGTGTGGCCCAGGCAAGGTTGGACACCCATATTTACATCCAATAAGAAATGACTCTAAACTATACTTCAGCAACTAAACATTTGTGTGCTGAGTTTCAAGATGTTTATAATTTGATGTTTTAATGTGATATACAATAAAAAAAAATATGCTCACATTTCTAGGTTTAATTCGAATAAATAATCCTGCATCTGTGATGATGCAACAGAGTGGGACTATGGCATCCTCTGTGATGACAAATACAGCTAGCACAGAACTGCGATCCAGAACACCTCATCCAGCAGCTCAGTCAGGTAATTTATTAACCCCTGCAAATTCTAAATGCCACTGTTTTCCATGTTGGTGAATATACCCATGGAAAAAATGTATGTTTAATCATTTTCCTGTTTGTGCTAATTCAGAACTGTTTTGCATGTACAGAGAAGCAATTTTGCTTGAGCAATAGAGCTCCAATGAATGTTTCCAATTGTGTTATTCCATTACAACAACCTCATGCTATTCAGGCTACTACTTGATACTCAGAAATGCCATGGTAGATGTTTTAGTAGGATGGGTGGAAGAAAAGCTCATTTCCTGAGCAAAATTCCATTCTGGAACCAGGCTGCACTCTAAACTGATCTTCCAGTAAGTTAGAAAAAGTACAGAAGTGGCAGACTCAGTGATAAGAAGGCTCACAAACATTCTCTGCAAAAAAAAAAGGGGATAGAACATCAGAGATTCCTAGCTTGGAAAAGAGTGACTGAGGAGGGATATGATCAAGATGTAAAATCATGTATGCATCGAGAAAACAAACATTTCTTCCCATGTCAAAACATTGATCAGAGGTTATAGAATGAATTGATTGGGATGGAGAAAAGAAAGATTTCTAAATACAGCATTCTTAGGATAGATTAATAGAAGGTGTGTCTATGAAGACCATTAATTTTTAGATTCAGTATTAACTTCTGTGTTGAAAGTGATATGTCTTCAACTATTAGTTGCTATGGGGTAAAAGTAAAAGAAATATGTCTCTCCCTGCTATTTGGGAACACCCCAGGGTATCTAATTGGCTATCGAGAGAAACAAAATTTGGACTAAAATTGATCTTGGTTTAAGCAGGGCTGTTTTTATGTTCTTCCCAAATGCAGTGTTGTACATTTGCTGTCATCCCTAAATAACCCAGCTAGAAATTATGGGTCCAACAATTTGGAAGAAACCAGATTGAGGAAGATATTTCCCAAAGCTGCTGTCTACTTTTATGAGTAGATTTTTCAAATATTTGTATACATTTTATATCATTGCTAACCTCTGACCCCCTAAAATTTGAGTGAAAAATTACTGAAGAATGCAATTAAAAATTACTGAAGAATGCAATGTAAAGGCAATTTATATAAAAGAAGATGGAATATGCTTGTTCCTCTGAGTAATAGTTGGGATATACATTTCTTCTGTTGCTGCTTTTATGGAACTAGTTACCGACACATTTTTTCCCTGTAGATACAGCTGATCCACTTTTATCAAGCGTCACTATCCAACAGCAGAATCATCCATCTGGATCTATGGTGCCTCAGCTCCATTCTCTACAATCAGTTCCTGTTAATAGGCAAATAAATCCAGGTAACTTTCAGCAGATGCAAGCTCAGCAGCAGATTCAGCCACAGCAACAACTGCATCCACGCCCTTCTCCACAACAACAACAGCAACAACAGCAACAACAGCAACAGCAGGGCATTCGACCTTCATTTACAACCCTAGCTCAAGTTCCAGTTCCTCCTCCTGGTTGGAACCAGGTACCTTCTGGAACATCTCAACTTCCTCCATCCCAAGGAACAATGGGTGCATTGACAGTTAACCAGGCTTGGAAAAAGACCCCTTTGCAAATGCAGCAGCAAATCCAAACCAGACCCTCATTAGCAACAGTACAAACACCCTCTCACCCTCCACCCCCATATCCCTTTGGAAGCCAACAAGCTTCTCAAGCACATACAAACTTTTCTCAGATGAGCAACTCTGCCCAATTTACTGCTCCTCAAATGAAGAGTCTTCAGGGAGGACCCTCACGGGTTCCTACTCCACTACAACAATCCCACCTGTCCAGCAAGTCTCCTGCATCCTCTCCCTCACCTTTTCAGCAGGGTTCTCCTGCCTCTTCACCAACAGTTAATCAAGCACAGCAGCAGATGGGACCAAGGCCCCCCCAAGCTAATACTCTCCCCCAGGGATTCCAACAGTCTGTAAATTCTCCTGGTCGTAACCCTATGGTACAGCAGGGAAATGTACCTTCTAATTTCATGGTGATGCAGCAGCAAAACCAGGGTCCACAGGGTTTGCATCCTGGTCTTGGTGGTAAGTTGTCCTATTTAGGAAAAATGCTTATTTATTTTTATAGTAAACTGATATGGTGTAACTTCATCTGAATTTACTTCTGTCATAAGGCATTATATATGAATAAATGCCAGAGGTATACCTGTGGAAGTTGTATTGCATCTGCACAACCGATAGATGATGGATTTAAAATGAACTTTACCTCAAAGGAAAATTACATAAATTGTGGTTGAGCTGCGCAGATGTTTAGTCTGGTGCTTGGAAAAAGGGTACTTTTGGTTTTAACCATGGTTTTATGGAGTGTTGTGAACCACCTAGAGTCATTATATGATGGCATATAAATTCTGTAAACAAACCCTTGAATATTATTTAATATCTAATTTCCATGCCTTATCAACTTAGATAAGTTTGCCAACTCCAGGTGAAAGCAGTCCTGGACATTTCTCTCTCTCTCACTGTGCATGTGTGTTAGAGGAAAACAAGATATATATAATACAATCACACCTGTCCAGTGTTAGGCAGTTGTGCAAAAATTAATAATTCTTTCAGAAATAGAAGTGTTAATAGTTTATCAATTAACAAAATGGAACATAAATGAACACAAGAGAAATCCAAATCGAATTGCTATTTGGTGTAACCACTCTTTGCCTTCAAAACAGCATCAATTCTTACACTTGCACAAACTCAGGGATTTTGTAGGATTAGGCAGGTGTATGATTAGCCAATTACACCAAGCAGGTGCTTTCATATGTAGGTTGCAACATACTCAATAACTGAAACAGAAACGGCTGTGTAGGAGCCTTAAAACTGAGTGAGGAACAACCAAACACTGCTACTCAAGTGAAGTTGTGGAAAACAGTTTCACATCACAGGTCATACACCATGGCAAAACTGAGCACAGGGCTAAGAGACATGGTAGTTATACTGCATCAGCAAGGTCTCTCCTAGGCAAAGACTTCAAAGCAGACTGGGGTTTCAAGATGTGCTGTTCAAGCTCTTTGAAATAGCACAAAGAAACGAGCAATGTTGAGGACCATAGATGTAGTACTCAACCAAAGAAACTTAATGCAGTAGATTAAAGACACATGCTTGCTTCCCTTTGACATCGGAAGATATCCTGCAGTGCCATCAGCACACAGGTAGCAGCACACAGGTGGCAGAAACCAGTGCGATCCAGGTACACCTATCTACTATCCACCTGCCCTAGTGCCCCACCTGCACCTCCTGTTGTCCGCCTGCCCATCTGGGTGCACCTGGGTTTTTCCAGCTGCGGCAGCTGAGATGGGGCACCCGCATGGAGCCTGTCAGGCTTCCTGACGAAGCTGCCTTCCACGCCTTCCAGGCAGAGTGCGAGACGGAGCTGGGCTGGGCTGGGCTGGCTGAGCTGCTACAACCATGATGGCATCGCCGTTTGGGGGAAGCTGCCTCCCCAGGGGAAGTTCGCTGTGCACCACGTGAAGGGCCATGTGAACATGCCAGATGTATCAGCTGAGATTGTATTTGATTCCTCCATGATGTCGAATACCGGAAGAAATGGGACTTGAATGTTATAGAAACCCATGAGATCGCCCGGCTCTCTGACAACGGTGATGTGGGATACTATTCCTGGAAGTGTCCCAAACTTTTAAAGAACAGAGATGTGGTCACCTTGAGGTCCTGGCAAGTCTTGGATAAGTTATATGTAATCCTCAAATTCACTGTCAAGCACCAGAAATACCTTCCCTATAAGAGCTGTGTCACTCTTAGCTGGATACCTGGTGCAACCAACTGTACCTAGCAGCTGCTGCTTGACTTAGTTGGCCCAGGTAGACCCAAAAGGATCCCTGCCTAAGTGGGTTGTGAATAAAGCTTCTCAGCACCTGGCACCAAAGCTTATGAAGAAAATGTACAAAGCTTGTCTGAAGTATCCTTCCTGGAAGCAGCAACACAACGCAGGCAAAAACCTTGGTTGCATTCCGAGCAGAGCTTTCTTCCCACAATGCCCCTGTCTGAACTGTCCCTCCAACATGCCTCCTCGCTGGAGAACATTGATGAGAGTGGTTTAATGGAAGCCAAGGAAGAGAAGGGAGACATCAGCTGTTCAGAGAATTGATGCCAATTTGACTTTTGTTCACTTTTGAGACCAGCACTCGCCGGCCAGCTGGCTTATCCAGTTGGTTTTACTGTAAAGAACTGGAGAGTAGTACAATAATGAGAGTCTGCAGGCAACACGGTGAAGCACGGTGGAGGTTCCTTGCAAGTTTGGGACTGCATTCTGCAAATGAAGTTAGAGATTTGGTCAAGATCAACGGTGTCCTCAGTGCTGAGAAATACAGGCAGATACTTATCCATCATGCCATACCATCAGGAAGGTGTGTGATTGGCTCCAAATTTATTTTGCAGCAAGTCAATGGCCAATGTCATTAAGACCTATCTTCAGCATAAAGAAGAACAAGAAGTCCTGGAAGTGATGGTTTGGCCTTCACAGAGCTCTGATCTCAACATTGAGTCTATTTGGTATTACATGAAGCAACAGAAGGATTTGAGGCAGCCTACATCCACAGAAGATCTGTGGTTAGTTCTCCAAGATGTTTGGAGCAACCGTGAAGGAACCTTGCCAGATTCCTTCAAAAACTCTGCAAGTGTACCTAGAAGAATTGTTCCTGTTTTTAAGGCAAAGAGTGGTCACACCAAATATTGATTTGATTTGGATTTCACTTCTGTTCATTTACTTTCCATTTTGTTAATTGAAAAAAATAAACTATAATACTACTATTTCTGAAAGCATCCTTAATTTACAGCATTTTTGCCCAACTGCCTAAAACTTTTGCACAGCCCTGTGTGTGTGTGTGTGTGTGTGTGTGTCTGTACACATTATGCATACTAATCAGAAGATGTGCCAAAAAAGATGCAGGACTAGGATAAAAATTATATTAATCATATAAATTAATATTAATTGAATTAATAAATACTTATTAAAATTAATATCCTATAAAACAATCTGTTTTGTAATTAATGGAATATCTATATACATGCATCCAATTTGTGTCTCATTTGCAATGGATTTTCACAATGGATTTTATATGCATTTTTAGAGCCCTTTATTTTTGAAGAGAAAAAAAGCATCTGTTTGGTGAATGTGGGTCTTTGCTAATTTAAAGTAAATTATTTTGGAGAAAAAAACCTAGTCTTCCTTAACTACTTCTTGATTGTATGCCATCAAGTTGATGTCAACTTTTACTGGCCATGTAGATAGATTTTCTTCCTAGCCATCTGTTATGTATATTTTACAGCTTGACCTGATTGACACAAAAGCTTTTCTATAATTAATGAAGCATATACTGACTTCTTCTTTTTTATATATTCTTTGGCTTTTTCAATTATCCAGTGGGCATTAGTAATAACATGAGATGTTCCTTGGTTTTTTTTAAAGCCAGCTTGAACGTCTGATATCTCCTTTTCCATTTAAGGCTCTGATCTGTTTTGGATGATTTTAGGCATTTTGCTGGCATGTGAAATTTGGAATTTTGTATGATGATTTAGACACTCTGTTAAGTCTCCTCCTTTTTTTGGAATTGGAATGTAGTTTGAACTCTTTCAATCTGTTGACCACTGTGTGCTTTGCTGACATAATTTAATTAGACTGATTGTTTCATCAGTTCCTGTCACCTTCCAACCAGAGTGCTGGTTTAATTATCTTCTAGTATTAGAAGTTGTTGTAAGTAGGGAATATCTTCTACATTTGAGATTTGAATCCCCTTCAGTGTTAAGAGATCTTTTAGAAGGATTTCTTTATTTTCCATCATCTGATTTCATCTTCAGCCTCTTTACACATGTAGTACTATATATTGCTTTTTCTAATATCTCTCTGAAACTCTTTTCTGTCTGAGATTTTGGTTTTTCTGGGCTTTGGCTTCTCTTCTCAGAGAAGCTACCCTGTAACTAAGTACCATAGAAATCTGATTTTCATTCCTACCAGATCACTGGCCACTTTTTATAATTTTCCAGGGGACAAAATCCCACATCTTTTTACATATATTATATGTAAGACACAGTATCGTGTCTTCCTTACATATAATATATAAATGTGTGTTATATTTTGTAATGGGATTGTGATAATTCACATTCTTTCTATATATCTTAATATGTTGAATCCGCTTATCTAGTTCCTCTTTCAATACTAAAAGCAATTTTTGTTAAATTTTTGTCTAGACAGATATTGTTTTTCATAGCTTTCCTTCCAGATGCCTTTTCATTCTTTTTCTTCTCTTAGTATTAGAATATATTGGTTAATATTAATAAAAATCTTCAAATAAACATTTTTCTCTGTCCAGGAATGCCCAAACGTCTTCCAACTGGCTTCACTACAGGGCAACCAAATCAAAATTTCATGCAAAGTCAGGTGCCTTCTACAGCACCAGGCACGCCTGCAAATGGTGGCACAACCCAACTGCAAGCGAGTCAAAGTGTGCAGCATACAGGTCTGTTTCTTTTTGTTGGATTACTCGTTTGTTTTCTAGAGAGACGCAGCTACTGTAATGAAGATGTAGTTTTAGCTATGATTGTCTGTGACTAAAAGCCATTTACAGTTGTAAACGAAACAACATTTTTTAGTATATAATGTATAACTGTCAACTTATAAAGTAAAGGAGATAAATGCAAAGAATTCATTGGTTTCATTGCATTCCGTTATTTGGTTTTATATATACATATTTTGGTTTTCCCCAGTTGACGAATCTGTTGCATTTTAAAGCTGCATATTTTCATTTTGTGTTATTAGCACAAATAGTAGTAGTAAATAAATATTAGAAATATATTTTATTTCAACCCTCCTATTATATATTTCAGAACTTGCTGTTTTAGCAGTATGATATTGAATGGATATTGCTTTTTTAAGTTATATGTATTTGTATTAATTCAGTTTGAATACAATTTTTAAGGTGGTCAAGGAAATGGTCCTCCCCAGAATCAATTACAAGTTCAACATGGCCCATCAAACATGATGCCGACCAACTTAATTGGACTTCATGGGAATGTAAACAGTCAACAGACAAATGCCAATGGAGTTCCACAAGTTAATATAAGCAACATGCAGGGACCACCTCCACAAGGACCGCAATCACAGTTAATGGGCATGCACCAACAAATAATATCCTCTCAAGGACAGATGGTTAACATCCAGCCTCAGGGGTCTCTAAATCCTCAAAATCAGATGATACTTTCTAGAGCTCAACTCATGCCACAAGGCCAGATGATGGTAGCTTCTCAAAATCAAAATCTTGGTCCATCACAGCAAAAGATGACTCCACCCAAACAAATGATTCCCCAGCAAGGCCAACAAATGATGGGTGCACATAATCAGATTATAGGACCTCAAGGCCAGGTGCTGCTGCAGCAAAATTCAATGATGGAGCAGATGATGACCAATCAAATGCAAGGAAATAAACAGCCATTTAATGCTCAAAGCCAGTCTAATGTTATGACGGGGCCAGCTCAGATGATGAGAGGACCAACTCCCAATTTGCAGGGAAATATGGTGCAGTTCACAGGGCAGATGATGACCCAGCAGAGCTCTGTAAATAGTAATCCTTCTCAGGTAATGGGGATTCAGGGACAAGTTTTGAGGCCTACAGGACCTGGCCCTCATATGTCTCAACAGCTGGGTGATACCACCACTACAGCCAACAGTGATGTGAACTTGCCACAAATGTTACCTGAAGTTTCTATGCAACAAGGAAACATAGTACCTCCGCACTTGCAAGGAATGCAGGGAAACAGCAACACACCAGGAAGCCAATTTGCTGGACATGGGATGCCTTTCAATGCCCCTTTTAGTGGAACCCAAAATGGGAATCAGATTTCCTGTGCACAAAATCCAGGTTTTCCTGTCAACAAAGATGTCACATTAACAAGTCCATTGTTGGTAAACTTGCTACAGAGTGATATATCTGCAGGACATTTTGGTGTGAACAACAAACAGAACAATCAAAATGCCAATAAACCGAAGAAGAAGAAGCCTCCAAGAAAGAAGAAAAATAATCAGCAAGCAGAACAAATTAAGTAGGTTTAACATTTTTGTTTCCTACATAAAGTTTTTTCTCAGTTGAACATAGTATTCAGTTTGGGCTGTTTTAAGCATTTTTAAACATCAAAGCAATAACAGTTTTGTGATAAACATATTTAAGGATTGAGAAAATAATTAACAACAATGTGTACATTTGTATCAAGAATTTGTTGAGAATTCCTTTTTATGATATAAGAGTGATTCAGAAGCAATCACAGAAAGAAATGCTGAGGAAAGTCTTAAGTTATCATCCAAAATTAATATATGTTTGCATTTCAAGCATCTTCATTACTCAGGATTTCAGTTTGGTATTTCAGACAATGAGAGAAGATAATTGAACCTAATAATGGAGATACTTGCTTTGTATAGGATAATAAGTATAAACATTTAAATCAAAATATACTCACCAATATTAGATCACACCTATCCAGTATTATTTTTTAATTTTGCCCCTAATATATCATCATTATTATTATGACTATCATTAAAATATTTAGAAATTAGAGTAGTTTACAAACTAAGGTAAAACTGCAGAAAACAAAAGTAAAAATATTATTCAGTTCTGCAAACCAGCTGACAGCAACTTCTGTAAGACTAGAATAGATATTTACATTGACAAATAATATGTAGTTTTCTTTTTGATCTGAAAAAAGCTGATAGGTTAAGTCAAGCTAACTAAAAACAGCATTGTGGTATTAAGTTGGGCTAAATGTGTAATAATACATGTAGGATTTTTGATGGGACAAGTAATAGCTTGCTTGTAATCCCAAAGATTACTCTAATCTTTGGGATTAGAGTAACAGAAATATGTAAACATTTTATTTTTACATTTTCTGCTAATTTACATTGACTAGTAGATTTTTTCTCTCTTGATTAATAACTTACGAGGTTCATTTAAGATCTACCACACCAATAACAAAAATTGTTCTTATCCACATATATTCACTGTATCCAAAGTATTAGTTTGGATGCTGGTTGGCACAGCAGTTGTATTATATTGTATATAATTTCCTTATGTAGTACAACATAAATTTCCAACTTTATATGTACAAATGGAATTAGGTTTGAGGCAGAGTTTAGACAAATTGGCTGATTTCCCACAAATTTAATTTTCTAAAGAAGTTGGGGAAATGGATATTAGGCAAATCATGGATATAGTTATACCTGTTAATAAGCTCACCACCCCCAATTTTATGTGTGCTAACCTGAAAGGCCATTCTGCAGACTTTGTTACACCATTATCTATATGAAATTGCTGGGCCTGCTCATTAAGATTTAGTACCATAATGATTCACTTCAAAGGTCTCTGCATGGAAAGATGTATCGACTATTATTGATTTAATCTGAATTAAAACTTGCAGAAAAAAATGGGAAAATGTTTGTTGAAAGAAGATAGAAAATAAAAATTGAAAATATAATTAGAAAAAAAGTTAGATTGCTAACTATTAGAAGTTTTTTTTAATACAATCATTGGAAAAATTGATTATGCTATTTTGATATGAAAGGCTATTGTATTTTTTATAAGTAGTTTGTTGGTTGGTCTTTTTAATGGGCAGAATTGTAAAAAGCAGTCCTTAAAGGCAGCAATTCTTAATCTTTTTGTCCCATGGATGTGTTCTAGAATCTAATGAAACATACTGGACTCTTCTCAGAAAAATGTTTAAATGCATAAAAGAAGCTACATAGATATAAATTGTATTAGAAAAGAAACCAATACAATCTTCAATACAATCTTTTTATTTGTTCCCCATTCCCGCCAGTCAATTTATGAAATATGGAGATGGGTTGGGAAGTTAGGGACAACAGACTGAGACTGAACCCTGACAAAACCGAGTGGCTTTGGGTGTACGGAGCCTCAGGATTCAAGTGTTTGTCATCCTTAGTTTTGGATGGGGTTGCACTAACCTATTCTGACCCAATTCGCAACCTAGGAGTTCTTCTGGACTCACGTCTTCTGCTCAAAGAGCAGGTGACAGGCATGACCAGGAGAGTTTTAGCACAGCTCCAGTTTATGCACCAGTTGCGGCCTTTCCTGGATCATAACTCTCTGTGCTCAGTTACTCAAGCCATGGTCAGCTCTCTCCTGGACTACAGCAGTGAGTTCTACATGGGGCTACCCTTGAAGTCCATTTGGAAGCTTCATCTGCTGCAAAGTGCAGCAGTGAGAGCAGTCTTTGAACCTGTAGGATAACCCATATCACACCTTTTCTGTACAAACTTTACTGGCTTCCGGGCTGCTTCCAAGTGCAGTTCAAGGTTATGGCCATTAAAGCGTTTAATGGTATAGGTTCAGGTTACCTGATGAACTGCCTCCTCCCACTAGGACAAGCCTATCCTACTTGTACCAGCAGAGAGGGCCTACTTTGGATCCAGAAGAAGAGCCTTCTCTGTTGCAGCGCTTGCCCTTTGGAACATCTTAACTTCTAAGTTAAGATCAGCCCCCACCCTCCTATCTTTTCGCAAGAGCCTGAAGACATGGCTCTGCCAATTGGCCTGGGGACCAAATGAGTTCACACTGGAGGTGACTGCTAGAGTGATAGCAGATTCCACCTCCCCCCCCACTTGCTCTCTGCCCTCCACCCATCCATCTTTTTTGTTATTATATTGATGTATTTATTCTTGTTGTGTTCCTTTGTCATTGTTTACTTTATTGTTCTATTATTTTACTTCTGTTCTATTTACAACTCTGTTGTTATTATTATTATTATAAGTCTGTGTGTGGTGTGTGTATGTGCACGTGTGCGTGTATGTGCATGTGTGCTCAGTAAACATTCTGACAGTAAAATGGCAATTTTATAACACAAAGATTACATACTTTTACTTAAAAAGCAAAAGATAGCAAAAGAAAAATCATCACATTTGATACTTTTCAGATGTCATCAAACCAAATCCCTTGGTTAATAGAAATAATAAAAATATTGTATGTAATTTATTTATTAAATTAATATGCTGCTCATCTCGCTATCAAGTGACACGGCAGATTACATGACAAAAACAATATAAAACATTAAAATGACAAATACTAACATTAAAATTAACAAAAAAAAAAGTAGGTAAGGAATGAACCATTACTACAGATCAAGTAGAAACACTTGTTTTTCTATAATGACAATAATTATTCCTACTTCCAAAGTTATTTTTTAAATTATTAGTTTGTTTATTATCCTCTTCCCACAGTTTTTTTTACATCAGTACAAAAAGAAACCAAAATCGTAACATGTATCATGTTGAAGATTTTTTATTTAGATTGCTTCCACTGAAGAAAATTGTATCAGTACAGCTCTAGGGAAGGGAAGATTCAGTCTCCTACTGATGCTTTCTGGATCCCCTGACATGTTAGTATTTGCTTAGGACAGCTCTATCTCAGTTTTTCTTCTCTCTTTCAGAGACAGTGGCTTCCCAAAGGGCCACGTTTAGAAATCAAAGGCCTAAGAATAAACAACATGTACGGAGATTTTTTTTAACATCAAAAAAGAGGGAAGAGCAGTTGCTTAAATGTTATTCAAAAGCTCAGGTTAATTTAGTAGTCTATGTTATAAAGTAAAATAAAATAATGGGTAAAATATATATTGCCTTTTATGCAGAATGCCATTTATTAATTTAATATATGCAGCAGCTGGTTTTTAATAGTAAATATTAGAAGAACAATCCATGCAACTCACGTTTAATTTTCTACCTGGAAGGGAAGCATGTGAAAAACTACTTTTACAATCTTACGTTGAATGAACCAAAGTTATGAAGAGAATATGCTGAATTGTATTAATAACAGCTAGGCAAAGATGACATTTCTCAAATCTAATAAGAAATCAATTATAATTAATTTATGATGTACTTTTTTACTGTTGTGCCTTCAAATTAGTGTTGACTTCTGGCAACTGCCTGAACTAGTCCCTACAGTTTCTTGGCAAGTTTTTCAGAAGTGCCATTTCCTTCTTCCTAGGGCTGAAAAAGAGTGATTGGCCTAAGTCACCTAGTTGGCTTCATGCCTAAGATGGGATTAGAACTCATGATCTCCTGGTTTGTAGCCTTGCGCCTGAAGCCATTACACCAAATTGGCTCTTGCTAAGGTTTAAAAAGATGTATTTCTATGTTGATGAACATAGAATGTATTCTATGTATTCAGAGATCATATGGATGATCTCTGGCGAGCCCGGGATGGTGGTCACTCCTCCATCCTGGTGCTACTTGACCTCTCAGCGGCTTTCGATACCATTGACCATGGTATCCTTCTGTGTCGTCTTGGCGAGGTGGGAGTGGGTGGCACTGTTCTACAGTGGTTCTCCTCCTACCTCTGATAGGACGCAGTCGGTGTTGACAGGGGGGCAGATGTCTAGCCCTAGGCCCCTACTTTGTGGGGTGCCACAGGGCTCGGTCCTCTCACCCATCCTGTTTAACATCTACATGAAACCACTGGGTGAGATCATCCGACGACATGGGGTGAGGTATCAGCAGTATGCTGATGATACCCAGTTGTACATCTCCACCCCGTCTCAATTCAGGGAAGCCGTTGATGCAATGTGCCGCTGCCTGGACGATGTTAGGGTCTGGATGGGGAGGAACCGGCTAAAACTCAACCCAGACAAGACCGAGTGGCTATGGATATTGCCTCCCAAGGATTCTGTCAATTGTCCCTCCTTGGTTCTTGGGGGAGAGACATTAACTCCCTCAGAACGGGTCCGCAATTTGGGTGTCCTCCTAGATCCACAGCTAAAATTGGGTATCTTTCAGCTGTGGGTAGGGGGACCTTTGCACAGGTCCGCCTAGTGCACCAATTGCGACCCTACTTGGAGAGGGAGGCTCTACTCACAGTCACCCACGCCCTTATCACCTCCCGGCTGGATTACTGCAATGCGCTCTACATAGGGCTACCCTTGAAGAGTATCTGGAGACTGCAACTGGTTCAAAATGCAGCTGCGCGAGCTATGGTGGGTGTGCCTAGATACACCCACGTAACACCCATTCTCCGCCAGCTGCATTGGCTGCCCATTAGTCTCCGGACCCAATTTAAGGTGTTGGTTTTGACCTTTAAAGCCCTACATGGCTCAGGGCCAGGTTACCTTCGGGACCGCATCCTGCCGCATACCTCCCTACGACCGGTTAGGTCCCACAGAGTTGGTCTCCTCCAGGTCCCATCGACCAAACAATGCCGGTTGGCGGGACCGAGGGGGAGAGCCTTCTCTGTGGGAGCTCCCTCCCTATGGAACCAACTCCCTCCAGAGATCAGGGCCATCCCCACCCTGCTGGCCTTCCGTAAAGCATTAAAAACCTGGCTCTTCCCGCAGGCGGGGTGAAAGTGAGACCGAATAGACTATATTTGGGTCTCCCCCCGGTTATGAATGTTGGATGATTTTTAATTTTTGTATCTTTTAAATTGCTATATGTTTTTATACCTGTAATAGATTTGACATGTTGTGAGCCGCCCAGAGTCTCCCAGGAGTTGGGCGGCATACAAATCTATTTAATTAAATTAAATTAATTAAATTCATAAAGTTAAAATAAGTATTACATTTGCATATTAGTCATGCATGTTTCTGTCCTTAGTGCTTCAGAATCACGCCCAGTTGGCCTTGAAGAAGTGGAGCAGCCACCATTGCCAGGAGAGCAAGGTATAAATTTGGATAACAGTGGACATAAACTTTCGGACTTCACAAATAGGCCAACAGGTAATAAATATATTTTTATAACAAATATATTTGGTATATTCAATAATATATTTTGCAATGTTTCAAAGATCCTAAATGTTATTTCCCTACTATTTCAAAAGCTTATAGACACTGGATCAAATGTTGTTCTTTATTAGGAGCACAGCAAAATGGTCCATAAACAAGTAGAAAATAAATGTTTTCATCCAGCATTATGGTCCCTCATAAACAACTGATAATTCAAAAAAAATATTGGTTGGAATTAGGTAACAATATTTGAAAAACCAATTCTTACAATCAACATTCATTATTAACCTATAGGCTACCACTTTCTGAGAATCTGCCTAACTCTTTTTTAGTCAATAACTGTTCTCATTGTAACATATTCTGTAGGTTAGATATGCCTCAAGTACAGAAATATTTTCTCCAAACTTTTCTGACTTAGGTGCTAATTACCGTATTTTACGGAGTATAAGACGCACCTTTTTCCTCCCTAAAAGTGGCTGAAAATTTGGGTGCGTCTTATACTTCGAATGTAGCTTTTTCCCCAGCCCTAACTAGGTGCTAACAGATCTTCCCAGCTCTTACCTTGCAGGCTTTTTCATTGTTACTCTCTCCAAAGAATGTTTTTCCAGCCCTAAGTCTTTGCAGAATTTTTTTTCATTGCTCGACTTGCTCCGAATACGTAATTTTTTTCTAGCCCTAACCAGGTGCTAACTATCTTCCCAGCTCTTACTGGCTTGCAGGCTCTTTCATTGTTATTCTCTCAGAAGAAGGTTTTTTTAAGTCCTAACCAGGGGATAAAATAATGTGCTGAAGCTGCTTCGAATAAGTTTTTTTCTAGCCCTAACCATGTGCTAACCATCTTCCCAGCTCTTACTGGCTTGCATGCTCTTTCATTGTTACTCTCTCAGAAGAAGGTATTTTTAAGTCCTAACCAGGGGATAAAATAATGTGCTGAAGCTGACCAGACTAAGGACGCTAGCCAGATGAATACCTGGTAGGCAGATTGTTTTCCCCTATTTTCCTCCCTAAAAACTAAGGTGCGTCTTATACTCCGAAAAATACGGTAAAGTAATTGGTTAACTCCATATTTCAATGTGATATAATGAGGAAAAGTGAGAAAAATTCTTAATATTATACATGTTTTAATAAATGTTTATTATTTTTCTACTGACATTCTTTAGTAGTCTCTTCTAAACAGCAGCACAAAGTTTCAAAGCATGCTCCAGCTGCTTCATTATCTTAATTGCTTTTCTTAGTCTTTTTCAAATCATCATAGTAAGACCAGTTGTATTCCTAATGTTTTTACATTAGAAGCTATGTATGATTTTAACAGTAATTACTGTCTCATTGAACATTTGCCAGTTTCATTTTGACATATAAACAATGTTTTTCATTGAGCTATTTGACTTTGAAAACTTTCCTTGTTAGCCACTAATAAGTTGCACTTTATTGGTCAGTATATAGTATGTAAAAAGTTGTAAGATGGGATATTGCCTTTACTTGCATTTCTTTACATTGAGTCTCATTTATCTTTCTGGTGACTACTTCATATGGACAGAAAACTTTTAGAAGTCTCTGCATTCATACATTTTTTTCATCATAAATAAATGACAGGTTTGGTGAACTTAGGGGTTTTTCTTTCTGTTCAAATCATTTAAATAGCATCAGTCCTAATTCAATCCAGAGATACTGGGGGAGGGAGAAGGATCCACAGCTAGCTTCTCTCCACTCTTCATTTAAACCTAATGTTCTGTTTGTTTATTAATTATCTTTTCTGCCAGTTTAAATGTGAGAGATTGTAACTTCTTGTAACCCGTGATTATTATTTTAAAATGTTATATGCTGCAACAAAGAGACTGATTTTGACAGCAGTGTGTATATTTTGATAAACGATTGCTTTTTCATTTACAGGCTACCCATCTCAGTCAATTGAACAACGATCACTTCAGCAAATACCTCCTCAGCTTTTGCAACATGGTCAGCAGCAGCAACAGCAGCAGCAGCAACAACAGCAGCAGCAGCAGCCACCACTCACATCTCAACAGACACAGTCACAGCAACAGCAGCAGCAGCAACAACAGATGATGATGATGCTCATGATGCAGCAAGACTCTAAATCAGTCAGGCTTCCTGTTTCCCAAAGTGTCCATCAGTCTAGGGGCTCTCTAAACATAGAAACACAAAGAATGGCAATGCAGCAGGGAGGCAACATGCCAGTTATGGTTAGTCTGCAAGGTCCTGGTATAGTGCCTCCATCTCCTGATAAGCAAAGAATTCCAATGTCAAACAATCCAACTCTAGTGAACAATACACGGAAGATAGTTTACACTGATAATTCACAGAACCCTACCAGCTCTCCACTGGGAGATGTTTCATCAGTTTCATCTGTTCCTGAAGGAAATGGACCTGAAGCTCCATCAGTTTCAGGTCCTCAAAACACTATAGCACCCCATTTAATGGTTTCACAAAACCAGATAATGATGGCAGGGCCAAAACCTGGACCTCCTCAGATGTCAACTCCCCAAGGAACAAGTCCTCAACAGCAGTCTAATTCTCTTCCAGGCCCACATTCACATCATTTTCAAAATATTGCTACCACATCACAAACGTCAAGACCTAAAACACCAAACAGGGCAAGTCCAAGACCATATTATCCTCAGACTCCCAATAATCGCCCACCAAGTACAGAACCATCAGAAATAAGTTTATCTCCAGAGAGGCTCAATGCTTCTATTGCTGGTCTTTTTCCTCCTCAGATCAATATTCCTTTGCCCCCCAGACCTAATCTTAACAGAGGATTTGATCAACAGGGTCTTAATCCAACCACTTTGAAGGCCATTGGCCAAGCACCCTCAAATCTCACAATGAACAGCCAATCCAGTTTTGTTTCCCCCCAGACCCACAAGTTGGATCCAATGGCTATCAATCCAGGAAAACAAACAAATGTAAGTGGGGCAAAGCGAGCCAGTCCAAGTAACAGTAGAAGATCTAGTCCTGGATCCAGCAGGAAAACCACACCAAGTCCTGGAAGGCAAAATTCAAAAGCAGCCAAATTAGCTTTGACTTCTCAGCAGAATCCCACACTTATGCAGAACATGGACTTACAGAGAAATATTATGGTTGGCCCACCTTTGCAAACAGCTATGCCTGGAAGTTTTCAAAATAATGGTATGTTAGCTGCGCAGAGCCCTGCAATTCCTGTATCTGTTATGGCTGGTATTTCAGAAGATAACAAGGAAAGCTTCAATGTTCCTCAAGATGGTATATGCCAAAATATGCAGGTTATTCCAGTGAACAAAGATCAGCAGAACATTGAATTAAAAGTTCCCAGTCAAGAAATCAAAATATTGGTACGGGAAGAGCAACAGAAAAGAGAGGTGCCTCTCGCAGAATCTTCAAAGCTTCCCAGTCTAGAAGAAAATAACACTATTTTATCTCCAGCTATGCGTGAAGCACCAACATCCTTAAGTCAACTTCTTGATAATTCTGGAGCCCCTAATGTTACTATCAAGCCTTCTGGTCTCCCTGGCCTTGAGGTGCCTCCCACAGTAACTTGTGCAGATGAATTTAAAAAGGTTTCTTGCAAGCCCCCTCCTCCACAAGATTCCACTTCTAATAAAGACCCCATTTGTTCTCTAAATTTACCTGCAAATACAGAATCTTGTTCAACTCCGGTACAACAAGAGTTGGGAGACATAAATTCAAATGTTTCTCAAAATACGTCCCCAGCGGTACAGAGACCTATTAGTTCTACTTCTCTTTCTACATCAATCTCACCCAATCAGATAACAGTATTTGTAACTTCCAATCCCATTACATCATCATCTAACACTTCAGCATCATTGCCCTCTCATATGCAGCCCACGTTAATGTCTACTGTTGTCACCATGCCTAATGTTGGTAATAAAGTTCTGACAACTGAAGAACAGACAGCAATTCAAGCTAATGCTCGACCTCAATTTATTACTCCAGTGTTTATAAATTCATCCTCAATCATTCAGGTTATGAAAGGTTCTCAAACAAATACACTTCCTGCAACCCCAATTACTTCTAATTCTAGTTTAATATCACAGCCTGTTACAGTTGTTGGTCCTTTACATTTATCCCAGAATATAAAGTTTTCATCTGGGCCTTCTACACCTAGCTCTTCAACTAATACTGCCGTCACAAGTATGTCAACAAACCGACCATTGGTTATTAATTCATTAACAACAACTACTCCGCTTCCTTCTCCTTCATCAACTATTCCTTCAAGCACTTCTTCACATCCTCCCGGTCACTTAAATAAAGATTTCAGTTTAGAGGAGATGAATTCTCAGACTTGTGCCTCTGCTGATCCATCCACAGAAACAGCCTCGCAGTCCGCTGCTGGGGTTTCTCCATCTCATGCACATAGCCCTGGGTCTTCCAGCAACTGGCGAAGTCCGGTTTCAAATGCTAAAGGAAAGGGCAAGGTGGACAGAATTGGTCAGTTTTTGCTAACAAAAGCATGCCAAAAAGTCACAGACGTTTTTGATAACGGGGAAGAACAATATGCCGTGGAGGGAGAAACAGAGTGCCAGGGACAAGATGCTTCAGTTCCTAGCAGCATGGAGGCAGAACAGTCCGTAGAAGTAGAAGACAACATTGTGGCAGCTCCGGCTTCCACTCTTTTGAAACACAGCACTTGTGGAACTAATAATTCAAATGTGAGTAATACTGCTACTGTTCCTGCATCAGTATCGCTAAGTTTACCAGGTGGCACTCCTACTACTACTGTACTCTCAATAGTAACCACTCCAGTGATGTCTGAAATCATATCTTCAATTCAGAGTACTAATGGTAACCCTGATAGTATAGCAGATGAACAGGTTGGAATTGCATCCGAAGATGAGAAAGTGGAAGCCCACCATGAATTGCCACATAATATGGGTATGTATCCAATGTACTTTGGCAAGCCTTTCTTGCCAAAATAAACGAATAGAATGCATTTGCTTGATATTCTTCATACAGGAATTTTTAACTAGAAACATTTGGAAGAGACTACCGTGTTTGCATATGTCAGACCTGAAACTTTGGAAAAATTGGCAGGGGAGGATATTTTATGAAAAATGTATAGTTGAGATGAAATATTGTTTAGATCTCTGGTTTAAAAACCTTCAGGCATACTAATGCTCCAAAATGGAAAGTTCATAATATTAATGCTAGCCCTGCAATGATATTTGTCTGGATTATTAAACAAGCAGCACAATTACAGTGAATTTGGGAAAAATATTTTTACATATCATATTTTGTTTCTTATCTTTGATATCAGGTGAAACCTACTAATAAATATTGAAAAATCCGTACAAATGAAGAATAACGTGAAAGAATTGAGAGAATTTTAGTTTGGGATTCAGTCAAATGAGCTGATAGAAAATTGAATTGATGTAAAATTTGTTTTCCACTCTGGGTGATACTTACCCTACCAAAAGCACAACTCTGTACTTATTTACAGCGTTATAGGGCATGTTAAAGACAAGGACTGGTGAATTCCCTAGTGAAATTTCTCTCCTTTCCCACTGTATTTATTGTATTAAGGTTTGGATAGGAAACATCCAGTTATAGATACATAATTGTTGAGATCTTATTTGAAGCATTGGAAGCAGTTCTGAGGATTGCAGTTGAATATTAGGAAAAGCCTCATAACTGCAAGAGTAGCTTGACATAAAATTTGGGGGAACATGACAGACTTCCTTTCACTTAGTATGCCCAAACCAAAGCTAAGCAGCCATCTGCCAGCGATGCTTTACTTTGGATTCTTGCACTAAGCCGGAGTTCCAACTCGGTGGTCTACAAGTTCCCTTTCTATTTTGTAGTTCTGTAACTATATTTTGAAATGAGTTTCCTTAAATTTAGTTGGCTGATGCCAGGTGCATATGCCCAGGCTGTAGCAATAACGGATAACACTGTTTGAGAATTAAGTTGTACTCCAAAGATTAATGACATTGGCTTGGATTTGGAAAACTCTGGCAGTATTTCATATAATGGACATTATTGCTGGTAGAAGAAGAAAGAATACTTTTTTCAATTATTATTGTATGATATTATCTTTCAAATAATTGCAGAAAGTTAAGTGTACCTTAATAAAAAGCAAAAAAAATATGATAAAAGGGCTCATCAAAGGGAAAAATGAAACTACTTCTCTAAAATGTTCTCTAAAATGTCTGTAAATAGTTTTCTAAAAATGAGAGCTTTTTTGGCAGAGTAATGTTGAATACATAAAAAGAACTTGGATGAGTACAATGTCACTAATGGTTACATTCTAACTATCAGTACATTGACTTACCATTGTAATGCTATAAAATTTCAGAAGTAGATATGGGTTGAGAACCATTTTGTTGCAGCAGTTAAGATATTAGACCAGAAACTGGGAAACCATGAAACTCTCTAAATCCTACGAAGAAGGCAAACTACTTCTGAAAATGTTGCCAAGAAAACTGCAGGGACTAATCAAGGCAATTGCCAGGACTAAACACTAATTTGAAGGCACAACAACAAAAGTACATTATAAATTAATTGCAGGCAGTCAACACTGATTATGAGCCCTCTCTCTCACACACACACCCAGATGTGAGTTGCTATCTGGTGAACAGAAGGCAAAAACTTTTCTGTGAAGCAAATAATATTTTTGATGATTTAAGTCCTAATTTGCAGTTATCAGAAACTAAGGTATTTCTAAGGATACAGTCATAAACATACAGTTGAACATGTATAAAAAAACACAAAAATAGAAATTTGCAGTAATATTTTTATAGATTTTAAATATACCAGTATGGTAGATATATCAGTGTTTCAAGTTGACAAAGTAACTTTTAATGTATCAAAATTCAATTAATTCATATACTAGCCATCACTTTATAATTAAGAGATTTTTACATTTAGCGCATTATATTTATAGTTTTTCTAGCTGGTTTATAGTATTCCCAAAACATTGTAGAACAGTATTTTTTGTTTCAGGGATTTCCATTCTTGGAACAACAGTATCTTGCCACATAAAATAAATCTTTTTTTCCCTTCCCTTGCATAGTCTAAATGAATGTTATAGATAATGTTTCTTAAGATTGTAAGGTAGATTGATTTTAATTTTTTCCCCTTGCTTTAGCATCTTCATGTCAGGCTCTAAGTGCAACATCAGAGAGTGCTATTCAAAGAACAGGTATGTTTTTTAGATAACTGATGTAGGGCTTCATGAAGTGTGTGTGTGTGTAAGTAAGTATAATCATAATTTGTATCTGTGTGTATAATTATAATATACAGGACGTACCAAAAGTCGGGCACCATAAGCTAGTCGCAATATGTTATATTTATTTTGTGAATGTATATTTATTTTCATAGAAAATGTTACTGTTCTTAGGAATGCTCAAAGGTCAGGCATCAAATGAGAAAGAAAATGCTTAGAACAAAAAGACAATCATTTTGGATATTTAATGTAATTTATATAATCAATGTTGGTGAGTTTGACTTTTCTACATAATTAATTATGTAGTATGTACGTTATGTAGATAGAATAGAATAGCAGAGTTGGAAGGGACCTTGGAGGTCTTCTAGTTCAACCCCCTGCTTAGGCAGGAAACCCTATACCCATGATGGCGAACCTATGGCATGCGTGCCACAGCTGGCGCACAGAGTCCTTTCTGAGGGCACGCGAGCCGTCACCCAGCTCAGCTCCACTGCGCATGTGCGCTTCCCACTGGCCAGCTGATTTTCAGGATGCGCGGGGGAGCATGCAAGAGACGCGTGCGCATGCATGGGGGGGGTCATGGGGGTCACGGGGGCGGGTGGTGGTGCACCCTCCCACAGCCCGTTTTTGGTTCCAGGAGGCTGCAGGGAGGCCTGTTAGGCCCAAAACGGGGGGCGGGGCTATGACGCATCCCCCACGGCCTGTTTTTGGTCCCAGGAGGCTGCTGGGAGGCCTAGGCCCAAAATGGGGGGGCGAGGCACAGAAAAAAACCCCAGTCCATTTTTTGTCCCAGGAGGCTGCTGGGAGGCCTGCTAGGCCCAAAATGGGCGGGGGGCAGAAAAAAGCCCCAGTCCATTTTTTGTCCCAGTAGGCTGCTGGGAGGCCTGCTAGGCCCAAAATGGGCAGGGGATATCGCACGCGCATGCGTGGGGGGAGTGTGGGGGGTCGTGTGTGCATGCGGAGGGGAGCGTGGGGGGTCATGCACGCATGCGCAGGAGCAGGCACATTGCATTATGGGTGCCGGCACACGTACATGCATGCTTTCGGCACACGACAAGAAAAGGTTAGCCATCACTGCCCTATACCATTTCAGACAAATGGTTATCCAATCTCTTCTTAAAAACGTCTAGTGTTGGAGCATTCCCAACTTCTGGAGACAAGTTGTTCCACTCATTAAGTGTTCTAACTGTCAGAAAATGTCTCCTTAGTTCTAAGTTGTTTCTCTCCTTGATTAGTTTCCACCCATTGCTTCTCGTCCTGCCCTCAGATGCTTTGGAGAATAGCTTGACTCCCTCTTCTTTGTAACAACCCCTGAGATATTGGAACACTGCTATCGTGTCACCCATAGTTGTTCTTTTCATTAAACTGGGCATACCCAATATACTAGCTCAATTAGAAGAATTGTATGCAAGAATTGGGCCTTATGCCCTCTGAAACAACATTACCCCTTTTGGCAGGAAACCATTTTGATCAGGATGGATGAACTCATCCAAAAACTCTTACATATGAAGGGATATATGTGTTTGAAGCTTGATTGATTATATATATTTAAATATTGGGTATGAATGGTACTTGTCGTTAGGTAAAACTTTATGGAAATGTTTGAACCAGAAAAGTCACACCATGTCCAATATTTTTAATTGTTTATTCAATAAAAAACTATTTTAAAAAAATTGGGCCTTATGTCTCTGAAACAACATTGCCCCTGAGATTCATATGACATCCACCCTTGACCTTATTTAAATATGCCTTCAAAACCTGGTTGTTTCCCCAGGCTTTATGTCAGAGTGGATGATGAATCCAGTTTCGGTTAGTATTTCATATCCTGGCTCTTCCTTTTTACATTTTGCACCTTTACATTTTCTATTATTTTTCTAAATTACCCAGAGTTGTGATACATTGGGGGAATAGTCTATATCAGTGATGGCTAACCTTTTTCTTGTCATGTGCCCCCCACTCTCCTGCCCCCCGCATGCACACGTGACACCCCCCCGGCCCTCGTTTTGGGCTAGCAGACCTCCCTGCAGCCTCCTGGGACCAAAAACAGGCCATGTGGGGGTGCAACCCCCCTGCTCCCCCCACCCACATGCATGCACATGTGACCCCGCCCCCCCCCCCCACATGTGCATGTGACAGTAAATACTTCTGTTATGGCATTTATCAGTGGAGTTGTGTGATACATATATGTCAGATTTTTTGCAAACAGGGTTTATGCCTAAGGAAGTTTCAGGGTTTATGCCTAAGGAAGTGGGCAAGCTGTTGAATCATTCCCATCAAGTGTAGTCTTTTCCCACTTTAGCTGATAGTACCTCGTAGAAATTTAATGCCTTATTAAGTTAAACTGTGATACCTGCTATTGTACCTTGAAGAGAATTGGTATGATGCTCTCTTCTAGTCAGACTATCTGGACAAGAATTATATGAGAATTAATATACTTTTATTGTGCTTCAAATATCAGTTTGATACATTCTGAAGGAACATAGCTCAAAACATAGCTGACCCCGAGCTGGAAATATTTAACAAAATTTATCATTTTGTTATACACATTAGCATTGTGCACAAGCATTCTTGAGCAAACTAGATCATCATACACAAGCACAACTTGAGAATGTGGGTTGGGAATGGGATTTAATTTATAAATATCTGTTACTAGTAGCTGGATACCCGTGCTTCGCTAGGAAACTATATGATCGGGCTTGATAAATTGACAGTTAAAGCTTGAAAATTTATGTAGAATGTGTAACTCCTTAGCATCAGAGCGTGTTAATATAAGGCAACTGGCAGTTGGAACAGAGTTCTTTTCAGGTGGGGAGGGGGAGTAGAATATCTAAACTCCCAGCCCGCAGGCCGGATGAGTCACACGATGGCCACGCCCATGCCCGGTTTAGCAAAGGGGTAGCATCAGAGCGTGTTAATATAAGGCAAGGTGCAGTTGGAATAGAGTTCTTTTCAGGTGGGGAGGGGGAGTAGAACATCTAACTCCTTAACATCAGAGCATGTTAATTAATATAATACTGTATAAGAAATACTAATGATCTGATGGTCATTTCGAAAAATCCTTTCTTAGCGAGCACCTAAAAGCCAAGAAGAACATACGTGCCAAGTTTCAAGTTTGTAGGCTTTACAGTTCTGGAGAGTTTGTGATGAATGAATGGTATTTGGCTTTTCTATATATAGATTCAGGGCAGGACAGATAGAAATGGGAGAAAACATTCTAACATATACAATAAAATATCTTACCACATTTTGATTACAGGTTTACAAGGTCACAGTTTAAATATCCAGTTAAGTTATAAGTAATCAAGTAGAGGAGGATTCTGAAATCCAATGAATTAACTATAGTTATTATAATTTGAAAAGGCCTTTATTTTTGTATCAGAATCCCTATTGTGCAGGTCTATTCTGTTTTTTATATATTTCTGAATATTATAAATTTATTAGTATTGTGCCCATCACTTATTTCAAGTAGTAATCCCAGAAATTATTTTCATACTCATGAACACACCTATATGTTCTTCATATTTAGATTGGAATTTTTTTCCCCCTTTTCAGATCTGGAAGCAAATCCTGCCATTATCACTGGCCTTTCGTAAGTAATTAGTTACAACAAGCAAAGAATAAATCTTTTTGTTGCAAGTTTATGTGAATATGTGTCTACTGTATATCTTTAAAAGCCGGATGCTTTGTTTTAGTTTTGGGCCATATTTAGTCTTGATTCCCCCTCCCCCCACCCCCATATTAGACAGAAAGGTAATGCAAATTAAGATTTGGTTCTTACAAAGATTTGCATGTGAAATGGATTTTGCATTCCAAAGAGATCCTGTTTACTGGCATAGACACTAATTCATGTAGAAAGTGCTAACAATTCTCTAAGAACTGTTTATGAAAAAGCTTAATATAATTTGTCTTGCAATTAAATGTTGTAAACCAGATAGTCCTCTGAATGAAATGAAAAGCTTTTTTAGTGTAGCTCCAATTTCTGTGCTTTTTGTTTTATTTATTTTTATTTAAAAGAGTTATATGGCTGCCCATCTTATGTACCATAAACGGTAGATTTTATAACAATAATAGCATAAAAAACAATAAAACCTCCATCAAAAACTCTGAACATTATAGAAACAAAACTCGTCCATACATCACCACTTAGACCTACTGGGCTCCAGTAAGTACTTTAACCTAATGCTTGAGAAAGAACCAACTCTTTAAGGCCATCCTTTTACTCATTGTTTTTCTGTTCAGAAGGCAAGAAATATGTTTTGTCTCACTCTGCTGCAGTGAAATGGTTGCCAGATCTAACTTTCTGTCCCAAATGCAGACTATGTGCTTTAGTACCTTGGAAGATTAGCCTGGGGTTTATGAAATATAACGGAGTATTATCTTTGGTTATCACCTATTAACATTTCTAGAATCATTTACAGTTGAACAGTTAATGCTGATACTGTCTTGCTTATAGATATCACTTTTCTTTTGCCACGGATTATTTATAAACACACAACCGTTATCTCCCTTTTATCAGTAATGAGTCAAAGGAGAACTGTGAAAAATCTAAAACTCCAAGTAGAAGAAATTCAAGGACAGAGGAACCTGCAGTAGTACAGGAGACAATGGAGAATGGTCAGCGCAAGAGGTCATCAAGACCGGCATCAGCATCCAGCACTACAAAAGGTAGGGAAGGAAGTCTTTGAGCAAAGAAGCAAAGATAGAAATAAAAAAAGAAGCGAGGTAACAATTGCACTTGGTACATTTTATTTTATACGTGGTATTTGAATTTTAGATCGGAACAAAAGTGAATAAATATGATGTATCCAGTTTTAGCTTTCCTTTCTGTTGTTTAGACTCTTCTACAGAGTTAACTGCAGCACTTGCAGACAAAGCAAATGGCTTGATAAAGTTGCATGTGCAAATGTAGGCATCCTGTTCAAATTATATTTTTCAAAGAATCCCTAATTGAACAAAAAGTGGCACATCCCTGAGTTGATACAGAGTTGTGCATAGCCTTTTTTCCCTCACTTTTTATATAAGTTCCAAAGAAGAAAACATGAATATGGCAATTGCAGAAATTTGGATACTCAGTTGAGTCAGTACTCCTTATTTTTAAAGTAAATATGAAATGAGCCCCTCAAAAGTGATTGACTTGCTAGGCCTACAGTTAGATTGTTTGTTTTTAAATCAGTGCTGATTCCTGTGGATTTCCTGGATAACTTTCTGCAGTTTTCTTGGTAAGATTTTGGAAGTGATTTCCATTGACTTCTTCCTAGAGCTGAGAGAGAGTGACTGACCCAAAATCACCCAGTTGGTTTTGTGCACACAGTGGCACAAGAATGCCCAATCTCCCAGTGTCTAGCCTCATGCCTTAATCACTACACCAAACTGACTGTCACAGTTAGTTAGGTGAAGACAAAGTTCCTCAAAAAGAATATTGAAAATCCTGGAGGAAATCCAAAACACATAATATGTACAAGGAGAGCTAATATTTTTGAACTAGAAGAGTTCTGCAAGAAAGAGAGGGGAAAAATTCCAAAAGCAAAAATGCAAGGACTTTAATTTGACTGTAATAAATGTTTGGAAGATGGTTATTTTTTTTTTGCCAAAGGAGGTGTTAAGAGAGACATACTGGCAGGATGCCCAGACTTCTGCACCTGCCATATTGCCCTCTTTAATTATTTTGAATCTGTAAACAACTGTTCATAAATCCTAAGCATGCTCTTACTTTTTCAAAAAGATTGGTTTAACTTTATACTGGTAGAAGTTGTGTCTGTTCATTTAAGAAGTTACTGAAACTTCCAACAGTTTTACTAGGGGTGCCTACACTAAATCTTTGTTAGATATTAAAAGGCTTAAAATAGTTTCTAATACACAAAATATATATATATCGGCAAATCTTGCTTTGTGTAATGTCTGAATTAATTTTAATTTTCAAGCTTACACATAATCACTTGTATATATACTGTATAATAGGCAAATCCTAGGCTGTATTACGGCATTGAAACCAAACTATAAAATCCAATATAAGTCTATAGGTTCAATTGAACAAGAGGTTCAATTTGTAGATATTCAGAAGTTAATCTCTGAGATGGACAGCTGTCTGCTGTTTCAGAAAATGAGATCCCCAAAGGGAACTGTTTCTCTCCTCTTCCCACACAAAATAAAGTATGTGGGTTTTTAAAAAAACATGATTTAAGTGAATAGATATTACAATTCCCATATGGAAAATAAAATATGGCATTTGATATAAAATTACATTCTCCAATAAGAGATACCCAAGAAAAGATTTTCCAATGATCATTGCACAATACATTTCCTCTTTCATTAAAATTAGGCCCATCATAATATAGAAATATTGCTTTGAAGTATAAGAAACTTATTCAAAACTACATTTTCAGCAGGTTTAGGAGGAAATACAATCCTGGTATAACTATCTCATCTGAAAAATCGGTAATGCTGTTTTCTGTAACAGTACTAGATCTATTTAAGCATAGCCTCGGTGGCGCAGTGATTAGAGTACAGTACTGCAGGCTACTTCTGCTGACTGCCGGCTGACTGCAATTTAGCAGTTCAAATCTCACCAGGCTCAAGGTTGACTCAGCCTTCCATCTTTCCGAGGTGCGTAAAATGAGGACCCAAACTGTTGGGTGCAATATGCTGACTCTGTACACTGCTTAGAGAGCACTGTAAAGCGGTATATAAGTTTAAGTGCTATTGCTAAGTGCTATAGTAAGCTACTGAATAAACACACATAGGGTTGGGATGTTCAGATTATGTTGATAATTTGTCCAGATATCATTGTTTGCTCCTGCTCTTTGTTTTAATACTATGATGGACAACATTGTTTATGAAATTTTAAGTTTCTAGCATAGACTTGTACTCAGTGAATTAAATAAATTATCTAAAGAACATGGTGGACTCTTTACCCCAAGAAGAAAATGGTTCCCTGTATCTCTTTTATTTAAATGTTTATATTTAAATGATTTGTGAATAAATTTTTTTCAAACTAATTTCCTCCCTGCAGAAACAAACGCTGGTGCTATGCAGTCAAAAAGAAGAAAATCCAAATGAATTACTGAATGGATATGCAAGCTGTATAAATGTGTGAATTTTACTTAGCAATTCAGAGTTCTGATCTTTTGCTAAATATAAAAAATATTACAATTCTGTACAGAAATTAATTTTATTATATGTTTCCAATGAATGCAGACTTTTTTCCTCTAAAGGTGTAATAATGGGAAGATATCAGTCTATTTGTTAAATTTTCTGGTTTTGTAAAGTCTTGCTTAGCACATCAGATCTAGTGTGTTTTGTAAAAAAAATCTCATAATTGTAAATTTATTTTTGTGTTTTCACTTTTCATAGGACAAATAGAGTACAGGGTTGTCATTTTTTAGACATTAAAATATTGTATTGTGCTGTTTGTCAAGTACTGTATGTGAATAGTAATTGAAAGGGTTGTATATGACCCAGTCTTGGAAATGTAAATAGTTTTATTATATAGTAGATTTGATGTATTTGTTGTAGAAAAGGACCAGTGAAACAAAATGAAATTGGAGGGTTTGTGAAATGTGGATTATCCTAGTGCTCTAAATAAATGTCATTGACTTATACTTCATTTTATAGATAAATTATTTTGCCTCTACATCCTTCTGCATGGAAATAAGTTTATTGTGGCATTTCAGAACAGCATGGAACATTTCATTTCTTTCAGTTTCTCATCTACAGTCGCCACTACTATAACATTGAAGAAAACCCGGAAAGAGCACTAAAAATTATCCTCATCTCTCCCATATGCTTTGCAAGGTGAAATACATCATCAAATAGTTGTTTTTTTGAGAAGAGGAAGCCTTGGTTCCCACAGTTAGTCCTTCCTCTATTTATACACAAACTTCTTTACCTCTGCATGAAGAAGACCAGATATTTACAATCAGGAAACTCTGCAGTATGGCCAATGCATAGCAGCAATGGGGGACACCGCACGTAAAAGAAAGTTGGTCTGCTCTTGTTAAACTCAAAAGTTTTGGGTATCTTTACAATTATACCACAGCGTACCACAAAATAGTTTGAAGCAGTTGTGTCCTTTTTATTGTAGTCATATTGCAGAAGCAAAAATAAGGCCATCTAAACATTGGACAACCTCTTTTCGTTGGCAATATTTGTAATGGAACCAACTGTCCCCATGAATTAGAAGGCTGGTGGTCTCAAAGGACCTCTGGATCTTACCCACCTGATCCAACCTTCTGCTTTGGAATATTGGACAGATAATTCTCACTGAGGCTATCTGTATTCTAGGGAGCGATTTACTTGGCTACATACGCCTAACCCTTGTGTATGCAGATGTTCTCCCAACTGCTGATGTATCAATAGTATGTTCTATTCTTGCATAGTGAGAAGTTTACAATGACGACCTAAAGGGAAGTTTGTCTTGGCCACAATTTTTGAATTTTTTGCTGGTTAATACTTAAGGAATGAAATAAATTAAAAAAAGGAGGATAGAGGTGCAAAAGACACACAAATTGATACAGCATGAGGAAATATTGTGCATTTTTGTGCTTCTTTATTCTGCCTTGGACAGACCACCTAGCACAGTGATGGCGAACCATTTGGGCTTGGCATGTCAAAACTTCAGAAAATGCTTAACTTGATTCTGCTTATGTGTTATTCTCCCCCTCCCCTGCAACAAAAGAAAAACTATTCTACATCTCCCCTTCCTCCCGCATCTAGGTCACGCTTAAGAGCAGCACTCACCAGGAGCAGTGCTGAGGTTGGGCCTAAAGTTGAGGCCTAGGCCTTGACCTCAACCCTAGAACCATTGGTGCCACACAAAAAGGTCACACTGCTCCCCAAGGAGAGCAAGCCTTGTGGAATTGTGCGATTGTTCCCACGGTCCAGCACTCTCAGAATTGAAGAAGATGGGTGTGGTGAATTCCAGTGTGTCACCCAAAACTCTCTGGTATATCATATTTGACATATGTCATAGATGTGCCATCATTGATTGCAAATGTGTCCATTTCTGGACATTATATTTCAAGAAAGAAATTGATAAATTGGATTGTGTCCAGAAAAGAGGAGCTATAAAGTGACATGAAGGGGAAAAATTATGAATATCAGCTAGAGATGGTCTGTTTAGCCTGGAGAAGAGAAAGTATCAGGAGATATGTTATTTTTTTCAGTTATTAGAAAAGTTACAATGCAGAAGACAGGACCTAATGGTTCAGAGTTTTTCCAGCCAAGAAACTATGGGATTAAATTACATGGAAGAAGAAACTGAGTTGATTTTAATACCAATAGTAAAAGATGTTCAACAAAGAAAGAAAATGTTTGGAAAGATGGTGTTTAAACAGAAGGTAGATCAGGGGTGTCAAACTCGATTTCATTGACGGCCGCATCAGGGTTGTATTTGACCTCGGGGGGTGGGGGGGCATGGCCAACTCAACGTCACTCCTGTTGGCAGCGCTCTGCCAGCGAAAACAGGCTCTCGAGCTCCATTTTCGACTGCCACGGCCTCCTGCAACCCTCTGCCAGTAAAAACGTGTGGCCCTCCCGAGCTCCGTTTTTAGTGGTAGAGGGTTGCAGGAGGCCATGGCAGCTGAAAACGGAGCTTGGGAGCCTGTTTTTGCTGGCAGAAGCACCGCGGGCCGGTCCTTCGCTGTTTCCAGGGCAGCCCCGCGGGTCAGATCTAAGTACCCCACAGGCCAGATCCAGCCCCCGGGCCTTGAGTTTGACACTCCTGAGCTAGATGGTCATCTGTCAGAAATGCTGTTATTCCTGCACTATGGTTTAGAAGTTAATAGTGTAACTACATGCAGAAATGAATTATTGTGCTGCTCAAATGTAATTAGCTAAATCTAGTAAGCATTAAGGGAAAACATTTTGAATTTGAAATATTTTGAATTTGAAGCACTTAACAGTAAGCTTGGAATAGATCTAGGACACTTGGGATCAGAAGAGTCTTTCATTTTATCTACACATTAAGCTTGTGAGGTAGATTGGACTAAGAGAGAGTGGCAAGTTCAGATTCATTCCTCCAAGTACTGGTTTAGGCTGCTGTGTGAGCCCATTTCAATGCATCGGATGTGAGTTATGGTGTGGCATGCTTTTATTCTTTTTATTTTGATACTTCGAACTCTGTTAGCCACATCAAGTCACTTGGTGACTGGGCAGCCAAAAATTCAAGTATTTGACTTCTATGATATTCATATAGTCTAAACCAGGCCTGTCAAACTAGCGGCCCGCAGGCCAGATCCATCATGTGCAGGCCATGCCCACCCCGGCTTTGCAAACACAAAAAACATCGCAATACGTCATGATACATCACGTGACGCAATCAAGTTTTGACAACCGTGGTCTTAAACCATTCCACCTTTCATTCATTTATATGCAGAGCCTTCCTTCAAAATTCTGGAGAGTTATACAGGGTGATCATTTGTTGGCAAACACATCAGTGATGTTCTTCTTGAACCACGGCTCCTGCCTTCTGCCTGGATACTCTCATGAATCCCATGTTATCAAAGTGCATTTTTGATACAGCCAAGGTAAAGACCACCAGATCTACTTGGATCTTCTGGCTGAGATCAAGTGTCAATAGACTGCAGGTTTCTGGATATTGTTTTGGGTTCTTTGTGATTTTCCACAATGTTCTTCAACTGATTTTGATAGGCTAGCAATTTTAGAAAAGATGTTATTGTCCCATTTTTTTCCATTTCAAGACCTTGTCTCTGACTGAAGCCATGAGCTTCAGAGCTTTAGAAATTGTTTTGTGGGCCTTTTCCAGGCCGGTAAACATCAATTACTTCAAAAAGAAATACCAATGGTTTTCAGCAAGGTACAATGGGCTTCTAGAATCCATATGATGAGAAACTTATTGTAATGGTGTGGAATGGGGAGAGGGATTTGGGAGTCTTATATAGGGTAGGCAGGCCCAAATCACCCAGATTATTTAATAAAGTATTCATACAATTGACCCTTCTTATCCTAATAGCAATAGTACTTAGACTTATACAGTAGAACCTCTGGTCACGACCATAATTCGTTCCATAACTTTGGTCGTGACCCAAACCTAATTTTGGAAATTTGGCACTTACCAAAAAAATGGCGCGGAAGGGAAAATAGGCCGCGAAAAAAATGTGAATTTTTTGGTTGGAACCTGATTTGGTCGTGGTCAGAAGCGTTCGTGACCAGAGGTTCTACTATATACCGCTTTATATACAGTCCCCTCTAAGCGGTTTACAGAGTCAGCATATTGCCCCCAACAATTTGGGTTCTCACCTCGGAAGGATGGAAGGCTGAGTCAACCTTGAGCCTGGTGAGATTTGAACTGTCAAATTGCAGTCAGCCGGCAGTCAGTAGTAGCCTGCAGTACTGCACTCTAACCACTGCGCCACCACGGCTCTAACCCTAACCCCCAACCTAACCCTAACCCATCCTGTAAATGAGTTGATTAAACTAGGAAAGCAATTTTTCACACAGGCACATTGCATGTTAGATTGTTGTGGCCTGCCAGCGGCCTGTGCAGCTGGTAGCTGATTCAGACAGCGATGAGGCTGTGTGGTGATTCGCCATCGGCCGGTGCAGCTGGTACCAGAGTCTGACAGGAGGCTGGAGAAGACTTGGTGCCAGAGGCAGAGATTCAGCCAGGGCCTTCAGAACCTCCAGATGCTGCCATGAGGGCAGAAGACGAAGACAAAGAAGAGGAGCCTGTCCTCAATGCACGTGTGCGCAGAGCTGCCAAAAGACAGGAGTGGTTTCTGAGGAGAAGGTCTACTCGGGAGTAAGGCTTAGGGTTAATTGGCCACTCCCATAGCCTATTTAAGTGAGGAAACGGATTGACCAATTTGCAGGAAACAACTTAGTTCATTCCTGTTGTGTCTTTTGACTTCAAAACTCCTGTTCGGCTCGTGTTTGGAAGACACCCAGTTTCCTGCAAATTGCTCCTGGACATTCTGCCATCAATAGTAAGATTGCTCTTATCAGACAATCTCTTCCTTGGACTTTTGATTCTTTTTGCTTGGACTATTGCCAACTGTTAAGAAGGTTAATTAACAGCTGTTGCTCCGAAAAGACTGCTTTATTATTTCATTGACTTTAGAACAACTGCTAAGACAAATAATTAATAGCTTGTAAATATTAAAACAAGGTTTGTTCGGACGCTGTTTGTGCTGTGTTCCTTGGTCCGGCAGCTGGGTCAGAACATAGATCACCTTGTTTATGAAATAAAAGAAAAAAGCACCTAGATTTGGTGTAATCTCCTCACTCAGACTTTCTCTGTAAATAGGAGACGCATGAAGCTCTGATAACCTACAGTGGCAAAGATGTGCAAAATTTATAAATTTCATAGAACTGTCTATGTCTACACCTATATATTTTACTATTTCTAAATTCATATGTTTCTTTAAGAGATGAAGATTAATAACAGACACGGACATGTAGAAAATTTTCCATTCAAATCAAACATTTTTGAAACATGTTTTTTTAAGATAACAAGTTTGTTTTGTCCCTGAATCCATGCTATAGATTTTCTAGATACAAAAGAAAAAGACAAAAAAGCTAGAACTCAACTAGTCTTACAACAGTCTCCTACTGATTCAAAATCATTGCATAGCTAACCACAGCTTTAAATGTTGAATATTAATAATGCTCTGACATGTATTTATATATGTCAGGTTTCCAAGTGATGAAACCCATTCAAAAAAGAAATAAGCAAAGTCCATCTTCCAAAACAAATTCCTTTTTATTTAGGTAGACATCAAATTGGCAAAGTCTGCTGTAATTCCGGATCTGACATGCACAATAAGATGGGGGTTTTTTTGTTTTTGTTTTTAAGCACCCTTCTGTTGACTTAACATTACAGGCTCAACATTACAGACTCGTGTATAGTTGTGATTTTCAATATTATTGCAATAAAATCAGATTTTGTAAGAGGGCCAATTTTTGAATTGCAGCCATAGTGAAATAATGCAGGCATTTTACAAATGTGTTAGATGATAGTTTGCACAACAATTGAAAGTCTTTTATTAAGTGTTTGGAAGTTGCTTGCAATTGTAAATATTTGTGTTTATACAGTAATTGGTGCAGAATCCATTTATTTTCAGAAGCCAACTATGAGATGTAAATATGGTGTTTACTATCTCCATTTTATATATAGAAAATCAGAATGTGGGGCTTCATTCTATCTAACCTTCAATGAAAGACATAGCTGGAATTTCTCTTTTATAGATGCCGCTGCAAAAGAACAAAAAGTCATGGCTGTTTTCTTTATTGGGTCTACACATGTTGTTCAAAGACGTTAAAATTCTAGTTACGTTCTTGCATGTTGGGAAGCTTTGCTGCTTAGCTTTCAATTGGTGTTGGATCTAATTCTAGATGAGAAGGAGAAAGCATTTATTTTGATCTATGTTGCTGCAAAATGTTTTTGAAGTAGAGAGCTGTGGAGAGGGGTAAAATTGTTATCTAAATAATTTGGGTTTCTGGGAAGTTTAGCTCCATGATTATATCTTTATTTCTTCTATATTACAGGGATCTAAAATTGTTTTGCTTGCCAAACCAATGGTCCTGTTTCTTATTATAATGCAGTAAACAAAGCAATTTGTCTCCAGCAATAGCCAGGCAGAACTATTGGGGACATTGTAGGTAGGGCATGATGTAATGGCCCTGTAATTTGCTTTGAGTATCTCTGATCATCAGAGGCATATGACAGAACCTTGCTGCTGTAAACATATTTAAGGCATCTCAAGTTTCCTGAATCTGGCAATATCCTGCCACATAGCTGGCATGGTTTTTCCCCAGTTGTCTTTATTGCATTCAATTCAATGGGAATAAGATTGCATTGTTGTAAGAGAAATGTTATCTCTGGTGAAATTCAAGGTGTGTGTGTGTGTGTGTGAGTGTGTGTTGCTCACACACATGCATGCCTTCAAGTCAGAAATATTTGTGCACATGCACAGATGCACCCATAAATATCTAAACTTGTCAACTGGCCATTCAGTCTCTTTCAGCTTAAAGAAGCAAGACAATGGCAAGATTTCAGAAGTGGTTTGCCACTGCTTGCTTCCTAGGGCTGAATGAGAGTGACTGGCCCATTGGCAAGAAGTTGCCAATATGCTTTATTAATTACCTCACACAAATGTTCTGGGAGAAAATGTAGTTTCAGCAGCATTTATCAAATTTTGGCTGATCTTTTAAAAAAAACATGCTTGTTTAGGCCAGGCAGGTGCTTGGGCAATTACTAGCATATCCAATGGCTGTAAGCTTGACTGGGAAAAAGTCAGAGGCAAACCACTGACAAGAAAACAACATAGTTGCATCTACTTAACATTCTAGTAAAACTCAAGGGAGTCATTTGTAATTTAAAACAGCATACCCAACTTAGTACCACCTAATTATGTATATTACCTATGAAAGGTCAACATTCAGGAAAAGTTGCTGGTGTACAATTAGAGCTATAGTCAAACATAATGCATATTTTAGTAAATTTTAAAATGGGAATCAACACCCTGGAACATTGGAGTTTCACAAGTGAATCTAATTATTGACTAATGTTAAATCTCCTCTAACATTTGTAACAGTAACTATTACATCAATGAAACTGATTATAATTTTTTCTGAAGCATTAAAATTTTCTGAAGTATTAAGTTGGGTGGCCAAACTATGGCTCTTTGAGGATCTGTGGACTTCAACTTCCAGAATTCCTGAGCCAGCCATGCATGCATGGCTGGCTCAGGAATTCTGGGAGTTGAAGTCCACAGGTCCTCAAAGAGCCATAGTTTGGCCACCCCTGTATTAAGTAGAAGGAAGAGGGCTGGGAAGCAAAAAAATAATTCAAAGGATTCATCTCTGTTGATTCTGTAGAAATTGAACTTACTAATTTTATGTTTAAATATCTCATCAAAAGTTAATATTAAGATATACAGGTATACCATGGCTAACAATGGCAACTGAGACTGGAATTGCTAAGTGATGCAGTCATAAAGCACAATATCATCATGTGACCATGCTACTGAGCAACAGCAGTTCTGGCAGTCCTGGTTGCTGTTGTTTGTAAGGACTGTATCAGTCATTAAGCAAGGACCTCACATGACCACGACTTACCACTTCTTGCCATCTTCCTCATTGCTTGCTTCTGAGAAGCCGGCAGGGAAGGTCATAAGTACCACTCATTCATCACCACCACAAATTTCAGGAGTTGCTGAACAAATGGATGTAAGCCAAGGGCTATCCTTATAGGTTCACCAAAATGTGTACTCTATCACCTAAACTGTCTCAGAAAGTTATATATTCGAATATTAACATTAGTAATTCACATTCCCTAGCTTTCAACTGATAAATCTTTCGTGGAAATCTAGGCATCTAGAACAAGTATGTTTGAGTTACATTGAAAAGTCATCTTGATTTGCCGATTTCCAAGAAGCTGCTGTTACAAAGTCATTTACCTTAATCAAAGAGGATAAAAGTTGCAAGCACAAAATTAAAAGAAGTTAGAATAACTTGGCTTATTTGCATGTGAAGGGAACTGGCATTTTCTTTGATTACTATAATGTTGGTACATCTGACTCAGCCTCATCATATTTGCCACCTGCTTTCTCAATAACTCTTAAAGAGAAGCAGAAGATGCAATTTAGGAATACAGTCTATTTTAACTATTTGAAATATAGTCTATTTCAACTCCAAATTAAATAAATGCTCTGAAATCAATATCAAATTAAGTATATTTGCCATTCACATCATCCGTACCTCATGAGTCAGAAGTCCTATAGCTTCCTGGAAAAGCATGATCATTAGCACATATTGATAAATATAAATATTATATTATTATATTCTGAAACAACCAAGATGCTGACAGGTTTGGTATTCTTGGCTGCTATCCTAGAGCTCAGAAGTTGGTGCCAAGGAAAAGATAAGGACTCCCACTGATGAAGTGTTGAGCTTCTGGCCTGCTGCTATTAAGATTCCTTGCCAGGTCTCCATAGCAGTAACTGGTGAGCACCAACAACTGTTCAAGGCAGAAAGGTCAATCCATTGGAGGAAGGGGATGGATTTGCCATCAACTTCATGACAGTAGGGATTAAGTGATTAATACCAGCTAATTCCTTTATAATCAGAATGAGCCATTTAGAAATTCAAGTATCTGATTATGGGATGGGGAAAGAGCAAATAGGTGAGAATGACAGAACTGGGGAAAGAAGGAAATATTTTAATATCACTTGGATCTCTATTCATTTTTTCATCATTTTGCACTTTTCTAACATATTTAAATGAATTATTTTAATTTTGGAGATAAGTATTTAGGGTTACCATCTTTATTTCTGTCAGGATAGTGTTCACCAAGAACATAACTGAATGGGCACTATTAGAAAAGTACCAAGATAATTGAGGTCTGCCTGTACTTTAGATAGAAAACATTCTGTTCAGTCATCCATTGTAAGTTTTAGGTATATAGACAAGGATTCACAGAACTTACACAGCTAATTCTTTACCACAAGGATTTTGTTTTTGGATCATAACTCCATTTTCCAATGGCATATGACAAATTACTTTGTAGTTAAGATTCTTCAAAAGATAATTATGAGGATTTCTCATTTGAAATAAAAATGTATAAAACTCATGATACCTGTGTTTTTAAATACATCTAAATTACTCCCTAGATTTAAATATAGAGATATCAGAGGAGAAAATATAAATAGTCATATATTTATCACATTTCTACTTGTTCAGTTATATTGATGTGAAACTCTTGTACTTTATGGGAGCAATATTATCTCTTCATGTATCCATTTGGGTGGGGTTTCCCCCCCAGATCTGGTCAATAAGTGTGGTAAAACCATGGGTTACTTCTGCAATGCAAATAAATGTCCCCTTTTTACTAAAGTCAAAAGAGTTTCTAAGATTTTATTTTTAAAAAATCAAGTCTTAAATTGTCCTGAGGTAAAAGTTCCTAAAATCAACACAGGAAATGAATTTAAATATGGTATCTCCATCATATTGGAAAAGTATTTTTAAGAATAAATGTAGCTGAAAAACAGGATGTGAATATTCTTATTTTTCTAATTAGAAGGAAGAAAAATACAACGAACAAGAAGAAATTGAAAAAATTATCCTACTTCTGTTGTGGCTTTTAAAAAGTGATCATTTTTAATGGAGCAACCCTTTTCCAATACAACCTCAAAGAAATCTAGTTTACTCAGAAATAATGTTGATTTAAAGAGATAATCATGCTATAGACAGGGAATAATACCATTCAGTGTTGAAATGGACTTCAAAGGGGAATCCAAACTTTCAAAATTTAGATGCACGTTATTTTTTAAAGCAAGGTGGACAAGTGGGTGCCCGTGGATCCTAGTATGCCTGGAAACATTCTCTTTCCTATCTTCAGATTCTTGCCTCCGTTTTGTAAAAGACCCCTTGAATTTAAATAACTAAGCATAGGAAGCTAACAGCACAAAGTAAGGACCCAGTCACTAGCATCAACTTCTTTCATCAGATATCCTCTGAGTCCCATTCTTAGAAAACTGGGTGTAGTCACAGCAAAAGCCTCACTGACCTCCTCAACCAGAAAAAAAAAGTAGTGGGAAGTGGGAAGGATCCTGCATTGCTAGGGAGAGTAATAAAGCAACTTTGCCAAATTGACAATTGGTAAATGGATGCTTTGTGATCAGCCACACTACTGTGGAAATCCTTTTGTGAGAACTCCAGTGACAAGCTTCGAAAATTCTAAACCCAAGTAGGCTTTTTATCCCTACTTTAAAGGGTACTTCTGTACTGAAGAGCCCATAAATTTCTCTTTGCCACTCACTTATTTAACAGTTCAAAATCCTTTCTCCTTTGATTTGTAGTGTAAATCTACATATTCATTACTTCACTGGCATTTTCTGTTTAGAATAGGCTTCCCTATGTATGGCCTCTTTCAAATATGTTGGACCTTAGCTTCCATCACCCAGTATGGACCTTAGCTAGGGACATTGTGAACATATGATTTCAACACAACTAAATGGCACCTGATTAAAGGAAGAGCACTTTAGAAATGCTCCATATGAAGGCTACGTGTATTTCTTACAAGAAGTGTCCATGATCAGCCTCATGGAAACATATTTTAAAAAGCTGCGCGCTTGTAAACTTCTGTGTTTGCATTTTCTTTTAAAATTTATTTATGCACACACCAAGCTCTTCACTCAACTTGATTTTAATTTAGATATTTTTTAATTTTAAAATAATAATCAGAAGCTGGGATGCTGCAAAACATAGATGTCAGCCTCTAATAAGAATGTCCCTAAGCCTTATGGACATCCTATAAAAGTCCTTAGGAAATAAAGATCGGTGGGTAGCTACAACAATACTGAAAAAAGGCCCACCTGCCTAGAAAGGTAGGCTGGGTAGTGAGGAGCAATCTCTCCAGTTGGCTTTCCAATAAATGGGTGTTTATCATGGGCCTCATTCCCAGACGCACTATTTTCTAAAAGTGCCCCAAAGCTTCCAAATGTGCCTCTGAGCACTCAAAGGTTGTCCCATCTTTTTCTAAACACTTGATCATTAAATTATAGAGCCATTAATAGTATTGTAAGAAACTCCCAGATAACCATGCAAATAATCAGATGGAGGAAAACTTGTTATACCACTTTGCCCTTTTCATAATCACATATCCTCTGTAGTATTTGTAAACTGTTAATGTTAATTGCATCTACTCAAAATGGGCTCTCAAAGTTGCAGTTTTCTCATCATGGGACATCCTGAACAGAGAATTCAGGTTCTATCTATATTCCATTTGAAATCAATGGCAAAATTCCCATAAATATTCATTGTATTGCCTTGCAGTCTCAAATTAAGCAATTAAGGATATTCCTTGATAATTCATGAGCAACCATTACATCAACTCAGCAAAAGAAACAAATATACAAATTATTTATTTTTCAGGGAAGGAAGTATGTTAAAATACATGTCATTAATCTTTAACTTGGGATCCGTTAGACTTCTTTCTTTCTTTCTTTTTTGTGTTCCATTTTGCACAGGAACCTGGTATCTCCATTTGACATCACAATCTGTTAGGGTTGTTGTTTTTTTGTCATGAGCATGATGTCAAAAAGAAAGGCACTGATGTCACAGGCTCTCTAGTGCAATAACAAGGGATGAAAAGAAATGACAGGGCACCATGTTCCTCCTGTAACTTATTTAAATTAAAATAAAGGTGATATATTCACTGGAAGCACCAAATTAGTCTAACACTGGCAACTGCTACAATAGCCAGTGTGTGAATTCATGCTACCTAAGGACCAAGAAACACACTCACACAAGAAACATGGTCTCTCTTAACAACCAAGATACATATATGTTTTTCCAACACTTTAAAAAAAACCATATATTGGAGATTCAAAGTTGACTTGCTGTCTTGTTTCTTAATGCTAGCAAGGCATGTTGTGTTTCATTCACTATGAGATCCAAATCAAAATCTGGAAATAGGATGTAGAGTAGGAGATGGGACATTAAATGCAAAAAAAGAAGTCATTGATCAGAAAAATGTACTTTTTGCTAAAAACAGGGTGGGAAATAAAGCTCAAGAAAAGCCCACAAAAGATCTACCATTTAATGTTGCAAGTTCATGAGAATGTAGGAAGTTCTCACAGGGAGGGACGATTAATTTCAGAAAATGAGTGAAGACAACCCTCTTGGATGGAAAAAGCATTGTGAAGAGCTAGTGAAGCTAAAAGTTAAAAGGATAATGCCCCACAGTGTAGACTTCCTGAAGTAGCTTAGTAGTTGTACTGGCGCTGGCATGGTTGGTAGACAAAGTGGCCTTGGGGTTTGGCCCGCTGTGGGCGGCACTCTCTGGCACGGTTCTGCCTCTTCATGACTTTCTGACTCAGCTTGTGCTTCTCTGCCAACTGCTTTGCCCTCTGAATCCGACGCACTTGATTGACCTTCTCCAAGATGGCAGCCTTGGTAGCAACAGAAGTGGAGTGGTGTGGGGGACGGCGCTGTAAACAGTTTTCATGTATTTCGCTGAAGAAAAAAAGGCATACAGGGTGAGGTGGATGCAGCACTTTTGATACGGCAAGCACCTACTTCAAAGCACAAAGGGCATATCATTTTCTCTAAATAGCAAAAGATTCACAAAAAATTAATGTAAGTAAGTCATCCATAAATGTGGTAAGGAACACGAGTTACAACTCTCACAATCTACAACAAAATGCACAATAGGTGTACGTCTAGACCAGGGGTGTCAAACTTGATTTCATTGAGGACCACATCAGGGTTGTGTTTGCTACATCAAAGAATCCATTTGGGGGGGGGGGACATTTAACTGGGAGAGTGACATTCCTGCCAGCCTAATAAAATAGGAAGTGATAGTCAAATCAGAACTTAGCAGCATTTGCAAAAATGAAATTCCTTAAGCATTCTGTTTACAACAAATAATATAACCCTGCTCACATGTACTTTAAAGTAAGTCCCACAGATTTCACAGAGCCTTTAAAGAAAGGGAGGGTGGGAGAAGTTTTCCCAAGTTGTTGCAATCCTCCTCTAACTATTTAGCTCCTCTCATATACTTACCTGGGTATACTTTTATATAAGTTTAAATGTATACATACAATATTCTGCTTGCAATGCTGAGATATATAATCTCAAAACATTGAGTACCCAGCAGCTCAGGAAATGTTGGGCTATAGTATATTTTTCCTAGCTGTGAAATTTGTGAAGAGGAACATGGGAGGCTCTTAGTAAGTATCTGAAAACTAATTAGGCCCTGCCCTGAACTTACTTCTCCTGGATGTTCTCCTCAGGATCCTCTCTTTCCACAATGATGCTGGTGGTGGTGGTGACATATACAGACATGCTGGGATGCTCAATCAAGAGATCCTCCATGGGGCTGCTCTCCATACTGACAGGATCAGGACCTTCTGCAGTAAAACAGGGGGGAGGAGTAACAAACCAACTCTCATCCATCAAGCAGGGGTCAGGCTGAGAGGGAATGGACCTGCTGACACAGTCACTGAGGGAGTGGGGTGAAGACGTGGTAGGTGGAAGGGACCCATGGCGGCAACGGGAAGCGCAAACAGAATCCTTCTCACCTACCCACTGCTCAGTGCCAAGACTTGAAGCCAAACTATCTAATAAGAGATGGCAGCAATCACCGGCCACACAAAATGGGAACAGCCAGAACAGCAGCAACAATGACACAAACAAAATTAAAAAAAAACCATCATAGTGCAAAGCCATTCAACAGGAATACATGGCAGTGCAGGGTGCGTACAGGAAGGAAAACGGTGCACACATTCAATATATCCAATGGATGGGAAGGAAGAGGAGGGGAAGGGAGAAGGAAGGGAAGGAGAAGAAAAAGCAGGGGCATTATTAGTGAAAAAGATACCCCAAAGGCATTGGTGTGACTCATCCTGAAGTCTTTCCTGATGGCTTAGGACTGCCCCAAGATATTTTATTATCCTGTGACGCCAATACTCAGCATCACTTGAGATTGCAGCTGTGTGTCACTTGTGGTGTGCTTTCTGACATTTTTTGCCACATTGTCAGGTGTTCCAGTTGGTATAAATCTGTGTGTGTGTGCTATTTTATTTGTGGCCTTAAAATAGGTCTACTTCAGTTGCCTGTGTAAATATCCCAATAATTATCATGCTGTGTAAAGGAGGGAGATAAATATCCTGAACCAAATCAGGCAGTAGGTTATGCTACTGGGTTATTAAATAACCAAACAGACACAAGAGTGAGAAGAATATTTGCAAATAATAAGAATGCCTAAATCTCTCCCAAAGAGTAAAAATCAATTGCTGATGAGCTATATAGATGCTAATGTCTTTAAATGCGTACTGTTCTAAATTCAAAGAGATTACAGCAAGACTTTATTTTTGAAAAAAGGAACAAAAAATGATTCCATAAGGAAATTTGGGAACAGGGGGGATGATTTAAAATTAGATGGGTGGCATCTCCAGCAGACAAGGATTTTGTTTAAAGTGCCTTCCTCAGTAAAACTAACCTTCTATCTTATCCTACTAAAATTGACCCAATCACCACACACTGGAAGAGATTTTTTTTTAAATTAAAGCAACAACCCTATACATTTTTTTGAGAGACCTCAGCTGCATAATTTTAACAAATATTGCACCAAAATTTGTCGTATAATTGTCACTTTGCAACAGTTCTGTCTTTTCTCAGGCTCATGTAGTAGCCTCATTGGCTTTACTTAACTTTTCCAGTTTCAGGGAGGGAAATGGGATTGTTTCGAAGAGTTGCATCAGGTGCTGTGTTTGTATGCCACATGCTTCAAAACACCTCTTTGGATTAAATGTAAAACAGTGGTGAAATCCAATTTTTTTTACTACCGGTTCTGTGGACGTGGTGTGGCTTGGTGGGCATGGCTTGGTGGGAGTGGCAGGAGAAGGATACTGCAAAATCTCCATTCCCACCCACTCCAGGGAAAGGATACTACAAAATCTCCATTCCCTCCCCACTCCAGGGAAAGGATACTACAAAATCTCCATTCCCTCCCCACTCCAGGGGAAAGGATACTCCAAAATCTCCATTCTCACCCCACTCTGGGGCCAGCCAGAGGTGGTATTTGCCAGTTCTCCGAACTACTCAAAATTTCCGCTACCAGTTCTCCAGAACCTGTCAGAACCTGCTGGATTTCACCCCTGATGCAAAGTAAAAATGGCCGGACTATCTAGATGTCATCCTTCCTGCATAGGAACTCATACCAAAAGCTGGGGTGGCGGCACCCTAGTTATGCAGCCAGACAATTTTTCTTCCAGCTTGCAATATCGATTGTGTAAACCGTTGTATGTTTCAGGAGTCAGCCTTTACATAGGAGATTGTGGGGGGGGGGGGAGGAAGAATGGCCCATTTTAGCCCAGAGACTGGGAAGAAAGATGAAGCCTGTTTGTCACAGGCAGTTTATATAAGCAGAGAAAACCAAGCTGAACAGGTGGTTTTTTTAATAGGCACCATAAAACTGACTTGAAAAATGGTGGTGAAGTTTGTTGATTTTTAAAATCTACAGTACTAGAGAGCTCCCAATTCAGGCAGTGGGAGCAGAAATAGCCAAGAGTTCCCACAAACAGGAAAGCAGGCCACGTCTAATCCCCAGATTGTCTAGTGTCGCAAACTGCAAAACAGACCTTTTGCTATTTGAACGGTGCCACAGCTGAGCTGGAAGAAAATGTGTTTGGCTGTTAAGGAGGGTGATGTCATGGGAACATGGCAGCATGTTGCTATGTCAGAATTGATGTAAACATCACTTGTGGAGAACCCTCAGGAGTCGATTTTCAGGACACAAAAGCTGCTGCGGTTGACAGAGATTTGAGATTGCGTCCCGCACTATATTTTTTCACAAAGCCAATGCACACAGTATTTGTTCTTTATTGTATTTGCCTTTATGTTGCCATTTTCTTCTCTATTGCAGTCATTCTCAATGTGATATTAATGCACAGGTACAGTATATGTGCTACCTTGCTCAATAGTAGTAACTGTGAGAGGGATCTTGGAGTCCTAGTGCACAACCATTTAAATATGAGACAGCAGTGTGCAGCAGCTGCCAAAAAAGCCAACACAGTTCTAGGCTGCATAAACAGAGGGATAGAATCAAGATCATGTAAAGTGTTAATACCACTTTATCATGCCTTGGTAAGGCCACACTTGGAATACAGCATTCAGTTTTGGTCGCCACGATATAAAAAATATGTTGAGACTCTAGAAAGACTGCAGAGAAGAGCAACAAAGTTGATTAGGGGACTGGAGGCTAAAACATATGAAGAACGGTTGCAGGAACTGGGTATGTCTACTTTAATGAAAAGAAAGGCATTGCAACACAAGTATTCTAATTTAGGTGGCAGAGATTTCTGGAATATCGTGTTAGAAATAGACATAACAGAGTTGGAAGGGACCTTGGAGGTCTTCTAGTCCAACTCTCTGCTTAGGCAGGAAACCCTACACCACTTCAGACAAATGGTTATCCAACATCTTCCTAAAAACTTCCAGTGTTGGAGCATTCACAACTTCTGGAGGCAAGTTGTTCCACTGATTAATTGTTCTAACTGTCAGGAAATTTCTCCTTAGTTCTTGGTTGCTTCTGTCCATTGCTTCTTGTTCTGCCCTCAGGTGCTTTGGAGAATAGCTTGACTCCCTCTTCTTTGTGGCAGCCCCTGAGATATTGGAACACTGCTATCCTGTCTCCCCTAGTCCTTTTCCTTGATTTGTTGGTTTCAAATCTAAGGTTTGGAAGTGTGTTTGCTGCCTCAGATCACTGCAGAAAATAGACTATTTTAAGTCTAATCTTCACAGTGCTTCTATGAGAACCAAATTGGACTTTTGTATGGCTATCATTATCCAAGCCTATGGGCACAGCACTAAGGTTACACATGGAGACATTTGCTTCAGTTACTGGGACACTGTGGGCATCCCAAATCAAGTCTCTGGTTAGATCTGCTGACCTTTGGGGATGGGATTATCTAAAGAAAAATGAAGTGGCCTCTTGTTTTGATCAAACAACAGAGCTCTTTCCCTGTGCTGTTTTCCTAATTCTGAATCGCCCTGCCTCAAAGCATCTCTAACTGCAGAAGGAAAAAAGCATTGGCTGCTGTCTTGTTCTATCCTCCATAATAGGGAAGGAAAACTTGTTTCTTCCAAAGGGTAGCAGGAACTCCAGGACCACTCCAAAAGTACCAGTGGAATATAATGTGTTATTGTGACAAAGGGGGAAAATAATTAAGTGCATGTGGTGTAATAAGATTAACCACACTGAATGGAAGTTTCAATTGAAATTATATCAACTTTTGTTTTTGTCTTGTTTTGGGGAGTCTGCCCTCTAGTGCAGAGTTCACCAACTTTCCAGCTTTGCGGACTGGCCAAGGGGTGGGGGGAATCGGATGGTTCTGCATGAGTGGCAGGCAAGCACATGTGCGCGCTCAGCTCCATTCATGAAAGCAGCGGGCACATACACACACCACTCGTGCAAATGGAGTGCACACACATGCACTTGCCCACTGCTCGCGCAATTGGGGATGCATGCGCGCACTTGCCCACCACTTCCACAGCCCAGTTCCAAAGGGCTCAAGGCCCAGTACTGCCTCCTCTAGTGTGTTCTTGGGTTTGAAAGCTGGGCATCTCTGCCCTGGTGTAATGGTATGTGGGAAAGACCTTGGGAGACAGGAGGAGGGAGAGCTGCAGACTGGACAACTGGTGTGTAACTGGTATCTCAGCCCACAAAAGGGGGAGAGTGTGGGAAAGATTTCAGAAAAGACCCTCCCTTGTTTTCTCGAGAGTGAAAGGAAAGTATGGAATTGTAAAATTCTGTAAATATAACCTTATAATAAAGATAGAGCTAGTACTCTTAAACGTGCTTCTTGTCTGGACTGTGTTAACATCCGGACAATCACCACATCTTCTGGAGCTCTATGCACAATTCTAGGGTCCCTTGCACAAATACACCAACAGAGTCTTACTTACACACCATTCTCACATTCCCCTATAAGGATTAATAACAGTCAGTAGGTAATTTAAAACAGAGGGAAACATGGAATCCCATGCTGTCACTGTCAGAATTCAGATCAAAACCAAAACTCCCTGCAGCTTTTTCTAAAATTAAATGGAGAAATCATGGCAGCTCACCTGCCCGGCTTCCATTTCAAACAGCAGCAGTAATTCTGAATTCTCATGTATTTGGATGCAGGGATATAAAGCATAAGCTCTTTTTCAAAGTATTTAAATTAGAATTCTCATAGACAACAAGTTGCCTACTGTGTGCCAGTGCACTGATCCAATTATCTCATAGAATTTAACCTAGATTATGATTACTTAATCCAGAGGTGTGCCCGCAAATTTTGAAGTACAGGAGATTATCCTAACTGCCTAAGGACAACAGTAGCATATTATGTATTAGCTTGCAAAATATATTGTTTGCAATCTTGTCCCTGGAAAGAAGCTTTACTGAACTAAATGGTGCTTACTTTCTGCTTCTAAAACAAATGAATTTTAATAAAAGGCCTTGATCTATTGTAATTCATGTTAATTAGAAACCTGGCCTTAAATTTAATTAGAAATCCAAATCATCTCACAATTAAACATTACTATTTATTCTGCTAGGTGAACTAAGATCTTCTGATGGAAAAAGATTCTGGTTTCTGTTTAAAATTGTTTTTCTTCGTTCTCTCATTTTCTCTTGGTTAGCCTACCACTCATAATATTAAAAAAGGTAAACTTTTAAATCCTTATGATAATCCAATTTATTTGCAAAAACAAAGAGACCTATCCATTAGCTTGGTGCTTAAGCAAATGACATCCTCCCTCTGTTGCAGAAAAATAATGTTTACATCATTGGACTGCTCATCACAGCTGATGGATTTGAAGGTGGTTACTCTGCTGATGTCTTAATAAGCCTTGTGCAATTCTGGTACCAGGAAGAAGGTGATCATAATTATATCCCTGATTATCCAGAGGAACTTGTTTAGTTTTTTGTTTTTGTTTCCATACGCACCCCAAGCAACCAGCATTGCATTTTAATTAAAATGCATACAGACCATGGCTATTTTCATATAATCATTACATATAATGGTTATTTTGATTTAAACCAATCTTCTCCAATTGATGCCCTCCAAACCGAATCAGTTTTAATTCCAATACCCCCTAGCTAATACTGACTATGTTGGTTAGGAATATAGAAATGAAAGAAACACCAGATTATATAACTGGATGGCATATAAATTTAATAAAGTATTAGGTTTTGTAATGGGGGTGGGGGGTGGGGGTGATGGCTCAGTGGTTAAAGACACTAAGCTTGTCAGTTGGAAAGCTGACAGCCTGGGTTCAAGACCTGAGCGCTGCATGACGGGATGAGCTCCCGTTACTTGCCCCAGCTCCTGCCCACCAAGCGGTTTGAAAGCATGCAAATGCGAGTAGATAAATAGGTACTACTTCAGTGGGAAGGTAATAGTGTTCTGTGCACCTTAGTCATGCTGGCCACATAACCACAGAAATGTTTCTGGACAATGCTGACTCCCTCAGCTAGGAAACAGAGATAAGCATCATCCCCTAGAGTTGAAAACAACTGGATAAGGGAAATCTTTATCTTTACGTACTGTTATTATTATTTGTTTCAGGAAATCTTTTATGAAACATCCATCAGTCTCACCAATGTTGGCTGGGTTAGTTCACATACTGCAATGTGTAGGAAGTAAAAATATGGAAAATCTGTGGGCCTTCAGGTGTTGCTAAATTGCAACTGTAAGCATTCCCTAATGTCGGCCATTTTGTCTAAGCCTATTGGGAATTATAACTTCAACTGTAAATTCTGGAGGGCCACAAGACAGGAAACAGTCGAGGCAAGGAACCATTTCCTTTCCTCCAGATGTCTTTCTCTCATAATGCCACGTTCGTAAGACCTGTCTCTCTCATGAAAAAAAGGGCAACTCTACATTTTCCCTGAGTCAGAAACTGCTGGTTAATGAACAGATTATCCTCATCCTCTACTGGTAGTTCACTTGGCTTCCATCCCTGCCATTCAATGCATTCAGGTTTTTTGTGCTTCCTGTCCTTCTCTAGGGAGAGGTTATGCAGTGTCCTCCGAAATGTTTTGAATAACAACAACTACAAATCAGGGGTGAAATCCTCCCGGTTCGCCCGGGCCAGTCCTTCGGCGTATAGCCGATGGAACTGGCGGCGGTTGCGGCGCGGAGCTTCTCCTGCCCGCTTTCCCGGCCTGGCTGAACACAATCACCGCTTTCCCGGCCCGGCTGACCACAATCATTTGGGTTATTTTTCCCTCTGTGCATGTGCGCGCATGCACAGAGGGAAAAATAACCCGAATGGCGGCGTTCAGCCGGGCCGGGAAAGCGGGCGGGAGAAGCTCCGCGCCGCCACCGCCACCAGTTCCATCGGCTATACGCCGAAGGACGGGCCAGGGCGAACCGGGAGGATTTCACCACTGCTACAAATGCTCATTGCATGATCAGATGGTGGTATTGAGGGGAATTGTGGTTTCAAGAAATTTGAAAGACACCGGGTTGACACTCCCCGTCCTTTTCAAGAAATAACTGAGCTAAGGCAAGAGAGGGGGCCCTGAGCCCTATTGTTTGGCTGCCTCTTTCCTGTTCCTCAACTGTTTCCCACAGTTAACCTAAACAACTTTGAGGCATTTTCATTTGGACTATATTGGGGGAGTTTAAATTCATGCATCTGTATTCCACAGCAAATAATTGATGAACAGTTGAACATTGGGAAGGAGTATTGGAGAAACAAGATTGTATGCTAATTCTCCATGCCTTATTCATAGCACTCATTGCTTAATGCTCCAGTTTCTGTTCAGAAATGCTAAAGGCTCCTACTGCATGACGCACATAAAGCCCAAGTCACAGATCATGTTCTTAAGGAAACAACACTACTTTTAATCTGAAACCTATTTTAAAGTATACTCCAGTATATGGGCAAAAGTAAAACGGGAAGTATAATAATTTAGTTTCATGTCAAGATATTAAAATGTAACTTAATAAACTAAAGAGGATTGGTAAGGAGGAACAAGTTAAAAATAAAGCTATGGAGAACATTGTTGACTCGGCTTCTTCACCTAATTTGCAAGCAAACAATTAGGCCATTGGAAATGATTGAGTCATATAATTTCCACTCAACAGCAAGGCAGAAGTCTGGCTGGCCTGAAAAACTAGTCTGAGAAACACATAGAATTTCAAGCTAAAAATGTAATTGTAAACAGATTATTTGGATTCTTGTCAGATTTCAGACATGGGTAAGGGACACAAGCTCTTGTAGATGGCTAACAGGACCTGTGATCAAAGACTACCTGAGTATAAATTTAAGAATTGCTGCCTAACTTTATTTTTGTTCCAATATCTCCTTGTTTCTTTTCCCCCCTCTATATTGTTTTTTAAAAGTGGAACTAGACACACTCCTTCCAGTCTGCAATTTGAGAAAGGTAATGTGAGAATCCAATCATTTCCTTCAATGTTTCTCACCTGGCAGATCAATAATAAGCCATCCATCTTCTTCTTCCTCTTTAGAAACAAAAGGCTTAGGTTCCTCAACGACTTCAACGGTGCTGCTATCACTGAAGAAGAGGCTGGTGAAACGCTGGAACATGGCGGGAAAAGGATTTCTAATATGGACTTTGAAAGAAAAATGGAAGCACGGCTATAGATGCTTGTTTCAGTGCGTGTAGCCAAAAGATGCCTCTGTGGTGTAAATTTGGGGAGAAATTGATGGACGAGTCTTCCAAAAAAGCAGGAGCTGTCTGATGCTATGGTATTTTCCCCCTCTGAAGTCTTATCTCACTTGAGTTCTGTATAGTGCAATCATAAGGTTCTTCACTTGGCTTCAGTGCAAAGGCCTGCAAAGATTAAGGGTGGGGTGGAGAGAGAGAGAGAGAGAGAAGAGAGAAAATAATTTAAATTCTCTTTTAAAAAGCAAAAGTGTTTTGAATCACAAGGAACTCAGATGATCCTAAGAAAGAACAGGAACAGAATTCCTGGCATGGATCATAAACTTAATTTGCTCTGATTATGACCTTTTCCTGATGTCTTTTAATTTCATCTCTGCAAGGAAGCCTTCCTTATTATTCTTACTGAAAACATTTCTTCAGTTATGACTTCAGCTCTTTGAAGACCCCCTCAGTCTTGGTGAAGGACTTTTCCTACAGGCCTAACCTCCTTGTATTAATGTTAATATATTTTCCCACATAAAAGACGCTTCCTGTTCCAAGTCCCTGAATTGGAATTGTTAATTCAGGACAAATTCAGGATCTCTTTCGATACTCATATTGCAAGTAATAGTTGATAATTCAGGATATCAATCAATTTCTTGTCTGTTTTCTACCCCTTACTTTTATTCCATCCTTAAACGTTTCTACTCCAATGAATCCTTTCAATTTGAAGCCATCTCATGGGATTAAAAAGTTAAAATCTCCCTTCAGTTGCACTCAACTCCATGTAATTTTCCTTGGTATCAGTAAAGCACATATTTGTCATTGCCACTTTCTGAGATATTTCATTTGGCTAATCCCAATCTAGTCACATCTATGGGATTTCTTGATGGCCTCTCACCCAAGCACCCTCTTCAGTTTTTGAGACCTGGCAAGATTCAACAAGGTATGCTACATGTCCCATATTTGACCATACTAGCTGGAGATTTTAGAAATTGCTGTTTCAACCCTCTGTAAGGGAAAATTACCTCAATCAGGGGTGGGTTCCTCCCGGTTCGGACCGGTTTGCCTGAATCGGTAGCAGCCCGCTGGTGATGTCACGATGACATCACCGAACCAGATCAGTCGGTGCTGGTCCGTGGGTGCCGCCATCTTTAAAAAAAATTTTTTTTAATTTTTTTTCAATTTTTTCAATTTATTTTTTCTTCTGCTCGTGTGCAGAAGCCGAGTTTCCAACACTGTGCATGCAGTCGCCATTTTGTTTTTGGCATTGTTGGTTTTTTAAAAAAAATTGAAGGTTTTTTTGTACTGCGCACGTGCCCACAAGGCGCATACACCCACCAGGTGCAGCCACGTGGTGCGGGAAGAAGCGAACCGGCAGCAAGGTAAGTTGGAACTCACCCCTGACCTCAATATATCCTCACACTTGATATTAACAATTCTAATGTCATCACTGTCCACAATATGGAATTATAGCATGTTGCTGTTGCTTAACTCAGAACCCTGGGTAATGTTACCTCTTTTTCATCATCTGTTATCTTCTTTAAAATCTAGAATTTATGCAGATCAGTGATATAACTTGCTTATTACTTCATTCTACCATAATTAGGTTTTATAATATACAACCCAAGTTTCTTTGTGTGGTTTTTCTGAATTGGATCCTTTTATAACAGAAGTTTGGCAGACATTTTTACTAAAACAATACGCAAAACAACTTAGCACACTTATTTTACTTGCAGACATAGTATGCCACCACTAGTCTCTCTTGCATTTGTGTTTTCATTTTTTCCCCAAAGTCTATCTTCCCAGCCACAAAAAGGCTTCCGGCAATTGCTATAAAGCATTAGGCATAATTGCTACTATTATTTTATTGTTGCTGCTGTTAACTATCAGCTTGCTGTGCTAAGTCTAGAAGCCAGAAACAGACTAACAAAGGTTCATCAGTGGTCAATCTATTCCAATCTTCATTACTGAATGCCCCTAAATGAGTTGGACTACAAAACCAATGACATCCCAGTCATCTTGCACATAGGACATGACCAACTTTGCAATCCAACTTACTGGTGGGCTTTAGGTTGGGGAAAATAGGTTGCTCTTACAATTTAAGAATTCCAAGGAGAAAAATCATCCCAACCCAAGGGGAAATATTTCCACTATTACAAGATTCCCCCCCCCCAATCCAGTCTGTAGTTTCAATCTGACATTTAAACCAGCATTATGCATTTCTGCCTTGCAGTTTCTCAACAGCTTACTTCTAATATGAAACAGGTTTTTTTGTTTTTCTATCTTATTTTCAGAGAAATTGAAAATTTCTTTCAACATTTTCTTGATTTTTTTAATGTTATCTTATTGCTTGAGGTGAAAGGCAAGGCTATTTTGGGGATTGGGGTTTATTGTTATCCCTCTTTCCATCTTCATGAAGCCTCCCTGGCTGCTTTCACATCCTGAAAAAGCCAAACCATGGGGAAATCCTTCCCTTAATGTAAGTGTGGGAAGCCAAGAAATTTAAAGAGCCTTTGAGAGACAGGTAAGAGAGATAGGACATTTATAGATAACATTCTTCTCAATTGAAAATAATTTTAAGACAAATTTTCTGCTATCTCGATCAGTATTTCCCAGCCAGCATGCAAAAGGAGTTGAAGTCCATTTTGGCTGTGGAATTCTGAGAATCGAAGCCCACCCATCTTAAACTTGCCAAGACTGAAAAAAGTTGAAAAACACTGATCTAGATTTGATGAAGATTGGTGGGAAACTAATGCAGAGAATTGTATGGTACAGCAATCGTTTAAATCTACAGTTTCTTTTACTGCTAACATCCATTAACTTCCTCCCAGCCAAACCGAAAAGACCAGTATTATTTCCATACTTGCTATCCTCACAGCAACCTTGAGAGAATTTATGCCAACAATCCTTACAGCAACCCTGGGATTACAACTGACAGAAGGTTACTTCCTCTGCTGAAGAGAGATTTGAAAATAGAAGTCCAGCATTCTTAATTGCTACTCTGAATTGGCTCTAAAGTTATTCCATCCTTAGTAAATAAAGCAAAAAGCTTCCTTCCTGCCATCTTTTCAAGTGCTTGAACGCAAGCAATGCATTCATCCAAACGGATGGAAGAACATCAAGAGCTGGTTCCTCTCTTAGCTACTAAAGGAGGATGGATCAGAACTCTGCTGCCATTTCATGGTAGGAACATTTGCAATTGTTTGCTAGAAGCGTTTTTTACACTGGTACCATTAAGCCAAGGCTTTGAATAAAAAAATCCAGGAATTCAGATACTGCCAAGTTTCAATTCCACTTCCAAATTGAATGTAGTAGAGATTCTGAATTAGCAATTTTACTTCTTAATTACTAATTAAACAATTATGTAATGTACTCATTTTCATCTAAACTACAGGTTTTCAGTTATAATGTCCAGTCTATCATACCTACAGGAGAGTAGATAATAATTGTATCCATTTGTTACACATTTATTTTTTCAAAAAATATATCTATGCCACATTTTAGGACAAAGCCCTGCCAAGAAAATATGCCTACACTCAAAATGCCAAAAGATCTATTTGAAACAGCAGTTAGAAATTATTTACAACTAATTTAACAACTGAGAAGGACAATTTAAAATCCAGGCGCATTAATATTGACCATACAAAAAGGTTTTCAGTGTAACACATCTTCAGAAGCATTTTTATAGATTACAGTTATGCAAATCAGGTTTTCTGAAGTTAGCTCAATCAAATTATCTTTGCCAAACATTTGCCTAGTAATAAGATGATTAGTAACACAGATCCCTACAGGATTATAATTTTCTTCAAATTGTAGTAAGGATGGAATAAATATGTTTAGTTCACTCTTGAATGCAAGCTTAGTTTCCTGGTTTTTTTTAACTGATACACAACCTATACTTTTTCCCAATCACCTCAAATTTCTTTATAATTGTCAGTGCAGTTCATTATCCATTTTTAAAATGTGCATTCAAGGGGGGGAAGCTTTTTTTAAAAAAAATATGATAGAAAATTGTTTGCAAAAGCTAAATAGTTTGAGAAATTTGCATTGAAAGTACAAATTTTAGTCTGAATTTACAGTATTAAAAATTCTCAATGAATCACACTTAGGGTATTTACAAAAACAAGAAACTGGGGGGGGGGAGAAGAAACCCTGAAATGGATAGAATGACCAAGCCATAAGACACAGGGGGGGGGGGGAATCAGTTTCCCTACTGACTGTGTGGCCAGAACTTACACATCAATTGACACTGTCTAGAGCAATTGGCACTTTTTCTAGAAGTGTGTGTGTGTGTGTGTGTGTGTGTGTGCAATTTAAAAAATCACTTGAAGGGAGAAGCCTGTAAATAAAATTTGTAGAATCTGTAAGTGTGTGTGTGTGTGTGTGTGTGTGTGTGTGTGTGGTATGTATGTATGTATGTATGTAAATGTGAATAATACAATGTAGAAGTACTTCAAAAGTTCAGCTTTAATAATGCAAATCTCACTATCAACATTGTTAATAGTTGCTTAGATACCAGAAAAAAAGTCATCTGTTCTAAATGCTTTAACAGACATTGCACAAAGGAAGGGTGTGTGCTACATGGTTCCTATTCTACCTTACAACTGCATGGTTTTATGATATGGTGGGTCTGCACCAGAAACAGTGGAAATACTGTGGCCAAAAAGGATTACACAATGTAATCCATTGGATTTTATCTCAAGCCTGAAGATCCAAGGAAAGGGTAGAAAATGCATATCTCAGGACCCATACCTAGCCTCAGAGTATATATGTTGCATTTCTATTTCTTTCCCTCAAAGTTGGTTCCCCCACCAACCCCACCCCACCCCCACTCCCATCATTTTTGTCTGCATAAATGCATTTAAGGTTTGGGTTCTTAATCTGCCCCAAACCTTAAATGCATACATGCAGACAAAAATGATGGGGTGGGGTTGGTGGGGGAACCAACTTTGAGGGAAAGAAATAGAAATGCAACATATATACTACTGGCTTTGGAGAAAGAAAGCTCTTCCATTTCTCTAAGGCTACATCCATTATTAGTCTCCAACTTCTAGTTTTCATTGGTAAAAGGCTTATTATTCTCTTTAACCAGAATTATATACTCAGTACTAAATCCCATTGAATAGGACACTCTGGCAGACAGGATAGGATTGTAATCTCAATCTGGTTCTCTCATACCACATTCTTTTCCAATGTTGGCTCCTCCAGATGTTTCTGATTGCAGTTATTATTGCCAAACTCTTTTGGTAGATTGGAATTCTAATGCTACACTTAGTTTATCTCAAAAAATGCATATCTCACCCAGTTAGAAGTTGCAATGATATTTATTTGTTTGTTTGTTTGTTTGTTTGTTTGTTTGTTTGTTTGTTTGTTTGTTTGTGAGACTTATATACCGCCTCATAGTGCAAGCACTCTCTAAGCGGTTTACACCATTAAGCAATGTATATTTATATTTCCCCCAACAATCTGGGTCCTCATTTTACCTACCTCGGAAGGATGGAAGGCTGAGTCAACCCTGAGCCAGTGAGATGTGAACAGCTGAACTGCTGATCACAGTCAGCTAAAGTAGCCTGCAGTACTGCACTCTAACTGCTGCGCCACCTCAGCTCTTATATAGAACTTATCCTAGAGGGAATTCTGGAGTGAAGAATTTAGGAAAGGAAATTCTGATTCAGAACTGGTATGATGTGATTTCCCAGCCAAAAATGTTCTTCATGTACTCTAGAAGTTGTTCAAATGAGTGAATATATGGATCACATCTTACAGAAATGAGGCCTTTTTCCAGAGTTACCTCCATCACTTCTGCTGTCTACAGAAGGTCCACTTGATTCATCCTAATGTGTCTATCCAGTTAAATTTGCCCAAGACGATAATTTCACTCAGCAACAGGTGGTTGCCTTACTTCCCTTCATGATAACATTTGTTCTATCCCAAGCCTATTGTTCATTGTCTTCTGGGACCTATCCATGGCAAGGTTGGCTTGAAGCAATTACCTAAGGAGAGAACTTCAATGGAAGCCATTATGATGCCAGCAAACCTATATCTAAGCTGACACCAGTAAATAAATCCAGTAAGAGGAGTAAACAGCACAGGATAGGTCTCAGAAGACAATGAACAGCTTGGCACAGGAATAATTTATCTGACATGTTTATGAAGTAAGTATACTGGCATTAACTCATATCTCCAACCTTATGTTTTGTTTACTCTTAAGAACAAAGCCCATTTATTTCAACAGACTTCCAAGAAGAACATTCCTAAGCATATATATATTCCTAGGCAGAGTCACTGCTGTGAGATGAGCAGACACATACATTATTTAAACAAACAAATAAAATAAGCAAATACTTATCTACAGTGCTTCTATCAGATTCCCATTCCAGTAAACATGTTTAAGATCACACTATTGGTTTGCAAAGGGACGCGGTGGCTCAGTGGCTAAGACGCTGAGCTTGTCGATCGAAAGGTCGGCAGTTCAGCGATTCGAATCTCTAGTGCCGCGTAACGGGGCGAGCTCCCGTTTCTTGTCCCAGTTTCTGCCAACCTAGCAGTTCGAAAGCACGTAAAAAATGCAAGTAGAAAAATAGGGACCACCTTTGGTGGGAAAGTAACGGCGTTCCGTGCACCTTCGGCGTTTAGTCATGCCGGCCACATGACCACAGAGACATCTTCGACAGCACTGGCTCTTCGGCTTTGAAATGGAGATGAGCACCACCCCCTAGAGTTGGGAACGACTAGCACATATGTGCGAGGATACCTTTACCTTTATTGGTTTGCAAAACCTATTTCCTGTGTGGTCAATGGAGCATGAGTACCCGTTCTTAGTTATTCATGTATAGTGGAGGTCTTGTTGTTCCAGGCTCAGAACAACCTGGATTATATTTCTGAGCAGATGGTAGGCTTATTCAATGCAGCTTTAGTCAGATACAGTACATTTAGAAGCTGGCCTGACCATTAAGTAGAATGAAGTAGCTGTCTCAGGCAGCCAATTTGGTAGCATCATATTGCCTAGTAAATATTATTGTTATACTGCCTGGAGTGGAGGGGGGCGCTAGTGGAATTATTTTGCCTTACATACTAAAATAACCATGTTTGACTCAGAGCCATGGCCTTTGATGCTTCAGAAGACGCAAGCAAACGTCTTTCCAGCCTTGTTGATGGGGAAAAAAGAAAGCATTTCTGTCATAGGACTGTTGTTCTGGGAAAAAGTATTAGTAGCACTAATGTGTATTAGTTATAGTGCTAGCACAGTACTCTTCTTTTGAAAAATAGCAATTTCTGGAACTCATGAAATACCAAACAGCACAGAATTTTAAAAATTGGTCCTGGATATATGCTACTGCCAAGCATGAAGGTCCTTGCATGAGTAGGATACTCTTTTCCAATTCAGTCTGTGGAGGAACTCTCATTAAGTGGAAAATAGGGAAGATGCTGTTTGCACAAGTCCTTGTTTTATAATCAAGTATCTGAATGTTACTCTCCCAGGGTTTCTTTAAAGCCCCAGGAACCCCAGTCTTGAATGTCTACGGAGATTCTCAGTCATCCAGGTCATGGTTGTCCCAAAGGTGCTTCTTGGATGAGAAGCGAAACGTCGTCCAAGAAAAACCAGAAAGTCCAGTTGCCTCTTGAAAAAGCACATTTGGGACATCCAGTCTTGAATAGAGTCCTACAAAGAGAAGTTCAGCAAGGAAGGTGATGATCTTCTTTAGCCTTTCCATCAGCAAATCATTCTGCAATTTAGTCCCATTAATGACACTGAAAACAGAACTGGTAAGAGTATTGGGTGGGGATGAGGGTCCATTCCCATCACATAGCAGGGAGGTGGTTGAGAAGAAGGAATATGAAAAGCAATCATGGAACATGAGCTTCCCATGCACTGAGACTGCTATGCTAGCTGGGAATTCTGAGTACTGAAGCATTAAGGCAGCACAAACTCGAGAGAGGCTGCAGAACGAGAACAAGAGGCAAGGGAAGCAGAAGCTTATCCAAAACAAGAGGCTCGTGTGTTTGCTAACAACAAAGCATTGCTTGCATCTTATTTTCACAATAGTAAGTGGTAAAAGGCCAGCTTGCTTTTTCTTCAAAAGAATGGTGCGTTTGTGGAAAAAGTAGTTACCAAAGTGTTAGGCTAAATATTAAGGAAGAAACTCATGAATTCCTGCACTGAGCACCGTGTGGGATTCCGTGACTTTAAATGGCTCCTTCCAAATCAGGTCCCACAATTATGGGATGTTTAGCAGGCCTTTTTCTTACAATCATGCTCCCAGCTCATGGGTTGCATGAGCTGCTTGATCAAACAAAGGATCCCAGAGGAATGGCGGGGATCACATACTCTCCCACTGAAGTTATTTACATCAAAAGAGTACCTGAACAGAGCATATTTTTAATAATTGCAAAGTGGCCAGAGACCACTGCAATGACCCCCACATCAAGCGCAAGAGGACTTTGATTTGCAAAATGTTTGTGTTTATATAGAGCAGAAGTGTACAAGCTTCAGGACTTCAGGTGGCTCCAGAAAAACCTAGACGTAAGCTCTTTGAGTGCCAGAAAACTGCAACTCTGAATGTGATAAGCAATCTGTCACTTGTCCAAATCCCCAGACCTGACGAACGCAGAAACAAACAAGCTCTGGAATCGTTTGATATAGGTTTATTCAAGCCTGAGGCCTGGCACAAATGAGTACAAAGCAGTTCGTTGCAAAGTTGCAAAGTCATCGCTGGGAGGTACCGCCTCCCAGCGCTCTATATAGGCAGGGTCACGCCCCTCAGTTCCACTCATGCAACCAGCATCCAGCATTGGCATTCTCTTCCGCATTAGCAAAACAATCCACCATCTGGTGCATAAGTGACCAACCTCTGTCTGGCCTCTGACCGCTTCGCTGTTGCATCTGGCGCCAGCCAACTGGGTTCCAGAAAGCAGCCAGTCAGCTGTTTGGGGGGGTGAGAATACCGCCACCGCCCTCTCGCTTCCACAACTGCTGCGGCCAACACCGCCCCAGCTGGGCGCCTCATCACCACCTGGGTCATCTCCGCCACACGGCTGTTCCTGCCGCCGCCGCAGTTTCTGCCTTCCCCCCTCCCCCTCAGGTATGGCAAGCCGTTCGGGCGACTCCCCCTACCAGGGTCTCATCTGGAAGACAGTAAACATATATATGTTAATCACAGTTGTCCATGGGTGCTTGGTTTCCATCCCTCCCCCCTGGTTTGTGAGGATAGGTCTTTCGGATTAGTCGAGCGGCCCGCATATCCTTCTCTGCCACCCAGGTGGCCTCTGTCGAAGGGTACCCTTTCCACTGCACCATGTATTGTACTCGACCCCTGTGGACTCGGGAATCTAGTATTCGATCTATTTCATATTGATCATCGCCAATGGGTCCTGGCGGCTGTGGCAGGGTCTTGATTTGGGCGTCCTCTACTGGCTTTAGCAAACTGCTATGGGTGAATGCGTCCCAAAAGGCGAGACAGGTTCAACTCCACTGTGACCGGATTTATCACCCTCACTATGGGAAAAGGACCAAGAAACTTTGGGCCCAGTTTCTTACAGGGTATTTTCAACCAAAGGTATTTGGTTGAAAGATACACTTTCCATCTCACCTGGAATGGTTTGTGTGGGGCCCGCTTTTTGTCTGTTTGGGCTTTGTATGACTCGGCTGCTTTTGTTAGTGCTGTTTTGACGGTGCTCCATACGCCTTGTATGGTACCCATCTACTCAATGGGCCAGCAAGGGGAGGGAGATTCCTGCGGGTACTTGGGAATAGGCACAAAGTCTAACTCGTTGACCACCCGGAATGAAGTGAACCCGGTGCTATTATGAACCACGTTGTTGTATGCCACCTCTGCAAATGGCAGAAGATCTGCCCAATTGATCTGCTGGTAGGTGACATTAGGTCGCTCAACTGCCCCATTGGTACTTGGGTGGAAAGCTGAGCTAAGAACCTGAGAAGAACTGATCCTCTGGACAAACTCCCGCCAGAACTTTGCACCCCCAATCCAATATTATCTGCCAAGGCACCCTGTAGAGACGATAGAAATGGGTGATGAATAATTTGGCCAGTTTCCATACAGGCAGTAATCCGGAACATGGCACGAAATGGGCCTGTTTGAGAAGAGATCGATAATAGTCCATATAACAGTATGGCCGTTGTTCTCCGGCAGTTCCACAACAAAATCCATTGCTATGTCCTCCCAAGGCCGGGTCGGGTCTGCTACCGCCTGTAACAAACCAGGGGATTTCCCCACCCGATGCTTTGAAGCTGCAGATGGGACAGCTTTTCACATAGACTTCTGCACCTGCTTTCATCTGAGGCCACCAGAACTGACTTTTGGCGAGGTGTAGGGTCTTGAAGAACCTGAAACGGCTGGTCTATTTGATGTCATGGCGCCTGTGAAGCATCTTCTCCCGTAGCGTCAATAGGATGTATAGTTTATCGCCCTTGTTTATCTCCCTTCCATGCCAATCTGTCCCATTGGGTTAGTAACAGTTGATGCTCCAGGAACCATATATCTCCCCATAACGCATTCTGCATCTCCTGCGTTAGATCATCTGCAGCACTCTGCACATGAGCCGCCCATTGCGGATAAGGAGGCATTATGGCCTGGACCACTTCCTCCCAGAGGCTATTATATTGGGCATCCATGATAGGGCATCCACCATGAAGTTTTTTTCCCACCAGGATATATTTGATGGTAAAGCAGAACCGTTGGAAATATTGTGCCCACCAAATCTGTTTCAGGGACAAGCGACGTGGGCTTTGCAGGGCCTCAAGGTTCTTGTAGTCCGTCCAAACCTCGAAGGGTTCCTGGCACCCTCCAGGAAATGCCGCCATATTACCAATGCCCACCGAACCGCAAAGGCCGCCTTCTCCCAGATCGCCCACGCTCGCTCGGTCTCCGTCAATTTTCTGGACATGTATGCACAGGGTAGCAATTGCCCCTGTGCTTTTGTCTGCAGAAGAATGGCATCCACAGCCACATCACTGGCATCGGTCTGGATGATGAATGGCGATTCAGGGTCTGGATTTTGCAGTATGGGCTCCTTTGCGAACAGAGCCTTTAAAGCCTCGAAGGCCCGTTGACAGTCCATCGTCCATGGGAATGGCTGGCCAGGTTGGGGCTTAGCAGTAGTAGGCTTGGTCTTTAACAAATCAGTTAATGGCAAGACAACCTTGGCAAACGAGGGGATAAACTACCAATAAAAGTTTGCGAACCCTAGAAAACTCTGTAATTGTCAGCCAAGTTTTCAGGGCCTGCCACTCCATGACAGCTTGGACCTTACCTGGATCCATCTCCACTCCGGCGTCTGAGATGTGATACCCCAGGTAGTCCAGCCGGATCTGGTGAAACTCGCATTTGAAGAGCTTCACGTACAGGTTTGCTGCCAATAGTTTCTGCAGCACTTGCTGTACCAGCTGGGTATGCTCTGCCATGGTGGTGGTGTAGATCAAAATATCGTTCAGATACACCAGCACCCCACGGTATAGATGTTCATGCAATACATTGTTGATCAGTTGCATGAATACCGCAGGGGCTCCCTGTAGTCCAAATGACATTACTTGGAACAGATAACTCCCCAGGGGGCAGTTAAAAGCCATCTTCCATTCATCCCCCTGCTTCACTCTAACCCGGTAGTACGCCTCTCTCAGATCTAGTTTCGTAAAGATCCTATCCTTCGCTAAATGGGCCAACATGTCCTTCATCAGCGGAAGGGGGTACATATTTTTCATGCAAACCCCATTAATGCCATGGAAATCCACACTTAAATGCAAGGTCCTGTCCTTCTTCTCTTTAAAGAGTAACAGGAGCCGCGATCTTCGACCGTGCTGCTGGCTGTATGAATCCCCTGTAACCCGAGCTCGATGGCCACAACCTGGCTGATTAAGCACCAGCTACTGGCTCCCAGCACTCTATATAGGCAGGGCCACACCCCTCAGTCCCACCCACACAATCAGCATCCGGTGTTGGCATTCTCTTCCGCATTAGCAAAGCAATCCATCATCTGGTGCATAAGCGACAAGCCTCCATCCAGCCTCAGACCGCTTTGCCCCGCACGCTGTTGCATCCGGCGCTAGCTAGCTGGGTTCTGGAAAGCTGCCAGTCAGCTGGGGGGGGGTGAGAATGCTGCCACCACCCTCTTGCTTCTTCAATCGCTGCGGCTGACGCTGCCCCAGCCAGGCGCTCATCACCGCCCGGGTCATCGCTGCGCTGTGCGGATGTTCCGGCCGCCGTGGCAGTTTCTGCCTTCCCCCCTCACCCCCAGGTATGGCAAGCCAGTCGGGGCTTGACACAATCATATGAGCAACTAATGAATGATTTAATTAATCAATCATTTTTCAAACCTATCTTAGTTTTTCTACAGACTTTACTCAGGTTTTGGCTTTATTTATTTATATATTATTCCACCTTTTTTATCCTGCTATTTTGAGCGAGGCAGGCAACTCCTGCCTCAAAGGTTTTTAGGTTTAAAAAAAAAAAACTCAAGTAAAGAGTTTGTCCCAACTTCTGTGAAATGTGTCCTGTTTCAAAGAATCATTGTTTGCCACTAAAGTCATTTTGAGCTCTCAAAGCCTCAGAAGCTAATCTCCCAAAATTTTACTCCCCAGAGCACAACAAAGCATCACATTGATTCATATTTGTAATGCAAAGCTGCTCTATTCACCCAGCTCTCTTGGTTACTCAACCCATTTTTAGGTTCACATAACTCTAGGATTACCATATTTGGGCCTCTTCAGACATTAAGAAAGAAGCATTTCATTGTTGCGTGTTAATGGTAAAGCTTTTGGCAGGCTAAAGTTCTGTTAGCCCTAAAATGTACTGAACAATAGCCAAATGGACTGAGTGTCTAACAGGGGTGTCAAACCCACATTCACACTGGGCACACTCAGCCCGCCCCCCCCCAAAGGTCAAACACAACCCTGATGCAGCCCTCAATGAAATTGAGTTTGACACCCCTGGTCTATAACATGTTAAAACATAGAAAACAGAAAGGATACAATAATAACCAAGTTTAAGCATGTTGAGCAAATGTATTTCCTATGTTTTGAACTGATCTGGTTCAGCATCTTGCGTGAATGCACCCAATTTGTTGTCTTACTTTCACTAGTTTTGTTACCAAGAGCTATTTTTACAGCTATTCCCTTGCATCGCAGCAGTCAGTCCATGCTGACTAACAGTTCCTTCATCCTGGACCAACCAATCACAGTTATGTAACTACCATCACATCGATCCTCAATCTGTGTTAGTGATGCTTCACTAAAGTTTTCTCTCAGAATGGCTTGCAGCAACTAAAAATGAACTAGTCAGGCTTTTTAGATGACTATAAAAGTAAAAATACTTTCACATCAAGCTCGACTTCTGGTGACCGCATAGAAACAAAGAGCTTTCTTGGCTTCAGTACAGAAAAAGTTTGCTACTGCTCTTTTCTGAGAAGTCTATCAACACTCCAGTGAAGCCCTCATTCCTGGTATTTTTTTTATGGTCTCCCACAGAAGTGCTAAATTGTCATTATTTTTTGTAGCCTCTACGGTCAAATAGGCTTGTGGTATTATCTCAGCTGGATAATTTTTCTCTTGCATTTTTTGAATGAGAAACTCTGGAATGTAAGTTTATTTTTTACCATACTCAGTTAGTTGGCTTCCTTGTGATTGCCCATAGCAATCTGACTTCTAGGCAGGGGCGGGTTGCTTACTTACCGATACCGGTGGGCTGCATGCGCATCTTCACGTTTCGCGCGCACAACCCCTCACGCGATTTCGGCGAGATTTTGCTTCTGCGCATGTGCAGAAGCAAAATCTCACCGAAATCTTGCGAGGGGACGTGCGTGCGCGATTTCGGCAAGATTTTGCTTCTGTGCATGCGCGGAAGCAAAATCTCACCGAAATCTCACACACACGTGCGTCCCCTCGCGAGATTTCGGTGAGAAACCGAAGCATTCTTAAAAAAAGATGGTGACGCGCGCAACTGTCCGGTGAAGACGGCACCTGTGCAGTCGCATGCAAATTGCGTAATCTGTGGGTCCCTACCAAGGTGAGAAGAAGAGCCGAGGTGGCGCAGCGGTTAGAGTGGGGTACTGCAGGCCACTTTAGCTGATTGTGATTCGCAGGTCAGCAGTTCAAATCTCACTGGCTCAAGATTGACTCAGCCTTCCATCCTTCCGAGGGAGGTAAAATGAGGACCCAGATTGTTGGGGGCAATGTAAATATACATTGCTTACTGGTGTAAACCGCTTAGAGAGTGCTTGCACTGTGAGGCGGTATATAAATGTCACTAATAAATAAATAAATAAATAAACCCACCCCTGCTTCTAGGGTAATGTTTATCAACCTTGCTAAGTTTTAGATGTCTGGACTTCAATTCCCAGAATTCCCTAGCCAGCAACATTGAACAACCTAGAATGTTAAGTGGGCTGAAGGATACTATACGAAACTCAGGATTTCAGTATAGAAATTCCCAGTAATGAAGCTCTGAAATTCACTTGATGCTTTCATTTATTATTTGACTCAGCTGATGAATCTAAAACTTGCCTGATCATTTTTTTTCTCCATTAAAAAGGGAAAATAGAGCTCTTGCTATCATATCTTTTGAAACACTTCTGGTATCTATAAGCAGAGAAAATATAGTTCCATGGACCATCTGCCATGTGAGCTCTGGAGAGTTGCTTCTTTAATTAAATTTCAAAGAAGTGAAGAAATATTAAATCACACAAAAATTAGAGTTATATTTTAAAAGGAACTGGGGCCAGGAAAGAATTCTAAGAAATCTACATCAGAAGTGTAGGAATGACGAATGTTAACAGAATAACAGAGTTAGAAGGGACCTTGGTTGTCTTCTAGACCAATCGCCCCCTGCTCAGGCAGGAAACCCTATACCATTTCAGACAAATGATTTTAGATTTAGATTTATTATTAGAGTTGGAAGGGACCTTGTTGGTCATCTAGTCCAACCCCCTGCTCAAGCAGGAGTTCCTACATCATTTGAGACAGATGGCAGTCCAGTCTCCCCTTGAAGGTCGCAAGTGTTGGGGCTCTCACAACCTCCGCTGGCAAGCTGTTCCACTGGTTGATCGCTCTCACCGTCAGAAAGTTTCTCCTCACTTCCAGGTTGAATCTCTCCTTGGTCAGCTTCCATCCATTATTCCTTGTTTGGCTTTCTGGTGCCATAGAGAACAGCCTGACCCCCTCCTCTCTGTGGCATCCCCTCAAGTATTGGAACACTGCTATCATGTCACCCCTGGTCCTTCTCTTTGCCAGACTGGCCAAGCTCAGTTCCTGCAACCGCTCTTTGTATGTTTTATTTTCCAGACCCTTTATCATCCTGGTTGCTCTTCTGCACTTTCTCTAGGGTTTCAATGTGTTTTTTGTAGTGTGGTGACCAAAACTGGATGCAGTATTCTAGGTGTGGTCTGACTAAGGCTTTATAGAGTGGTACTAGTACCTCTCTAGTCCTTGATTGTATCCCTCTATTTATGCAACTCAGGACTGCGTTGGCCTTTTTGGCTGCTGCTGCACACTGCTGGCTCATATTTAGTTGGCTGTCTACCAAGACTCCAATATTCCTCTCGCAATCGCTGCTATTGAGTGTGGTTTCGCCCAGTTTGTATGTGTATTTTTGATTCTTCTTACCTAGGTGTAGAATTTTACTTTTCTCCGTGTTAAATTTCATTTTATTTGTTTGGGCCCAGTGTTCGAGTCTGTCGAGGTCCCTCTGGATTTTGAGTCTGTTCTCTGGGGTGTTTGCTACTCCCGCCAACTTGGTATCATCTGCAAATTTGGTTAGTTCTCCTGCTATTCCCTCATCTAGGTCATTTATGAAGATATTAAAGAGTACTGGGCCTAGGACGGAACCTTGTGGTACGCCACTGCTTACTTCTCTCCATGTGGACTTAGAGCCATTGAGGACTACTCGCTGGGTACGGTTGGTCAGCCAGTTGTTAATCCATCTGGTTGTGTAGCTGTCTATCCCGCTTTTTTCTAGTTTATGAAGAAGTAGGTTGTGGTCTACTTTGTCAATCTCTTGTCCAATCTCTTCTTGAAAACTTCCAGTGTTGGACCATTCACAACTTATGGAGACAAGTTGTTCCACTGATTAATTATTCTAACTTTCAGGAAAGTTCTCCTTTGTTCTAGGTTGTTTCTCTCAATTAGTTTCCATCCATTGCTTCTTGTCCTGCCCTCAGGTGCTTTGGAGAATAGTTTGACACCCTCGTCTTTGTGGCAGCCCCTTAGATATTGGAACACTGCTATCATGTCACCCCTTTCCTTCTTTTCATTAAACTCGACATACCCAATTCCAGCAACTGTTCTTTGTATGTTTTAGCCTACAGTCCCTTATTAATCATCTTTGTTGCTCTTCTATGCACTTTTTCTAGTGTCTCAACATCCTTTTTACACAGAAGCGACCAAAGCTGGATGCAGTATTCCAAATGTGCTTTTACCAAGGCATTATAAAGTGGTATTAACACTTCACGTGATCTTGATTCTATCCCTCTGTTAATGCAGCCTAGGACTGTATTGGCTTTTTTGGCAGCTGCCGTACACTGCTGGCTCATATTGCGTATTTGGAAATAAAACTAACAAATGGGACAATAACCGGAGCTGTTACTTGCCAAAAGCCACAGCCTTTCTACCAGCTTTTATTGCAATGAAAAACATATGGATGGCACATGGAATCTGATTGAAATCTATGGTCTCCTGATAGAAGGTGCTAGAATTCAACGGAGCATTCTTTTATGAAGGCATCTGTAAGATTTCACTTCACAAGCACAACATGATACCTTGCATTTACTTGGAGTGGTGGAAATGCACATTGAGCCACAGAGATTGATCATATTTATGTTTAATTTAGATCAGAGAGATGTATTTAAATTTAATTTGGATTGGAATTACATTATCTGGTGGGGTGAATCCTTCCATTCCACCATGATTTCAGTGGCAAGGCTTTTAGCAAGAGATCTTACAAAGTTCCATCTTAAATTGGAAAGTAAAATACACTTGCAATTCAAAAGGGTTTAGGGAGTGGATTAACATCTGCTAATCCTGATAATACTGTTATGTTGACCATTCAAAGTGAGGATGGGGAAAAATGCAGATTGAAAGAGATAAAACCACATCTGTACAATAAAAATATTAAAACCAAAGATATTAAAATTTTAAAAAACCTTGTACCATAACTAAGCTTAGCTCACTCTGTCCTAGAGCTTGGTGTGTGTGTGGGGGGGGGAGCCAGGTTGTGAGTGCTTTTCAGGAAGTTTAATATTGTGGGGACCTGCCAAATTTCAGGGGAATGGGTGCTTCATACTGTGGTGGTTGCCATGTAAAAGGCAACTTCCCAGATCCCATAGAGAGCAACACTTATGGAAAGAGACTTGAATAGGCCCATCCTATTCAATCTGGTAGAATGGGCAGATGTTCTTAGGGAGAGGCAGTTGCACACATAACCTGACCCCATGTCATATAGGGCATAAAAAGTAATAAACAGCACTTTGAATTGCATCTGGAAGGAAACTGGGATCCAGTGCAACTTGCGCAACAAGGATGTAACATGGGTAAACCTAGGGATATCATCAATCACTGCATGTGCTGCCGCATTGTAGATCACTTGTAATTTCCAAATGGTCTTCAATGGCAGCTCCTTGTAGTGTGTGTTGCAGAAATACAAGTGGGAAGTGACTAAAGCATGAATAACTCTGAGCAAGGCTTCCCGGTACAGGAAAGGGTGAAATTGGCACACATGACAAAGCTGAGCACAGGCCCTGCTAGCCAGAGCTGCCACCTAATACCTTGAGCAAGAGCTGTGAGTCCAGGAGGACTCCCAAATTGCTCACCAGCTTAGTCCAGGGGATGGCCTCCTCATCCAGAGTCAAAGATGACACATGACCTGGGCTTGGGGGGAACCAAAGATCCAGGGCCACAAACACACACACACACACACACACACACACACACACACACACACACACACACACACACACACACACACACACACACACAGCTATTAATTAATTTGTATACACAGTGGATGAGTACCAAATTTAGTCCTAGACCTAAGGCACTCATCAAGACTGATGGCAGCACCTGGCTTCCTTTATCTAAAAGCTAACCAGTGAACTCAGTTAATGCTTAGATAGAAGACCACCAGGAAATATCTGCAAAAAACATCCAGGAAAATGTCAGTGGCAACCCACATCAATATTATTGCCACAAGAGGTACATGAATGGGCCCTTGAAGTGAGCAGAAAGAAAGCTTGATTCAAAGAAGGTGTTTTCCTTTTTTTTTACAGTAGATCCATTAAAATGAAGGTTCACAGAATATTAAAAAAATATTCAAATATTTTGGAAAAAGCCTCCAAAAAAGTAACTAAAGACTGAAAATCCTCACTGATTGTCAAACATTAGAGAAGAAAAATGGAAAAGAACATGAGCATTTGAGTGTGATGTGTGTGTGAAAAAGGGAAGACAGTGGCCACAACTAAGCAATTGAAGCATCGCTGTCCCCCTTTTTTATAGGTATTGAATAATGTACAGTCACAGAAACCATCTTGATTTTTTGATCCTTCCCCACAGATCCCTTGGAATAGAGTACTCTGATAAAAGCAGATCTGGCTGAAACATTAACAAGAGCATTCTACAACTGCTGCATTTAATTGAAAGTTCCATCTGTAGCAAATTAAAATCAATCATAAATAGGTAGTAGCCATAACCTTCATTTTATGCCAACTCTTATTTGCTGTCCCCCAAGAATCCCCTTAAACTACATGACATTTACTTGTGAACATCTAGATAGAAATGCATAAGCACCTTCGGGATCAGAAATATTAGAAATTTGGCTCTGCTGGGGCATGAGCAAAATAAACCTGCTGAGTAGACATCTATAGATGACCTAGTTCTGAAAGCATCTGCCCCAGGATAAGGCTGGATGGGGGAATAACCATATGCATCCCCCTTTCTCTTCCAAGGGGGAGGAGGAAATGATACCATTGGGATTATGGGTCAGTAAGCTTAATAGCCATCTGTTGTCAGGGAAAGGAGATTAAACTCATGGGAGACAGTGACTTTCCTCTCCTTTCCAGCAGAAGGACCAGTTACAGCCTTCCAAACTCTTGTATGGAACTTAAATACATTGGGTAATCTCCTTCACCAAATTCCAAATCTTTCAGACACAACCAATCCTTCTAAAACACTGTTCCAGAGGATCATCTTCGGTATGTAGTGGGAAACAACTCATTTGATTGCTTATTTGTACCCAGACTATCATTAAGTGTTGTACCTTATGATTCTTGATGAACGTATTTTTTTAATGTACACTGAGAGCATATGCACCAAGACAAATTCCTTGTGTGTCCAATCACACTTGGCCAATAAAATTTTTTATTCTATTCTATTCTGTTCTATTCTATTCTATTCTATTCTATTCTATTCTATTCTATTCTATTCTATTCTATTCTATTCTATTCTATTCTATTCTATTCTATTCTATTCTATTCTACTCTACTCTACTCTACTCTACTCTACTCTACTCTACTCTACTCTACTCTACTCTACTCTACTCTACTCTATTTAGATAGTTCTGCCTGCCCACACTGGTGTCTTGTCAAATTCAATGGTGAAAAAAGTAAGGTTCTACATTTAGGCAAGAAAAACAAAATGCACAGGTACAGTACAGTATATGTGGTACCTTACTCAACAGTAGTAACTGTGAGAGGGATCTTGGAGTCCTAGTGGACAACCATTTAGATATGAGACAGCAGTGTGCAGCAGCTGCCAAAAAAGCCAACACAGTTCTAGGCTGCATTAACAGAGGGATAGAATCATGATCACGTGAAGTGTTAATACCACTTTACAATGCCTTGGTAAGGCCACACTTGGAATACTGCATTCAGTTTTGGTCGCCACGATGTAAAAAGGATGTTGAGACTCTAGAAAGAGTGCAGAGAAGAGCAACAAAGATGATTAGGAGACTGGAGACTAAAACATATGAAGAACGGTTGCAGGAACTGGGTATGTCTACTTTAATGAAAAGAAGGACTAGGGGAGACAGGATAGCAGTGTTCCAAAATCTCAGCGGTTGCCACAAAGAAGAGGGAGTCAAACTATTCTCCAAAGCACCTGAGGGTAGGACAAGAAGCAATGGGTGGAAACTAATCAAGGAGAGAAGCAACTTAGAACTAAGGAGAAATTTCCTGACAGTTAGAACAATTAATCAGTGGAACAACTTGCCTCCAGAAGTTGTGAATGCTCCAACACTGGAAGTTTTTAAGAAGATGTTGGATAACCATTTGTCTGAAGTGGTGTAGGGTTTCCTGCCTAAGCAGGGGGTTGGACTAGAAGACCTCCAGGGTGCCTTCCAACTCTGTTATTCTATAATAATTTATTTTATTTATTTATTTATTTTAATAAAATTTATATGCCGCCCAACTCCCAAAGGGACTCTAATAATAACAGCAGAGTTGGAAGGGACCTTGGAGGTCTTCTAGTCCAACCCCCTGCTTAGGCAGGAAAGTCTAGAGTCCTTCAGAAGTTGGGCAGCATACAAATGCAATAAATAAAATAAATAAATAAATAAAATCCCTCACGGTTATTACTGTTGAGCAAGGTACCACATATACTGTACCTGTGCATTTTGTTTTTCTTGCCTAAATGTAGAACCTTACTTTTTTCACCATTGAATTTCATTTTGTTTGATAGCGCCCAATGAAATTCAATGGTGAAAAAAGTAAGGTTCTACATTTAGGCAAGAAAAACAAAATGCACAGGTATATTCTATTCTATTCTATAATTTCATTCCTCCTTGTCACAAATTTATGTGAGCATCACTTCCCTCTCCCCAGTCAGGAATTGATCAGACTTGTGAGGTGGGGGGAAAAACTTATTCTAAGTAAATTTTTCTGGATATAAGAGTGGAGTGTCTCTCTTAACTTTAACTGAAAAGGTGTATCTAATTAGTAGCAATACTAATTGTGGCTTACGACCAAAATTGAGACCGGAACTTCCAGCATTAAGAATGTGGTAATTAAGTGAGTCATGCCCAGTTGTACTTTTTTTTGTGGTGGTTAATCACTTGGTTATTAAGTGAATCCAGCTCCACCCATTGTCTTTGTCAAAAGCTGGCTGGGAAAGTTGCAAATGACAATCACGTGACACCCCAGGATGCTGCACCATCACAAATACATACAGGTTACCAAGCACCTGGATTGTGATCACCTGACTGTGGGGATGCTGCAACAGTCATAAGTGCGGGAACCAATCATAAGTCCTTTTTTAAAAGAGCTGTTGTAACTTTGAACAACTGTTAAACAAATGGTCGTACATGGAGGACTACATGTACTGATAGCAAAAAAGAAAGAGTTGCAGCCAATACAAATACTTTTTCTTTATTCACCTACTTTCCTAGCTCACTTTTATTTTACTGTCGTTATCCTTAATTCCTACCTCATCTGGTAATTTTGAATGTATTCGATTATCTATTGGACAGGACAAAAATGTAAAACAGATAACTGTAATTCTAAATGATCAAATGGCTGTCGGTGCTTATGCCCAATACACTCTGAAATCCTCTGTTAAACTTTATCAGAAAGATGATATTAATTTATATACAAAATGTTCTCATATTACTTGATTGTACTAGACAATAAACAGGCCAGGTTTAAAATCTAACACCAATATATACTGCAAAGTTTCTTAGTGTGTAAGAAAATGGAAATGCAAGATATCGTCTCATTCACTTTATCAACTGCACTAAAAGTATATGAGTGCAAAAGTTGATATCACCCAGGAAAACATCTATTACTTATTATATAAGCAACAAAAAAAATGACAAAAGCTGAACTGGCTACTGGAGAACTAAACTGTATAGTACAATTTTCTTCACCTTGGTACCTTCAGAAAAGTGGGGATTGCAGTTCTCACATTTCCTAGCTAGCCTAATTGAATCCCAATATATTTGCAGGCTCTCAGGCTGCAGAAAGGTATTTGGTGCATAATTTAGACAGGAAATCAATTTCTTAATTTTATTTTGATTACACTTCCATATTTTTGCACTTGAAAAATGGGGAGAAAAAACTAGGAAATAATATTTGGCAAAGAGATATAAAGGGTAAGATAACCTGTGTTCCGAAGTTGTTATTACATGATACCAAGGAGAGGGAGGGAGGGGGAGAGAGAAAGAGACTTTTCTGTTTAGCATTTTAAGATCTGCCCGAAAACTACACAGCTTGTAGGAATCTTGGTATCAGTGTAGTAACAACTTTTGGGGAATGGAGCTTATCTTAAATATTTACATAATGATTCCTTATCAAGACTAACAGTAACACCCAAGTGGCTGGAATTCTGTACACATTTTCCTGACAGTTCATTGTGTTGAACTTATTGCTGCTTTTTCTGACTGCATAATATGAATGTACAGAAACTTAAGTTTTAAGAAAAGTAATTCAGTTAGTAGAAATCCAGTCTCTTACGTTTGGTAAGAAATGAAACCCATCTTGAAAAAAGGGTTAATTTTTAAACAGAGACAAGAATGAATTATATCAAAGAAACAGAAGGCCGTATCCAGCATTTTAATTTTTAAAAAAATTATTGATCTATTCTGTATTGAGTAGGCAACATTTTTGGCAGAGGGCGTATTTTGAATTTTGTGAAAATGCATTAGGCAAACAGGTAGTTATCAAATTACAACCACAATTGAACCCAAAATTATTGTTCCTAAGTGAGACAAATGTTAAGTGAGTTTTGCCCCATTTTACGACCTTTCTTACCATAGTTGTTAAGTGAATCACTGCAGTTTTTAAGTTAGTAATACTGTTGTTAAGTGAATCTAGCTTCCCCATTGACTTTGCTTGTCAGAAGGTCTCAAAAGGTGATCACATGATCCCGGGACATTGCAACCATCATAAATATAACACAGTTGTCAACCATCTGAATTTTGATCACATGATGGTGGGAATGCTGCAACAATCATAAGTGTGAAAAACGATCGTCAGTCATTTTCAGTGCTGTTGTAACTTTGAACAGTCACTAAATGAACTGTTGTAAATCAAGGACTACCTGTACTTATAAAACAGTTGCTATGTGAGAATTATCTAGTCACAAAATAATTATGCTAGAAATGTGGCCACTTACATCTCTACATTTATCAGAAAGTAAACTAACCTCTCAGCATGCTCTCTAGCTTCCCAACACTTATAGCTCCCCAAAACAAATCATTGCAAGAAATAAATATAAGGCTAGCAGGTGGCACTCTGGTTTACAATGAGCCACCTTTCTATTTAACTTTGTTTAAAAAATCTTTTAAAAGTTAGACTGACTATGAGCCTGATGAGGACCAAAGAAAGTGCTGCGTATGATATGCTGTGGACACCGCATTATCTATTTTTGTTCTATATAATCTGACTCTAATGCTTTTAAGACCTTGCCATCACCTCATTCAGTTGATAGAGCAACCAAATTCTATCCATTACGGTACTCTTGCGCTCTGGAAGATGACATCAATACCAGCTCTAAAAAAAAGTGCTAGCACTATGTTCTTCTGGTTTTCTCCTCTACTGCATTATTGGAAATTTCATAATTTCAATGGGTTGTACATTGATTTGAACATTTCAAGCCACAGCTAATTTCTTTTCTGAGTTCTGTTTTACGAGGCTCAGGCTTTCCAAAATTACGGTATCCTGTTAGATAAGAACATAGGCTGGGAAAAGAATGATACAGAAAGAAGCAGATAGGTCTTGTTTTGGTAATCAGCCAAGTCAGAGTTTTTAAATCAAAAATATTTTTAGAATGAAAACTTTTTAGTAGAAATCTCAGAGCAGAATGGCCACTAATGTTGCCAAGGAAAACTTTACAAAACATACCTAAGAATACTCATAAGGTCATCATCACTATGTGCTTATGATCTTTGTGGAATTCATCAGCTTCTATTCAGATAGGACAGTTAATGCAAAAAAAAAATAGCTTCACCCCTCACTTTGGTATCTCTACTCAACTGTATTTCTTATATCAAGTTATAGACCAGTGATGGCGAACCTTTTTTGGTTCGCGTGCCAAAAGGGGGGGGGGATGCGGGGATCACGTGTGTGCGTGCCCACACTCCTAATTCCATGCACCCCCGCACATGCACGCATGACCTCCCTGCTCCCAGCATGCAATGGCATGCCCATTTTTCGCTCTCCCCAGGCTCCAGAGCCTTTCTAGGAGCCTGGGGAGGGTGAAAACGGCCTTCCCCACCCCCTCTGGAGGCTGGAAACAGCCTGTTTCCCGACTCCCAGTGGGCCAAGAAGGCCCAAAAATCAGCCGGCTGGTGCACACATGCACGCCGGACCTGAGCTCGCGTGCCCACCGATATGGCTCCGCGTGCCACTTGTGGCACCCGTGCCATAGGTTCGCCATCACGGTTATAGACTTTACAATCTTTGTCTATAGCAGGTAGATATTTTTCTTAAAATGAGATGGATTTAAGAGACTGCCATCAAACATAGCTGATAGCTGAATTCCATGAGTAATGTCACAGAAATTCTATTCTACATTTTACAGTTTACAATTGCAGTTTATCTTTGAGATACCTGGTGTGTCCAAATCCATCATTTGTAATTTCATGGATACAGATGAACATCTGAATACTTTCCTAGTCCATACAGCTGCAGAGGAAAACTTAAAATGTTTATACTTTTATTTTATTACACAAGTGGTTTTACTTTAGTATAGCAATTAATATATTACCAGATCTCTTAGCATTATTAGTTCATCTACTATTTTAGACATCTTGGAATCACGTGTGATCATGTGCTATAAAAACAGATGGCAGCCAGATCAGATGAATAGAGCGCATGATGCTTGGTATAGATCAGTGTTTCCCAACCTTGGCAACTTGAAGATGTCTGGACTTCAACTCCCAGAATTCCCCAGCCAGCATTCGCTGGCTGGGGAATTCTGGGAGTTGAAGTCCAGACATCTTCAAGTTGCCAAGATTGGGAAGCACTGGTATAGATGAAGCCATACATGTAAAAAATGTTGACATTTCAGCAAAACCTAGACTATTTGAATGTGGCTGCATTTTAGAAGTTACACTTCAGACTTTCACAATCTGTTATCTTTCAGATGTGCTAGAATTTGACTCTAATAATTCTCAGCCAGAATATCAAAATCAAAAACATCTGCTTAAATTATTTAATCAATGCAGAGATGAAAACAAGGTCTTTCAGTTCAGGAATGCATTCTTACTGATTAAATAATATTCAGCGTAACAATGACATCTCAAAATAAATACGTCTGTTGTTCCCCTGCCTTTCTCTCACACAGAGTCATGATTTCAGGCCTTGTACTGTTTAAATGTAAAATAACTTTTTAAATTCCCGATGAAGATAAGAAGACATAGTGACAGTATGTGATTAGGGAATGCCCATGGAAATCTCAGACACTGAAAGGGATGCTGAATAAGATTTAAGTGGAATAGGATTTTAGAGTCACAGCTATTTCTGTGTGCCATTGAAAGTATTCCAAATAATAGAACGTAAGTTATTTTCTGATTCAGAGCAGGTTATAGTTTATACTAAGTTTTATAAACTGTGTGTGTGCATAAATTTCAAATTACCCCTATTCCATGACTTGTCACGGATAGACAACTTTATTAAAAGAATTCTATTTCAGCTAAGGTGGAAGGACACAAATAGAAGCATAATTTGCACTTTGATATTAATTGTGGCAATGTCACATTTTAAACCAGCCATGATTAATTATATCCAAATTTCCACACCCACACACCCCTTCCACTAGCTTTCTGAAAATCCCATATTTGCAGAGATCCCATTTTAGCAATGCATTTAAGATTTGACTTGCCAGCCACTCTCATTAAATTATGCTTGCTAAAATATGAACTGAAATATGAACTACCCTGCAAAGCTATCCGTAATGAAGATGAGTTGATCTTGATGTCAATCCTCCTCAGCCTTCCACTTGTCTTTTACTTGATACCTCTGCCAAACCTCCTTGTCCAGCCATACCAAAATAAAAAAAAGGTGACATTGCTCCCGGCAGGCCTTTGCCATCAAATTATCAAAAGGCCCAGGCCCAAACTCCAGCACTCCAAAACGTGACAGCCCATCCACCCAGGTCAAAAGAGGACAGCTTCAGCATGCGTAGGTGGTGAGAGGGAGGAGGGAGATTGGAAAGGGCTGGCCTTGGTGACGTCACAATGTCATATGCAAATGATTAGATCGTCAACACAGGCTTTTAGTCCCAGGCAGCCAATGGCAACAGAAACCAGTTTTTAATCTTATTCCGTTGACGAAGAAGCGAATAACAAAAGAAGACCGCAAGAGAAGGCAACGGGGATGCGAGAAAGAGGAGAAATCAGAGTGACATTCACGAAATTACGCGTTTGTTCTTTCTTTCTTTTTCTTTCCCCTTCGGAACTGGATCTAGAAAGTTGTCATTTAACATGATTCCCCCCCCCCCACCTCTTTTCCTCTTTAAAGAGAAAAAGACACCCATTCTGCTTTATTGTATCTGACGTAGTGGGCTTTAATTCAGAAGCTGATGTCACTCAACAGTCAAGTCCTTTCGGAAAACGCAAGGCCCTGCCTGGTCTTACCCAATGCTACATGCCAGGGATCTCAAAAGAAGGAGTTCCAGATTCCTTTCTTTCCAACTCTCCGCCTTACCCAAGCTCATCCAAGGACGCGCCTGAAAACCAGGTTGATACCGTGTACTTCTTTTAAACCCCGAGGCGGTCCGATCGGTCCCTTCGCCCAGCTCCACACAAGGTGACATCGCCAGCGAAGCGAAACAAACGGAAGGAAGAGACCGAGCAAACCGGGCCAACACCCGCGTTACATCTAGCTGGGCATTAGCTGTAGGGACCCATCCCACCTCCCCACCTAGCGAGGGCGAGCCGGACGGATTGCGGTGCGTAATCCCTCCCTGGCAGAGCTGCGGGTAACCTGGCGCTCAAGGCTTATAACTGAACGCAAAGTCCCCGCTCTGAGATCTGCAGCTAATTTACGAGGAACCCTTCCCAATCCGCCAGCGCCTGCTATGACCTCAATGAGAGGGAGAAGCGAGCCTCCGCACCAACAAGGCGAGGGGTGGGTTCCCCCCCCCCGTCTTCCCTTCCTCTTCTCTGCATCTTCCCTTCCTTCTCTCCCCGAATTTTAGTCGTTTCTGCGGGTTGGCTGCGCCTCTTCCTGACGGTTCCTCCAAAGAAAGTCAAAGACAAAAGGCTCTTTTTGCACCAGCGGTCGAGGAAGCCAGTCAGCGGCTCAAATCCCGAGCTCCTCGCGGGCTCCTTCTGACATTTCCCCCCACCCCACCCCGGCAGCCTTTTGTTTAATAGCGATTCCTTTCCCGAATGAACTAACACTATTCATTGAGAAGTGTTATGAAGCGGTTTATCAGCGCACCTGTTTTTAAACCCGCCCTGAGTCCCTCGGGAGTGGGGCGGCATATAAGAAACCATAAATAAATAAATAAACCTGGGGTGTCTCGCAAACCTTAACACTAATATGATACGCGCGCACACACATCCGTTTTTACCCGCAAGTGGTTTAAAGTAAACAAGATACCACCAATAGCCCCTCCGCCCGACCCCCCCCCCCCAGCGCCATACCTAACGAGTCTGGTTTCTCAACTCAAAACAAAGATCTTGATGTATTCTGTTACCGCCGAAGAAGGCTGCTTGGTCTCTCCCTGCTAAGCAGAAGATGAACCCACAGCGCGTCCATAACAACATACTAAGAAATAACGAAGCACCAAGGCGCAAAGATGTACTGCCAAATACAAAGGACAATTAAAAATGTCCCCCCAGAAAGAAAATCGGTATCAAAACTGAATGCCAAACGCTACTGCGAAAAAGAAAATATGCAGTGCTGAACCAAAGAAACAGAAAACAAAGAAACAAAGACCCGAGCAACATCTACAGCATACAGTATCTATCGCAGGTGGTTTCTTTCCCACAAAGAGAGGATCCCCCAGTTTAAAAATAAACTGTCGGAGAGCATCACTTACCTTCACTTGCCTTTTAATGTCATCAACTGTTTTGTAAATCACGCCACAAGCACACACATATAAAAAAAACCTACAAGTTTTTTTTAAAAAGCACCAGCTTTAGGCGAAGTCTGTGAGGTAGTTTTAATTGAAATCAACAACTAAGGTTCATAACAGAACTGAGGATTGTTTTGTTTTTTAAAAGAGACCCCACCGGGGAAAAAAATTAAACATTAGCAAGAAAAGGAGATGGTTGCGGCGGTAATTGTCAATTGTGTCTCTGATCTTCTCAGAAGATATGCAACACTGCAAACTGCATGCAGATGCCCTTGCATCCGGACTCTCTCTCCCTCCCCAAATGTAGTTTTCGTATTATTATTTTCCGCTTATTGCTGAATCCCCAGTTGATCTTGGCTCAGAAATTGGAACGTTCAAACAGCTGATTGTGGCGTCACAAAGGAGCCCGCCCGCCGCCGGAATGGTAACCGCTCGCACCAGCCAATAAGAGACGGCCAACGGCTGAAAGGCGGGGCTTTTTGTGCCTCGGTGGGGGGAGTTCTGAGGCTCCACGTGAGTGTGGAGACCCGTGGTGGAAAGAAGGGCTGGGCTTGCGACGCGGTGGTAGAGGTAGGTCTCTAATACAAAGTAGATCCGTGTGGTCAATTCCTCCGAGGGATCTGTGAGGCAGGCGGGGCAAGAACCGAAAACGGGGGGGGGGGGCACCCCTCTTATGGGATCGCTTTAGAATCCGGTGAAATAAAGAACTTTTTCTGTATCTGCCCCTTCGGCTCCTGAGGTCTCAGTGAGGATCTTAAAAAAACTGCTCAGTTCGAGTTCAGATTTCCAAGGGATCACCCTGTCAAAAAAACAAAAACAGAGACCCGTAGAAGTGATATTTGTAATAATGTTAGGCAATCACGTTATGTTACCTAATGTGTGTCTGCCACCATCCACGAATTCACAGTAGTTGTTACACTTGTTTTTGCATAAGAATTGTGTGGTTACATATCCTGCATTTCCTTCCCATTCTTAGACATGCACACTAACATTGGTTTTTTTTTTGTCTTTTTCTCCACGCGTATCTGCCAAATGAGATGGTGTTTTGCCCATTTTGAAGTAGGCCCTTGACTTAAAAGGTTTAGGGTAAAGTATGGTTTATTTTAGATCTTTCTCTTTTTACATAAGAGTGGCATTCAGTTGAAACATAAACAAGTTGTTTTACAGTTTTATTTTAATCACTCAATCTTTAGTTATGGTCACAGACCAGGATACAGTTTTAGTTTAAAGATGGCAACCCCTTCAAATTAAATAGAAGCAAAGGCGTTTATAGTAAAGTTGAAGGACACTATGAAAATGTATACAGTACTGTGTGTACCTACGAAGTATGTGTGAGAAGTACTCTTGAGTGTGGCTTCTCTCTAAAACCTTCAGATAAGCAGATACTTTTAAAAGATCCTGTAACATAACCTGGTGCCTTTTGCTATGCTGCAAGTTGGTAAGGTTAAAATTTATATAATCTATTGGAGGGCACTAGATTTATTTAAAAAGTAAGCCAGTTTTAGTTCCAATAATGATTAATTCTGCCTTAATCTATATCTTTTTAACAAATCAGACAAGATACTAAGAAATAGAATTATATAACCCTACATTATAATCTTACCAGGGATGGGTTCCGGATTCTGCTACTGCCGGTTTGCTCAGGGATGCGCTGCGCGGGTGCGGGTGCTTCGTGTGCCGTGCGCACACCGCAGGCGCTGTGTGTGCTTCGCGCATGCGCAGTACTAAAACCCTGCGCATGCGCAGAAGCAAAAAACAAGATGGCGCTGATGGCGCCGCCGAGAGAACCAGTTCAGGGGCGTGGCACCCCTGGGTCACTGCCGATTCCAGCGACCCAGGCTGCCAAGTTACTAACGGTTCTATAGAACCAGTCCGAACTGGTAGGAACCAACCTCTGAATCTTACATCATATCACTAGGATATAGAGATGCTATATTTATTTAAAAAACCTCTCTTGAGGCATTTTTAAGCACATGTTTACATTCTTGCCTTCTTGACTCCTAAGTCTATCCAAAGGAGCTCAGAGCTGACCTTTGGCCATCTGCACTTCTTTTTTTTCTTTTTTTAATAATTTTTATTGAACATTTTCAACATTAAAAACACAAAACACAAAATCACACAAAACAAAACAAAATCTCTCATTACAGTGAATTTGTATCGGTATCACTAATATGCACTTCTATTGACTTCAAAACACAGAATAAGCAGAAAATGCCACAGGCTAGCCGGTACTCTGTCTTGCATCAGTATGTGCCTTCAAAAAATGTTTTACTATTGATACCTTGATAGAATGACTGTAGGTTCCAAAGTTACCCCCCAAAAAAAACCCCAACAAAAAAAAAACCAAACCCAAACTCCACACAACTGGAAAGAGAAGAAATTGCTAATATACCTGTCCCATCATGCTTTTTGTTCACGTTGTGTACTTTTGTTCAGTTGATTGTAAAAATAACAAAAATGACCATTAGCAAGAAGGAAAGCAGAAACCTGCCCAGAGAGGATAGTGAATAAGAGCTTGGTACATGCTACTGCAGCAATTGGTAGAGGGGAGATACCTTCTAAATCAGAAGTGTCAAACTCAAGGCCCGCAAGCTGGATCCGGCCCGCAGGGTGTTTAGATCTGGCCCGCGGGGCCATCCTAGAAACAGCGAAGGACTGGCCCGCATTGCCTCTGCCAATGAAAACGGAGCTCAGGAGAGCCGCGGGCAGCCCTCCTGAGCTGTATTTTCGCTGGCAGAGGATTCAGACCACCACAGGCACCCCCAACCAGAGTGACGTTGAGCTGGCCACGCCCACCCTTTCCATGCCCGCTGGCCCCCCTGAGGTTAAACACAACCCTGATGCGGCCCTCAAATGAAATCAGGTTTGACACCCCTGTTCTAAATGAATAGAATCTGAAGTAATAAAGATGCTGCTTTGAATCTGGGAGGCAGAGAGAGGGAAGAATTCCCAGTGGTACTCAGTTTATCCCAGAGGTCTTCAAATTTGGCAACTTTAAGACTTGTGGACTTCAACTCCCAGAATTCTCCCAGAATAGCTGGCTGGAGAATTCTGGGAGTTGAAATCCACAAGTCTTAAAGTTGCCATGTTTGGGGACCCCTGGTTTATCCTGTATTTAAAAATCCGGGGTTTCTGTTTCTGTGTTGTGAGATTCTTCAAAGATCAAACATTGCCAAATGCATTTTCCTTTCTGTATGGTGATCTTTCTGTTACATGAGCCTTAGGATCCCTGCCTCCACTCCATGGTCCAACAGGTTTCACAGCTTTTCAAATCTTTGATTTTATTTGCACTGTGCAGTGGTAAACTCTAAATCTCTCTTACATTAGTTCTCCCCATCACCTCCTCCCACAAAATGAGACATACTTCAAAATATTAATGATCATGCGAACAAATCATACCCAAAACATTTGCTCATAAGCTGCTCCTTAAAGGGCTGGAGCCGTCCAGTAGACTTACTGTACTGTGACATGTTTAGATAAAGTGACTTCTATTTCACAAGTCCTTTAGCCTTTGAGGTGCCTAAGAGGTTCTTTATTGCTTTTGTTATAGCAAATTAATCTAGCTGTGTCACGATGTGAATATTGCCAGTTGAGCACCTCTGCAATATTTCTAGGTTTATTGTATTTTCTAATCAAGCAGACATGTGATATGTTTTACTGTGCATGTGTGCATTCCAGGAGTCTCCTCCTTCTTCTCCTGTGAGCCTCGCCCGAGGCAGACGTGAATTCTTAGCTGAGAAAATGTAGCTTATTAAGGTTTATATTTTGTTACTTTTATACTGAAATAAATATTTTGCTAATTAGAATTAAATCTCGGTTTTATTTTCTAAGTAAGAATGACTTCAAGGAAGCAAGATCCTATATCACCTCTTGATGGGAATAATTTCCTATCCGTCAAGCTGCCTGCATCGAAATGTTGGGAATTGTCCTGTCTGGTGAAGTGGGGTTCTTATCATAGTCATACTGAATGTGGTTTTAGTTGAGGAGCCACAAACTAAAGGAAGAGCTAAAAAAGTTTCAGCTTGTTGGCTAAAATTATAATATAAAAATTACTAAATGAATAAATTGCCGTGTTATAGAGACAAGTCTAAGAATCTTTCCCCACTTGCATTAACCGCAGCAGAAAAATGCCCTTGGCAACAGTTTTGTTTTCTGTTATGTCCTCATAACATGGCCTTCATCTTATTCTCAGGCCATAAATGAGATGGCCTTAGCTTGTCCTTAGATGTACCAGATTAATATTTTCCTCTTTCTTCCAGTGCTCTCCAAGGGCAGCCTCAAGGTTGGCCAGATCTCTTAGGCTTGGTCATCTTTATTTTGGAGGGAGGTCAGGTGACTGAAGTGATTTGAAGCAGCAGCAAATGGGGATCTGCAATAGGAACAAATAAAGTTATGCAGGCAGTGTTTAATGTCTACTTAAGGATGAGTGGATAGCACTTCAACTCAGCAGTGGAGAAAGGACCTGTGAAGGGGAAAAGATTGCTACTGAACTTGACAATCCAACTGTGTAAATCTGAACCTTCATTTTAGACTTGTTTCTTATACTGTGTAGTATAGAGTAAACTACATTTAGAACTCAAACAGATGACCTATGACCAATTTGGTCATCCTTTCAGAGATGTTTCCTTATTTAATAAAGAAGCAGAATAATCGTGGATGGGCAAAAATCAGTGGGAGTGATTTTTGACTTCCTGCTGGCTTCCCCAATGACTTTGCTTGTGGCAGGGAGCATTGGATGTCAAGATCATGTGACTATGGCTGAGCCCAGTCACACTGCAATGGCCACAAGTTCACAAATACAACTGTTCTGAAGACCCTTAAAATTTAAATTCCATGGGAGTAATAGGTTACTTGGATTTTGGACCCATTATTTAAATTAGCCCATTTGAGGTACTTTACTTCAAAAATGGTTGCCCTGTGATGCACAGTTTGGGCTAAAAAGAGATTGGAGAATTTTAGAGTCATATAAATTAAACAACTTTGAACACTTACGTCCAGCTTTTTGACCCAATTGTTGTGAAATGAAAATTTCACGCTAGTTTTAACAGCCTAAGATAATGGATTCAAGAATTATAGAATTCTCAATCTTGCATAGCAATGTCTGTTATTAATTCTGAAGTTCAGCATACTTCTTTTGACCTCCAGTCTGCTTTACATGGTGATGGAATGTGTGTTAAAGGAATACAGCTTATTCTGGAAAAAAAAACATTTGAGTAAAACATTTAAGGAGACCTAATTGGATATTTGCTATATCCCATCATTAAAATCCCCATGTGAACTCAAGAATGTGAGATGTTGCTATGCAGTTATATTATGCAGTATTATTTTCCTTTTCACTTTCATAATCTTTTTAGAGTGGATTTTTTTGGTTTAGAAATGTTTTATTTATTTATTTATTTTGTCAAGTACGTATTGGTAATATACATAGATATAGCATTGTTTATATACATGAGATGGGTACTGGTAAGAAGGAACATTAAGACAGGGACGGTAGGTACGCTGGTGCACTTATGCATGCCCCTTACTGACCTCTTAGGAATCGGGTGAGGTCAACAGTGGACAGTCTTAAGGGTAAAGTTTTGGGGTTTGGTGACGAAACCACAGAGTCAGATAATGAGTTCCAGGCATTAACCACTCTGTTGCTAAAGTCGTATTTTCTACAGTCAAGTTTGGAGCGGTTCACTTTGAGTTTGTATCTGTTGTGTGCTCGTGTATTGTTGTGGTTGAAGCTGAAGTAGTCGTTGACAGGAAGGATGTTATAGCAGATAAAGTTACATTGCAATACCTTCCTTATATTTATAGATATTCCTTTTTTTTCCTCCTATTTTTTAAAAAACAATGAAGCAGGGGATGAAGTCAATGCTCTCAGCACAGAAGCAGCCAAAAAGTTCAGAGATGGAAGTTTCAGTATAATGGAAATCTCAGTATAACTATGCAGGTGAAGAGAGATAATCTGTCAGTCAGATCTCATACTGTGTTTGGTTGTTCTTTAGCCCTGGAAAGCTTGATGTGAAATCTCTTGGTAAGAACTAATGGTTCCATTTAGCCATCAGGGACCAATAATAGCATTTCATCAGGATCTGAGTTTCCCACCTGAGGTTTCTGCTGAGGTGATTCTAGAGTGATTTAATCGCTGCATAACATTTGTTGAAAGCATTGCTTCTTGCCTACTCTGACTAGTAGTTCTTCCAGTACAGAATGAGTTGGGCAGAAATAGAAACAAGAACAGGCAGATTATACAGGAAAGGGGCATTAGGAAAGCAGCAGGAATTTATATCTTCCAAAATCAGCACACTTATCTTTTTTTTGAGTCATCATCAGTGATTGATATGACACTTTTCCATTTATTCAAGGCTAACCTGGGCTATATATTGTGTTCCCAACCGATTTTATTTCTGTGATTGGTTGTTCCTGGAATTCCCTTGGATGGCAGCTGTGGAACTTTCAAATTAAAGCAAATAAAAAGAAGCATTCAAAACGTTGTGAGATAGTGAAATATTATGAGATGTCAAAGTGCTAAAAACCAAGCAATTTGCATAATTTTAGGATAAATGCCCAAACCTCGCTACATTACGGGGAAAACACAGGAGATTTTGGCATTGGATTGGATTGAGATGGACAGCTATAGACATTGAATGAATGAATAAATAAAGAAATGAAAATAAAAAGTTCTGAAATTGTGAAAGGTCGTGGAAATTTGACAAATTCATGAGGTTTCACCTATTCTGATGGACTCTTGCGCAAGTTTGGGCAGTGGTGAAAAAGTTATAATTCCTGCTGAACTACATAACCTGAAATGTGTATCCCAGCTTCTGATATACCAGTACAGAGTGTCCTGCAATATAACTTCAACATTATATGTTTTATAACATAAACCAGGAGACTTGAGTTCTGGTTCTGCCTTAACCATGGAAGCTGGCTAGGTGACTTTCAGCTCACCTGACCTACAAGGCTGTTGTTGGCAAAACAGGAGAAGAAAGAAGGAGTGTTAGGTATGTTTGCTGCCTTGAGTTACTTATAAAAATAATAAAAGGCCCGATAAAAAACAAATACTGTAAAATAAATATTAAAAATAAAAATATTACCATTGCAAATAAGTTTGTTAAAGCAAATAAGGAGCCGAGGTGGTGCAGTGGTTAAATGCAGCTACTGCAGGCTACTCCAGCTGACTGTTAGTTCAGCAGTTCAGCTGTTCAAATCTCACCAGGCTCAAGGTTGACTCAGCCTTCCATCCTTCTGAGGTCGGTAAAATGAAGACCAGATTGTTGGGGGCAATATGCTGAACTCTGTAAACCGCTTAGAGAGGGCTGTAAAGCACTGTGAAGCGGTATATAAGTCTAAGTGCTATTGTTTGTTTCAGCAATCAGGAGTTTTTTGTCCTCCATTTTTCAAAGAATTGGACAACTTTTCTTTAAAACAATGAAAAGGATTTTCTTGGCATGCTAAGGATGCTGAATAGCAGGCTGCCAGAAATATAAAGTGAGGCTGAATGAGCAGGTCTTAATTAGAGTTACCATATCAGAGTGGCAAAAATATAAAGAACTAAGTGGCAGGAAAGAGTTTTAAAAATACTAACAGTCTGCTTCTATCTGGTTGACATCTAATTTTTGCAGCCCATATATAGTATCTCCAGCCTCGATGAACATTGCAAAGCAAGAACTACGTTTTTGCAGAAAATAAGAAGTTCTGTGTCAGACATCATAATTAAAAAGACTTGAATATTGGTCACGCAAGCTGGGTGTGTGTTGTGCTACAGGGAGGTTTGTAGTGTTTCCAACCACTAATAATCAAAAGCAATGTGCAATTATTTTTTCTTCGTTTTATTAAAGATGTTTCTTCAGATGCCAGAAATTAAAGTCAAACCATGTCCTAAATTTGTCCCCTTCCATATTTTAACATATTTTTACCAGCCCTCATATTCAAAAGCAGCCAATAGAATTCTGCAGGCCTGAAAAAACAGATCTTTAGTCTTAGCAGTTCATGTTTGTTTAGAACAGAAGAGTCTAATAATGTCTGAAGATAGCTGGAGTGTAATAGTTGCTGCCCAAACCCTGTTGGTTGGTTTGTACATAATTTAGAGTGTTGCTTTGAGCATTGTACCATGGCAACTTAATGTAGAATGAGGCTTCCCGTAACCACATCTATTTCTCAGACTCTGCATGCTCACAAAGACAAATACTCTATCCTTGATTTCACTTTGTATGTGCGTTTTCTGACCTTCATGTACAGCCAAAGTGCATAACTTTTTCCATGCAAAGGGATATTCTTAGCCTTTGAGCGTTGGTTGAGGCTGAAACTCCCAAAAATGGTAGGTGATTGATTGGCTAGGTGCGATCACAATAACATCTACAATTCATTTTATTTCATTGTGGGGGGTATTTAAATACAAAAGTTATATTTTATATTTATGGAAGACAGATTTCTTAAGGTGAGCAGCCCAAAGGAATAAACCAGCATAAATGTAGAGGCTTCCCGAAGAGAAAGTTGCTTGACAGTACCCTTGTCAAGAGGCCAGTCTTGCATCACCATATGCTTCTGATAGACACAGAATACTATTTGGCATTTGGGGCATCAGAAGAAGAGGGCACTGGCAATTGACGGTCATGGCAACTTGCCTCATGAGGCAATAGTCATTTTGCCCTTTGCATGCTTGAGCAAGATCTGACGGGCTTGGGGAAATCAAAACCTGGATTGCTTGTCCCATCTGGCATTGGCTCTGGTATTGTAAGGCAAGACCAGAAACAGTGGATGGAAACTAATTAAGGAGCAAAGAAACTTCCTAACAGTGAGGACAATTAACCATTGGAACAGCTTGCATTCAGAAGGTGTAGGTCGGTGATGGCGGACCTATGGCACGTGTGCCACAAATGGCACGCGGAGCCATTTCGTCTGGCATGCACGGCGGTGCCCATTCCTCTTCTGGGTTTCCAGTGCACGCATGCGCACTGGCCAGCTAGTCTTCTGGTTACTGGTGTGCATGTGCACATGAGATCAGCTGGCCTTCCCGCATGCGGCTGTGCCAGAAACCGGAAGATCAGCCGGCCAGCTGATTGTTGCACACGCATGTGTGCCATTAACTAGAAGACTAGCTGCTCGGTGCGCATGCATGTGCCGGAAACAGGAAGTTTATTTTCCAGCATGCGCATGCCCACTGGGCAGCTCCTCTTAGCGGGCATGCGCAACAACCATACCATCGACGCCCGCTGCCCAGGATCCACGTTGGAGGCTGATCGTGTTGGCAAAGCAGCGTTGCCTCTTTGCAGAGGTAACGGCGGCTCCTCCTGCCGGCCTCGCTGTAAACCTCGGGGTTTGCCTTACCGAGGTGGGGGGAGAAAGGTCCTGGTGGTGGTGGGGGAAACATCCGTGGTGCCAGTGACTGCAGCCACGCTCCGTTGGAGCGTCGATCAGCTGTGTGCATGGCAGCGGCCAGCGCAAGAGAAGCGGGATGCCAGACACTCAGGTCTGCAGCTCCAGCAAACTTTGTGCCGGCAAAGTTATGTAGGCAAGTCCTGCGGCATGCCGGAAATCGCCCAACTGGCTTCACAGGGTTGCACCCGCCCCTCCGCAACAGCACCATTATCTCATTCCGGCCAGTGAGGGCTGCGCTCCTTTTTGCACGTTGCACCACCTGCAGTGTTCCACATTGCACGTTCTGCCCCCTGTGGCAGAGATTTCCAGCCCCACCACGGGTGGTCCCATATTCCAGAGCTGTGGTAGTCACAGCACTGACCCTTTGGTCATCCCAGAGCAGCTCCTCCACCCGGGTGCACTGGCCTGAACCCGGGTGGGGGAGCTGCTCCGTGATGACCAAAGGGCCAGTCCAGTGATGGTGAACCTTTTTTGATTTGCGTGCCAAAAGGGGGGGGATGTGGGGGATCACGTGTGTGCGTGCCCACACTCATAATTCCATGCACCCCTGCACATGCACGCATGACCCCCCTACTCCCAGCATGCAATGGCACGCCCATTTTTCGCTCTCCCCAGGCTCCAGAGCCTTTCTAGGAGCCTGGGGAGAGTGAAAACAGCCTTCCCCACCCCCTCTGGAGGCTGGAAACAGGCTGTTTCCCGACTCCCAGTGGGCCCAGAAGGCCCGAAAATCAGCCGGCTGGTGCACACATGCATGCCGGACCTGAGCTCGCGTGCCCACCGATATGGCTCTGCGTGCCACTTGTGGCACCCGTGCCATAGGTTCGCCATCACGGGGCCAGTCCTTTGACTACCACAGCTCTGAAATATGGAACCGACTTTCCCACCAACATCAGCAAGCCACCGTCAGTCTGCCCGACTTCGTTTTCCTTCACTCAGATTGACCAATCTTCTTGAGAGAAGGAACACAAAAGAGGTTTCCAGGCTGTGTGCCTGGACCAGGCACTTTCTCTTGGGCCTCCCACCTGGAGGCCTCGCAGAAGCAGAGAGGTAGGCCCGAAAGGCGGCTGAGCCTCCCCCACACACCATTGGTCCGCGGGATTTAAAATTATGAGTTTGGTGGTTCCTGAGGTCCAAAAGGTTGGAGACCCCTGGACTAGAAGACCTCCAAGGTCTCTTCCAACTCTATTCTGATTGGTTTTTCAACTATGTCTTCTGAAGAGGAAGAGAAAGGAGAAGCACAGTTGTATGATCAGGTATTGTAGGCAATGGTGGAAGGTATTGTGGGGTTGGGGATCCTATGTTTACTGCTGCTTTCTTTCCCTCTGGGTGGGAAATGGGAGGAGGAAATGGGTATTTCTTAACTAAGCCATTGTGGATTGCTATTTCTTACCCTGTTGAGAGCAGGGATAAGCACGGGTTGGTGTGGGCAGATGGCAGCTATTGTCCTAGGGTTGGGATGCTAAAGTGAGGCATAAACATCATTGATTTCTGGATCATTAAACTAGAGGAGGGTCCTATATGAGTCCTATGGCCACCGGGAATAGTTAAGAGCAAGTGGCAAGGAGAGAATATATATATTGGAAGGATTAAAGGCAAGCAGTAACATCCTGATGATGTAGGCAGGAGGAGCTATTGTGGAAACGAGAGTTGGCCCTTTTGGGGGCACACTTGCAAGGTTCACCACTGTGCTCCAGCCCCCCGCCCCCACATACTCTATTCTTTTGCCTATTTATTAGATATAAGATGACCTGGTCTCCAGCTGCAGCTACTTCATGTTGGGAAGAAGTTAGTAGATTCCTATACTGAACAGAGGGTTCAACTAGAAGATTTGCAAAACTTGTATTTCCTACATTTATATAGGAAATCATTTTCAAATTATATACTGTATTTTTCAGAGTATAAGACGCACTCTTTTCCCCCCTAAAAGAGGCTGAAAATTTGGGTGCGTCTTATACTCCGAATGTAGCTTTTTCAAAGCTTTTTTTTCCAGCCCTAAGAAGGTGCTAACGATCTTCCCAGCTTGCAGGATTTTTTCATTGCTACTTCCTCCGAAGAAGTTTTTTTCCAGCCCTAAGTCTTTGCAGGCTTCTTTTCATTGCTATTCCCTCCGAAGAAAATTTTTTTTAGCCTTAACCAAGAGTTAAAATAATGTGCTGAAGCTGACCAGACTAAGGACACTAGCAAGATGAATACCTGGTAGGTAGATTTCCCCCCCTATTTTCCTCCCCCAAAGCTAAGCTGCGTTTTATACTCCGGTGCGTCTTATACTCCGAAAAATACGGTAAATTATATACAGATTATCTATCTATCTATCTATCTATCAGTCTGTCTGTCTGTCTGTCTGTCTGTCTGTCTGTCTATCTATCTGTCTACCTACCTACCTACCTACCTACCTAAAATCAAATGTTAATTACACAAGATCAGGTTAAATTAATAATAAATATCAAGTAACATCACATTTAGGACATATGTATCAGTTGACTCCAGCTACAAGTAGTGATTGCTTTATTTAGCAACTGTTCAAAGTTGCAACAATGATAAAAAAGTAACTTTACAACTTTACAAATATGAAGATTACTACCAATCTTCATATTTCACAGAGCAAAGGAAAGCTGAAGTAAGGACATAGGCACCGTTGTGGTTTTACTTAGCAACTGCTTTGCTTAACAGCTGATTTGCTGTATCTAATTATAGTCACTAAATGAAGACTAGCATTAATAAACTAAATATAATCTTGAAGGAAAACAAATAATATGAATGGAAGAGTACTTTTTATTCACCAAATGTATCAAATGTCAGTGATTTTGACATCTTAAATAATCTTCATCCTTTCATCTGTTGTCCCCTTGAATTCCTTGCTGGAAAATGACCAGGCAGGTGGTGAGTTCATGATAATTCTGAATCCTAAATTAGAATCAATCAGAACATTAGCTTTATTACATTTATCTTCCACCTGTAATTCCCCCTCTTTTCAAATTTGCCAAGTCTGTTTAAAATCTCCAAGTATACGCTATGTCCTCCCTGGGGATCCTAATACAGAACTGGACTTGTGTTCTCCAAATTGCCTTGATAAAGTGCTAAATTTAGAAGACCGAGTCGTTCCCTAACCGGTTTACAGTATAAATAGCAAAAGGGAGGGTTCTTTCTTGCAACCATTGCAATCTCTGCTGGTAATTTTTCTTTTTTTCCCATCACACTAGAATCGTCATGTAACCCATAATATGCTAGACTTTGAGGGGAATCTTCTTGGTAATTTAAACATTTCAGCCAGAAATCAGTCAACACATTTTTTTTGTCTTTGTCTTGTAAACTTAATACCACAGGAACTATCTGTACAGCCAAATGTTTAAGAGAATTTGATTTGGTCCAACATATCTATATATGAATGCAATGAAATATTTAACTAATACTTCATATTTATAATTTAAATAATGCAGATACCTGCTAGCGGATTCAGTAAAGCCAAGGATGTAATGGTGTTCATTCTGTCTTATCAAAGGTTGACATGCATCTTTACCAAAGTGGTAAATCCCTTAACCTCTTGTTTCATTTTTACATTGCTGATATTGACCTCAAAACTTTTTCCATATATGTTTCCATGTATTCCATCCATGAACACATCCTTATTTGTAATGTGAGATAGTTTGGAAGCTGATGTCAGGTTTGGTTCAACATTATCTAAGCTTTTGCACACCTTAGAATTTTATAAATATGCTAAAACTAGTTTCATCTGTCTATCCCATTCTTGTTTGCTTAAAATAACTTTGCATCTTTCATATACATTAGCAGAGTCAATTATGCTCAGGAATTATAATTCTTCATTGCCATATTTTGAGTAATGTCTACATCTCATGAAAAAAAAAGCTTGCTCAATTACTTGATTTTATCTTTCCAAAAGACAGCAAGTGTTTTGCAGTGAAATCATTTTTGTTTTAGCTAGCCTATTTCCTTGGCTACATTAATTCTATTTTATTTCTTAATTTCATTTCCCCTTGATTAGAGAATAAGACCCTGTTCTTAATGGGACATCCTTAGAACACACATCATAATAATCTTGTTGGTCTCTGAAACAGATTGTCTGAAATGTGATCATCTTACTAAATATAATCTTTTTTGGCAGTATCTCATAAAAAAAATCTAAAGGAGTTGCCCACATATGATTGTATCATATGAACAAAGAAAAATATCCTTCTGTATCGTAACAGTGATGCTGTGAAATATGCAAGCATTATTTACCATAACAATTACTCCCCCCTCTTATTTGTATTATTATTGTGATAATGATTTGCCTTGTCCACTGAGAGCTTCTGCACTGGAGACAAATTCCTTGTGTGTCTAATCCCACTTGGCCAAATGAAGTATTCATTCATTCATAGACCTATATTCAGGTTGATTCTAAAATTGTGATTTCTAGATCTCCTGGCATTCAAAGAAATCAATCTCATTTTTCTGTGATATTGTCTAAAGAATACAGTAGTTTATTCTTATCTGTACCATTAGAACTCTCTGTTAAATAGGAAAATATCCAAAGTGACTGGTAAAAGTAAACATATATGGAACTTTCCAGTCTCTTTAATAATGCTACCAGCTCTGATGTTGAAAGCTCTACATATTTGAAGTTACAGCTTTGCCCAGGGGTGAAATCCAGCAGGTTCTGACAGGTTCTGGAGAACCGGTAGCAGAAATGTTGAGTAGTTCGGAGAACCGGCAAATACTACCTCTGGCTGGCCCCAGAGTGGGGTGGGAATGGAGATTTTGCAATATCCTTCCCCCAGGAGTGGGGAGGGAATGGGGATTTTGCAGTATCCTTCCCCTGCCACACCCACCAAGCCACACCCACCAAGTCACACCATGCCCACCAAGCCATGCCCACAGAACCGGTAGTAAAAAAAATTGGATTTCACCACTGGCTTTGACTGATCTGATGTACAAATGTTATTCTACACCTTCCATCATCATGTTTTTCTTCATTAACTAGGCTAGTCTAGAAACTGGTTAGGTTCCATTTTCTCCAAATCAATTCATTATAAAATTTTAAATGTTTTCTCTTGCTCTTTAGGAAGCTGCCTGTCTATCTGCCTGCCTGCCTGCCTGCCTGCCTGCCTGCCTGCCTGCCTGCCTGCCTGCCTGCCTGCCTTAATCTAGTAATGATGGCATCATGAGTGTTTTTGTATTGTACCTATTATTTGATGAGCAAATGAATTTACCATCAGGGAGTATGTTGGCAAAACTGACTTTTATCAGTATTGGCTGCTCAATCTGTTGTCCGGGAAATTATTGTTGATGGGCAAAATCATGGCCCCAGGTTTGCTATATTTTTTGTTGTTGTTAAACAAAAACCAGCATTTTGACCTCTTTACTGTATATAGAAGAGTGGTTTTAATGAAATAGGATACATAGCCACATTAAGAATCACTCAGAGAAAGATGGATTATCTATGGTGCCTGGCCTCATTTCAGAAGCTCCTCGAAGTGATAAATTAAGATTTCTAGGAAAAACTAAAGTCATTTGAATCATACTAAGCCATGATTTGGCTTCATATTAATTTTGTAGGTTTTGTATTTGTAAACTATAGGTTATTGCTTATTTTGCTGTGCAAATGCAGTCAATTGTGATTTATTCAACAAACTATAATAAAGCAAATTTCAGCTGATTTCCCCCTCTTTTTTCCTAGAGATGTAGAAAGAAGTCATAGAGATGTCAGCAATAGGTGAGGCCAACACACACATACTGTATATTTGCAGATTGATTTCATACACCTCTTTTTTAGATGCAGGTCTAACATCAACAGACATACCGTGCGATGGGCTTTAATCCACAGTTGTGCCTATTCCCCTATTATGGACAGCTCTGCTGATCAATACTGCCATGTTAAGTTTTTAGTATGTCTTTAGGATTTTGTGACAAACATCTGTTAAGATCATTGTTTACAGAGATTTAAGAGAAATAACACATGTTCAAGTTAACTTAAGGACAAGTCTAAATTTAACAACCTAGTAGACTTAGGGTTGTATTGCTCTCGCGGAGATAACGAGGAATAGAAAAAGAAATGTTTACTTCAGTTATTTATCAGTGCTAAATTTCTGCAAAAATACCCATGTTTAACCTCCTATTCAGCAAGGTGTTCTTTGCCCAGGGACTTGCTCATTATTGCGCCTTCTTAATAGGGTTACTGTGAACATAATGTGTGTTTGTATATGTGTGAGAGAGAAAGGAAGAATTCTATGTGTCACTTCAAGCTCTTTTGGAAGAAAGGTATGGGGGGGAGGGAAATGTAACTACGTGAGCTAATACACTAATATTTCCAAAGTACAATATGTCTATAAGCGTGGATATTAGTAATGATACCAATAATTGAGCCACAAATTCAGGAATCTTTTATGATGCTTTGTATATGTATCTCGTATATACAGTATACATACACTTGCACACACATATATAGTTTTGTTACTTGGAGAAGCAAAGCTAATAGCTGCTTTTGACTGCCTTTTCATTAGGGGGGATACAGCAGCACATTTGGTCAGAATATAGCTTGCCTCCAAAGTTGTATATTCACTTTGTTATTTCTTAGATTATTATCCTGACCACTGATTCATCTCTACAGTATTATGATCTCATTGTGCATTTTGTCTTTTCTACTTTGAGCAATACTTTGGGAGGGATGGATGGATGGATGGATGGATGGATGGAAGGAAAGATAGAGAGAGAGAGAGAGAGAGAGAGAGAGAGAGAGAGAGAGAGAGAGAGAGAGAGAAAGAAAATATAAATAAATAAATAAATAAATAAATAAATAAATAAATAAATAAATAAATAAATAAATAAATAAATAAATAAATTTCTGTGGCTACAGTTCACCATTAAAATCTTCTGCACACAATCGAATTTCATATGCATGGAATTTTTCTCCCACCATTAGTGATAACAACCACATGCTTGTGAAGGGCTGTGGGTCAGAGCCTACCCTGGTTTGATGTGCTATCAATCATTTTGCAGCCATCCACAGCACACATTCAAATCACTCTATTAATAGTGCATTGGCAAAAACAGTAGGCGTTGACATGCTGACACACATAACTGTCTTTTTTGGGAGATGGAAAAAAGGCTCCTGTCTGGGTTACTCTGAATGAGAAAACTCATTATGATAAAATTTCCTTTTATGCAGCAAATAATAGCCCAATTAAGATTAACCTGCAAAAAAGGGGCAGGTAGTTTACTGAAATGAAGTTCACAATGGCAGTTTTTTCATTAATATTATTATGGGTACATTCTATATACAATAGAAGCACACACATAAAATGCATACATACAAACACATTGCAAAGCAATGTGAATCAAACTCTTATTTCAGTTTTGGTTGTTCTTTGTGGGCCACAATTTTACAGTTGTTTGAGATTGATCAACATTAGAAAGGGAGGTATTTTTTACATTATTTTCCTTTATCATTTTAATAAAATAAAGTGGAGAAAATATATTGAAAGGAGAAAAAACAGTACAACATCAATAGCAAAGAGTCCACACAGCAGGCTAGAGTGGGAATTTTAAAAAATTCAGGAAGAGGTTAATTGCAAACCAGTTACATATCATTTGCAAGAAAACTGCTTTCCATGTCCATGTCACTAGGCATCAGTATCAGTTTGAAGGCACTTTATTTTTTTTCATTATATGTTTCCTGATACTTCTAACAACAGGTCCAACTTGCTTCACCTGCACAGCATAGTTAAATGCTGTGTCATCTTCCACTGATTCTTTAGGACTGTGAGCCTTATTGTTTGGTACCAATACTTCTGAATCATGCAAATGTGGTTGAAATGCTGTATTACTATAAAGCAGATGGGCAAGATTTTTGTCAAGAGTGGCAGAGCTTAGTGCCACTCCCTGCTATGTCTCCATTCTCTCCTAGCACATGACCTGCACAATCCATTCGATTGAGCAATGTCACAAGTTCATGCAGCCGAGAAATACAAATACTGCAGTTGAAACACAGTAATTGGTGTGACTGTCCTTATTTGTTAAAACATCAATTTATTAAAACATTTGTCTACAACAAAGTTCTGCCAAAATAATGGGATAGAGTAGATGGCTGCAGCAACAGTCAAGCAAATGGAATATGATCAATAAGTGTGTGTGTGTGTGTGTGGAGGGGAGAATAATGTGTAGTATAATTAGCAATAGAAATTTTGGGCTCAATTATGATCATAAGTTGAGGACTACTTGTAATGTGACATCAAACCATCCACTGTGACCAGTATGTGCAGGACTGGTTAACGGTGGTCTAAAATTGAGGTGTATTGAGTTCACAAATTTACTGACTGACTTTCAACTATTTTCAGTGTAACTCATGTCTTGGTGTAAAAGGGAGAGAAGGCTTGGACACAGATCATGATATGAAGATAATACGTAATAATAGTTTGAAGCTGATTTGTTAAGTGAAGTCCATTTACATTTGGCAAGGAAACACTATAAATATAGGATTGAACAAGTGTTTAAATATGAGTTTGCTCATTGATACACCCCTCGAGAGAAATATTGGATCCATATAATATTTTAATCTGAATGTCATCTGTTTGTTTTTCCTTAGTGTGTTTTATGAATATAACAAATATGATTGTGAACTGGGTTGATGATTTAAAGTAGAAGGTAATTTTTCATGACTGAGGTCCCCAGTTAACATTTTGGCAGGCTGAGACCCAGAGTGGATAGATTTTATCAGGCCTCGAATATTTTTCACTGATTTCCTTAAATTTTATATAGCAATTTTGTCTGTCTGCCTCAGAATGGTGGACACAGACTTGTAATTTTCAATATCGGAACCACAGAATTGAAGAGTAAGAGGTCCTGGTTCAGTCATGGCCCTAGAGCCACTAAGAAACAAGAGTGTCTTATTCAGGATTCTTAATCAAGAACAGTGTGTGAAACTATTCCCACGTTTGTTATTTCTAATTACAGTTCCCCCACCAATGAAACCCCATGGATGGTTTCCAATTCTTCATAGACTGCAGCAAAAACTAATCAAAACTGCTTGAGCAGATATCTAAAATTATAAAAAGAACTCAAGAGCTGAAGAGCAGGAAACAAAGCGGAAAAGTGTATTTTGGTTGTGGAAACTGAGTGATTTATGTGTGCGTGTGTTTGTGTTTCTTCTTGGTATTTGGATAGTCACCTAGTTATGATAGTTAGAAGATTGCCAGATGGTCATTTTGATTACTCAGGGCTTTTGTTTTAATCTGCAATCAAACCATAAATCAATTACTGTAATCACACATTAATTGGTTAATTACATGATCAATTCTCAATGCCTTGTGTTGCGGTATTTCTCAGTTGAATTCTTACTGCTGATCAGTAAAGGAATTCAGCTTGTGCACACTATCCCAGTTTAAATGAGGACGGGACAGAGAAGTCCAGTGTCAGGGGACTAAACCATGTGACAACTTTACAGAGGGCTGCTCTTCTAAAAAGGCACTTTGAGATTGTAATGGTACGGGGAATGACCTTGGGAACCAGAAGAGCCTTAGACTAGACAACTCTCATACAAAAAGAGTCCACAGAGACAAGGAGGACATGGGAAGCATTTCAGAAGACACACTCATTAGTTTTCCAGAGAGTAAAAGGAAAGAAGGGAGGAATACTTTCAGACTTGCCAAGAATCTGTTAATGTAATCTTTCAATAAAGGTAGAACCGATATTCATTATTGTATGTCTTGTCTGGACTACCTCAAAGGGCTAACATCAATCTTGCAAGTCTGAAAGTATTCCTTAGCGTCTCGGTGAGTGGCAATAGTGGCCAGTCTTTTCTGGGATTGAAAGCTAAGCAGGGCTTGGTGCAGGGGTGGGTTCTAACTTACCTCGCCGCCGGTTCGCTTCCTCCCGTGCCACATGGGTGCATGCGAATTGCACGCCGCGTGGCCATGCGCACATGCACAGTGCCGAAAACCAAAAAACAGCTTCTGCACTTGAGCAGAAGCCAAAAACAAAATGGCGGCACCTGTGGCGCTGCCGAGAGAGCCGGTTCAGGGGCGTGGCCAGCTGGCGATCGATTCGACAAGCAGGGGAAAATTCCCGCTACCGGTTCTATAGAACTGGTCCGAACCGGGACCAGCCCACCTGTGGCTTGGTGGATATTTGGATGAGATGTTACCAGGAATCCCAGATAATGTAGATTACATTAAGAAGTGGAAAACCTCTCAGAATAAGGCAATAGCAAACAATGTCCATGTTGTTGCATGCATACAATCATCAGTAGCCAAGCTTGATTTGAGGACAATAGTACTTTTCCTTTATTGTATAATATTGCAAAAATAAAGATAAGGATCTTTCAGTTATGACACCAAGCTGTGGCATGAAAATGTAGGCAGAAAAATGCCCCCTATCCAATATTGCAGTTCCCAGTCACCCACTAAAATAAAATACTCACATTGCACATGGATTCTTTCTGGCTTCCTCCAAGGAACAGATTTTACACTAAAGGTGCCATTTATGCTTTTTACCAGTAGAAAAGTTGCTTTTATTAGACATTTCCTCATTTCTTATGGCTCCAGTGTTGCACTGAAATTCTAAAGTTTACTCATTTATTTTTTTAAGCGTGCCTTTTAAATTGTACAAAGCAGCAGGACACAGGAATACTTTTCTTGATACTGCCAAACAGCACTGAACAGGAAGAAGCTGTCATCTATTTTTGCTTGTTGATCTCCCTGGGTCAATTACTGGCTAGACAAATATGCTTGTGTAATCCCATGGTGTGGTGGGGGAGCAGAGAGGTTGCAAATCATTTCAGTAATACTGGAAACCGGATTGGCTACACATACCACGCCTTGGTTCATGTTGCTTTGAACTCTTTTGAGGGGACACTAAAGTTTCTACTAATCCCTTCAGATACCTAGGTCTGGTGTAGATCTCATCTTTAGTGTTAAATGTTTGACACTAAGATCTATGCATTGATTGCAATGACTACCTGAAAGATGATGAACATGAATCCTTGGCATAAGAATGCTGACAAGCCCAGCCAAATTTTACAAATTTGTGAAATCTCTAGTGCAGTGTTTCCCAACCTTGGCAACTTGAAGATGTCTGGACTTCAACTCCCAGAATTCCCCAGCCAGCGAATGCTGGCTGGGGAATTCTGGGAGTTGAAGTCCAGACATCTTCAAGTTGCCAAGGTTGGGAAACACTGCTCTAGTGAGATATCAGTGATGTTAACAATAATCTCTATCCTGTAACAACCAACTAATACAGTAGGTTCTTTTCACCGTGTCTGGATGCTGTAGAGGCTGGGATGAGGAGAACAAGCTCAGACTAGCAAAATTAAATGTCTCTGGACTTTAGAAGCTTCCTAAATCTGGGAACTAACCTTCAGGTATTAAATAGAGTGGCATTTCCCCAGAAACAGTTGATGCACAACTACCGTGTTTCCCCGAAAATAAGACCCGGTCTTATTTTCTTTTGACCTCCAAAATAAGCGCCAGGGCTTATTTTTTGGGGGGGAGTGTCTTAATATTTTTTTTTACCCTATCCTTCAGGGCAGCTCAGCATCCCAGAGAAGCTGAAAATGGCACTTCGGCTCCAGCCTCTGCTGCTGCAAAAGCATTGCTGGTGCTCTCTGAGCATGCTCGAGGCCAGCGAGCAGGCGTGATTGGAGCCACAGCTGCAGCTTCTTCTTGCTTTAGCTTTGTCCTCAGTCAGGAGTGGGGTGTTCATGGCAAAATGGTGGATGAATTCACTTGTGAGGTATTCCTAAAGCAGGGGAGGGTCCAGGGGCGGGTTCCTAATTTTTTTACTACCACTCTGTGGGCGTGGCTTATTTTGTGGGTGTAGCTTGCCAGCCATGTGACCGGGTGGGCGTGAGCATTGGGAGCTTGGCAGTGGCCGGAGGAGCGGGGGGGTCATTGCCCACCCGCAATGCAGCCCCCCGCAGCGGGAGCAGCAAGACCACAGCAGCGGTTCTTCTAGGAGGCTCCGTCCGGCCTGAATGCTTCTCCCCATTCGATGATCCTAGGCTCCTGCCGCCTGTTCCCCTTCCCCTCAGCAGCTTGAGAAGCCTCGAACGTGCGAAAATGCCTGGGATCATCACCGCACATTGGTGGCTTCTCGGACTGCTGAAGGGAGGGGAACTGAGATAGGTCCTGCCGCCCATTCCCCCTCCCCTTAGCAGCTCGAGAAGCCTCAAACATGCGAAAATGCCTAGGATCATCACCACGCATTCGTGGCTTCTTGGACTGCTGAAGGGAGGGGAATGGAGATAGCTCCTGCCCATTCTTTCAGCGTCTCATGCGCTCCCTCAGTCATCCTCCCCTGTTTGGACTCACTGTGGGGTAGGAAGGCAGCGCATGCACAGTGCCGGAAGCTCGGCTTCTGGGCATGCGCAGAAGAAAAAGAAATTTTTTAAAAAAATTTTAAATGGTGGTGCCCAGGCATTGGCAACCGACCGCACCGATACTGTGATGTCACCAGCGGGCAGCTACGGTGCTATAGAGTGGACTGGAGCGGTAGGAACCCACCACTGGGAGGGTCGTTTAGGTAGTAGGCTGAGAAAGTGGGGTTAATACGCAAAGTGTTGGTAAGGGTCGAGCTTTGCATTTCACTTCCTGCCTTTTGTGAACTTTTGGCTGCACACAAGGAAAGCAGAAGCAGCAGAGACCCTGGCTTGTTTCTCTCCCACAAACTCCACCAGAATTGGGTCTTAGCAAGGCTCATCATGCTGGCGTAGCCTCTTGTGGCAGGACGCTGCAAGGCTTGTTATGCCATTGCATGCGTGAGTGGCGATACCGCCGTGAGGTTGATCCCACTCGTGCAGCCACGAGTGGCAGGACATCGCAAGGCTCATCACAGTGGTGCATCCGTGAGCGGCAGGACACTGCGAGGTTTGTTGTGCCATTGCACACACGAGCGGCGGCACCGCCATGATGAACCTCGCGGCATTCTGCCACTCGCGGCTGCACTGGCAGGATGAACCTCGTGGCAGTGCCACCGCTAGTGCACGCAATGTCACAAGAATCCTTGCAGCGTCCTGCCGCGAGAGGCTGCGCCAGTGTGATGAACGTTGCAAAGACCCCATTTCTGGCAGAGTTCAGGAGAGAGAAACAAGCCAGGGGCTCTGCTGCATCTGCTTTCCTTGCATGCAGCCAAAAGTTGGCAAAAGGCAGGAAGGTGAAATGCCAAGCTCGACCCATACCCACACCTCGCAAATTAACCCCACTTTCTCAGTCTACTACCCAAGCGACCCTCCCCTCCTGCTGAGGCTTTAGGAATACCTCACAAGCGAATTCACCCACATGAAGTGAAGCATGAAGAAGCGACACTTGCGTCCTGCTGTGAGTGGCCGTCAGTGGCTGCAGAAGAAAGGCAGTGGCGTGACAGGTGTCGGGGCGTGGGATGCCTGGCTGCGGCGGTCCTAAGGTAAGTGGGTGCAGGGCACGTAGGGCAGCTCCTCCCCCCTGCCCAGCCCTAGCTTGATTTTTAAGCCTGTGCCTCACCCCATCTTGTACAGCCAGTTGGTAGGCGGGGCTTAACTGGGGCTTATTTTTGGGGTAGGGCTTATTTTAGGCGCAGGCGGGAAAATCAGACTAGGGCTTGTTTTCAGGGTAGGTCATATTTTCGGGAAAACACCGTAGATGTACAACTTGCCTCCTGATCAGGAGGTCCTTTTTACAAACCCATTTCATCTGCCAGTTGCACTCATTCCTAGACTGAAAGTCCCTACTCACTTTCAGTCATGTTTTGCCTCACCTCAAATTTTGGATTATTGCAAAGTGATTTATATTGGGCTGCTCTTTAATACCACTGAGAATCTACAGCTGATCTAGAATGCAACAGCACAGGAAGTTAGTGACTATAAAGTCCCATGACATAGGCTAGGTCTTATTTATTAACTTTATGTATTACCCAGAGTCATTAGGAGTCAGATGCATTATCATCATCAAGACTACCGATATTTGTCTCCAGTCATCTCTGTTCATTTCACAAAGTTTAATGATGAGCATGGTCCCTATTAAATAATGCTATCTAATACAACTCAAGAATGTGCCTTTGCTATTGTTGTGCCTGTTCTATGGAATACTGAATATATGAGTCTTCCCCCAAATATTGGACCAGGTTGTGGGGTAATCCTGTCCTAATATTCTATTGACATCTGTGTTGAGTTTCTCCTGGTGCATTGGAGTGTTTTAATGGCTTTAAGATTTATTATTATTGTTGTTGTTGTTGTTGTTGTTGTTGTTATTATTATTATTATTATTATTATTATTATTATTATTATTATTATTATTATTATTACTACTACTATTATTATCATCATCATCATCATCATCGGTTATTCTGTTGCTTGTGAGCATTGAAAAATATGTCAAGTGGACTGCCATAATTAATTTATCAGTCTCCATACACCATCTACTTTGCCTATTAGGAGTATATTGACTTCCAGAAACCACAATATGCGCTTATCTTGTAATCTCATCAAAGAATTTATGGGAGTGAATGACAAAAAGATCACCTATAAACTTTGATATGTGGCAGGAAAAGTGAAAGAAAGACTTATAACCAAGCTTTCATCACCTGTAAATTTTTTTGAACCATTTCCCATACTGATCAGGAATTATCAATTAATTATATACCTGGAGACTGCCTGATTTGGGAAAACCACTGTAACTCTCTTCTCTCACAAAAGTCCAAAGATTTTTCAAGATCCCTTTTCTATGTGAATTTTAGGAATTGCCCCAAAGTCATAATCTGGTCTTGATAGCAAAAAGTCTTTCTGTTTTTATCTGTTTAAAAGTTCTTTCCAAGCAGTTCTTTGTTCTAGCTAGCAGTATCTGTGAAGGTCAAAGTTAATTTCTAAAGCATGGCCTATAAATAGTTCACCTGTAAACACTGCATAAGGCTAGCTAAATTAGGTTTAACTGTGGGTTAAGCTGACCTTAAATTGGTAGGAACCTCTTTCATATCAACTCAGCTTACTGGCTCATGTAGCTCAGTGTTAATTCACTGGTATTGACTCTTCGGGTTCTCAAACAGAAATATTTTCCATCTAACAGCAAAATAATTTTAACTAAGAAATGGGATTAAATGTAGGGAGTTTTCATATATGCTACACCACTGAGGTGTATTTTTGCTCCCCCTTGGTGGAAAGTAGTGACGGGCAAATCCGAAAACCTAAAATGCTAAATTTTGAACTGGCCTTGGGAAGCTCAACTTGTTTCATCTTCAGTGAAATTAAAATAAAATTAAGTGAACCAAATATTAAATAAGGTATTAGGATTATTTCTCATGTAGTTAATATTTAAGTGATATAAGTTGTTTACAATTTTTTGATGAACTCTGCAGCCTTTGGATTGGGAATCTCTATTGTACGGACCCACGAGGAGAGGAGGGGAGGGGAGAGATCCTATTATGATCCTAGCATTAATGGAATCTGAATCAGAAAATTAATCCTAGAATAATTCTAGAGTTGTCTGGAATGCATATCTTTGCTAATAAATGGATGATTGATTATTGATTGACATGATTGAAAATCACCAAACTCCCCAATGAATTACGTTTAAAGTCTTCCATCTCTGATTTGTATCTCAGATTGAAGCCATCATACTCTCCCATCAGTGGTCCAGAAAACCATGGCAACAAAACGTGGCATTCTTTCATTCGGAGTTGCCTACATTTGACTATGAGTTACATGTTCATCTGATTTTAGACTGAGGTCTATTGGTTAAACAACAGCACAAAAAAAAGCAAAAATAAAATGTGATTAAAATTTAAATCTAGATTGAACATGTGATTAATTAATGAGTTACTCCTGAGATATTAAACACATTTCTCTTTGGGTATTTACGGTAAATTTTTGAGGAGCTTTGGGGGTTCACTTTCAGTAGTGCAGAAGGGAAAATACAGTTTTGGTTTCTAAACTTAAAGAATAGTTTTTGGCTGACTCCACACACATGAACTTCACCTGCTGTCTCATGAATGCATTCCCAGCTGGATTGCACACATAGAGGGATTGAATTTCCTTTCAGCCAGTGCTTGCTTGCTATCTTTCATTTAACTCAGCTGTTTGTCTCACTGATCCAAAATGCCAGTTGGTATGTTTATGGTCCTGCTTTGGAAAATTAATCACCCTGGAGAAAGGAGGACCAGATGGGTAAATTTAGTGACTGTCTGAGTTATTTAAAGACCAGGGGGGGAAGAAAAAAAAGAAAAAAGTTAAGATGAAAGGTATTTCAAGAGTGTTTATTGTATAGCTACCAGGAATTCTGCATTTCCACAGTGCTTTTTTTAATGTGATTTCAAAAATGACCAACATAAGATTATGGCTGCTGTCTCCTGAGGGCATTGAGTGAACTTCCTAGCTTCAAAGTGAGTTCTCATGCAGTCAGAAGGTGGAGGTTGTAGGAAATAGTCAAAGAGTTTGGTGAGGGTAACATGGATAAAGCTTCTATTTATTCTCAGTATCCTCAGTAAAACGACATACTCACTTGTAAAAATAAGGCAGGAGGAAGAAGGGTGTGTTCTTCAGTAGCTAGGGAAAGTCTGGATGGCTTGATATGAAAGGCTCTACATCTCAAAATAGAAGCAGGAGAGGAATGGGAACAAAATCATCCGCTCAGTGAATTTGATAATGGCCATAAGTGTCTGAACATGATCCTTTTTTCGTCTATGTCCTTGGCATTAAATTCACAACATGTGTCATTTTATTTTGGAATCAGTATTTTGAATTTAGTGTACAAGCGTTTGCCACATTTTGGAATTAATTGAAAAGCTACATGACATTTCAAGGTGAAAATTTCTGTAAGGCTGTTCCCTGAAAAGCATTCCTGTCTTCATAACAGTAAACAATCTTTAGAGTTCAGTCAAAGGATGTAACCTATTATTATCTAACTTACTGAACAGTGTTAGTTTTGCAATTGGCCGTAAGTGGGCTCCCCGGGCCCCTAGGCAAACCTCTCAAATGGGGGCCCCAGAATGGGTTAAGATTATTTGGCTGTTGAGGATGCTCTGGGCTGCAGCAATTGAGGATGGGTGGGAGAAAGGGTCCCTTGGCCACTTCTTTCTGCCTCCTGCTGCTGCATCAGCCGCCGCCACAGGCTCAGAAGAAGAACATCAAGAGCCAGGAAAGCCACCGGACTTTGGGAAGCTTCTCCTGCATTACCTGGACCCCTCAGCCCACCTCCATGCAATCCAACTGATCAGAGAAAAACGAGGAGGCTGCCATCTTGGGTGCTGCTGCTCTTGTTACTGCTGTTAGCTACAGCAAGAGCTGACGTCAACGGCAGCAGAGAAGATGATAGGCAATAGCAATGGATGTTCCCTACCTACCTACCGACTGCTCCTCTTATTGGGACTTTATGAATGCAAATTAGTTGAAAGTTGAGACAAGAGGAAGCATGGGACTTCCTGTTCCTGCAGGTCCCAAGTCATAAGCCTCTCCTGCCTTCACGGTTTGCATGTGATTGCAGTCTAGTCCAAAGTAGCCTGGTTTAGTTAAGAAGGCTTACTCCCAAGAAAATTAGCATGGGGTTACAGTGGTAAAAATTAGAACGTATCATTTAACAAGCACACAAGTGATGCGTGGATTCAGCTTTAGCACATGTTATCATGACACCAAATGAATAATAATATAAGATTAAAATACTGTGGGATTTCTGAACACAACTGATAATGTTATACACCAGATTTAACTGTGGTTGAACAGAAAGTGTGGATAATTGATGTGGCAATACCAGGAGGCAGCAGAATAGAAGATGAAGAAATGGAGACCATCACAAAGTATCAAGATTTGAAAAATGAAGTTGAAAGGTGATGGCATAAACCAGGATGATTCCAGTGGTTAGCAACACATTGGGTGATCTTGGGTGGCACTTGGAATTTTGTCGAGCATGTTTTTTATATGTCAGTTAGAAAAGGCCACACTGTTTGGATCTGCACATATACTCCACCAATACATTACAACATCCTAAGTTTTGGGGAAGAACATAATGCATATGAAGACCAATAACAGCTAAGGAATTGGGAGCTATGATTTCACATTGTTGTGTATAATATAATAATTTATTAATTAACTAACTCCCAGCAATAATTAAAGTATATGCAATGTAATTTTGTTTTCTTTGAATATTTCTGTCATCCTTGTATCCAAAAGCTTGTGAACTATTACAGGTGGCATTACCTTATTAAAATTTTTAGAGAAACTAGCTTCAAAGGCTTAGAATTACCCAAAGCTCAAAATAACTACTGTATCCTATGAAACAAATATATAAATTATCAAGTAAAATGTAAATGTGTTACCGTATTTTTGTGTATCTCATTTTTCCCAATAGTTACTTAATTCAAACATATTTCACCAAGTTCACCTGTCACACCCCTAGAAGTGTTTGCAGGAAAGGTGTTTCCCATTGTTATAATGAAGTCATAAAGAAGGGATGGGTAATGTTTTGGAAATTTTAAATTTGATTTTTACTCTGGTACATTCAGTCATTTTTGTTGTTGCTGCTATAAGTTAGGAAAAAGCCTTTCATTTATCCTTATTTTACTCATGGCCATCTTAGTCTAACTCTGTATTTACTTTCTCCTCCTCCCACTTCCTTTAAATTTCCCTCCCTGCTTTTCCATTGTTATTCCAATACCTCCTCTCTGTTACTAGCTTTTCTCCCATCACTGAAGATTAAATGTCTTCCATGGAGCACAACTATTTTTACCTGATTTGAGGGATGCATTACTTCAATTTCTTCCTGTTTTACATTCGCAAGCCTTTGGTTAAGTGCCTGTAATTCAATAAATATTGTGACTGAATATATCCAGTTCTGTCCTTAATTGCTACAGTTAGTTCAATCTCCTGACCACTGAAGCCTATGAGGGTGCCAATGTTTCTATTATTTCCTGTCCTTTGTATTGTCCTGTTGACCTTAAGGCTTATCTATGTACAAGAAATTTTGATACAAGCTTGTATCAAAATCCGGTAAGAGATGGGGTATAGCAAGGCAAGAGAGTAACATAAACCTGTGATATAATTAGAACATAGAACAATAGAGTTTGAAGGAACCTTGTAGGTCTTCCCCAGTTCTGGAATTTAAAAAACAAAAGTGCCACTGCCTTGGCACTACCCATAAGTTCCCTAATTTTAATTTTTGAAGCACTGATTTCCTGTAAGTTCTGTAAATAAATACTGGACAATAATTCAAATACTGTAAAGCAGCGATTCTCAACCTGGGGGTCGCGACCCCTTTGGGGGTCGAATGACCCTTTCACAGGGGTCGGGAGCACTGTTTCCTCTAAGGTGCGCAGCCGCGCGGCCGCGCACGTGATCAGAGAACGCCGCGCGGAAGTTTCTAACTTCCTGCCGGCATTTCCTAATGGGAGAGGCTGTGCGCATGCGCGGCCGCGCAGATGAAATGAGAATGCCGCGCACCATTTTTTTCTCTTACAGGGAACGTTGGTCGGGAGACTTCGCCCAGACACCGCCATTTGGGTTCTTTTACCCTCTGCGCATGCGCAGAACGCTTTGGGCATGCGCAGAGGGTAAAATAACCCAAATGGCGGGGTGGCAGTAGGGTGGGGAGCGGCGGGGGTCATGGGGGCGGGCGGAGGTCACTGCATTAGGAAGGTTGAGAACCACTGCTGTAAAGCAACAACCTCATCTCCCCCCACCCACCCCATCCCCCAAGAATGCCTCCATATGGCTCAGAGTTTCAGCTGGAAGTATCTCTTCCTAGATTATCCAAGATTGGCCAGACTTTTCTCCTGCTCAGATGCCTCACTTTTATTAGCATTAATCACTGCTCATTTCAGATAATAATGCATGGAAGAGATGAAGTTTTTCCAAAGTGACACACACACACCTTGAATATTGCATGATCCAATCTCACCATAACTGCATAATCCCACAACTGCATAATACAATGGAAGTATTCCCAGATGTTTTAGCAGGTAGTTAGGTAGCAACCTCCTTAATTTACATTTCCCTATTTGGGATTGTCGCCCTGCCTATTTAACTTATATGCAGAGCACATCATGAGAAAGGCGGGGCTAAATGAATCAAAAGTTGGAATTAAGATTGCCGGGAGAAATATCAACAACCTCAGATATGCAGATAATACCACTCTAATGGCAGAAATTGAAGAGAAACTAAAGAGCCTCTTGATGCAGGTGAAGAAGGAGAGTGCAAAAGTTGGCTTGAAACTCAACATTAAGAAAACTAAGATCATGGCATCCGGCCCTCTCAATTCCTGGCAAATAGATGGGGAAGAAATGGAGGTAGTGACAGATTTTATCTTCCTGGGCTCCAAGATCACCGCAGATGGGGACTGCAGCCAAGAAATTAAAAGATGCTTGCTCCTGGGGAGGAAAGCTATGGCACATCTAGACAGCATACTAAAAAGCAGAGACATCACCCTGCCAACAAAGTGCATATAGTCAAGGCTATGGTTTTATCAGTTGCAATGTATGGCTGTGAAAGTTGGACCATAAGAAAGGCTGAGCGCCAAAGAATTGAGGTCTTTGAACTATGGTGCTGGAGAAGACTCCTGCGAGTCCCTTGGACTGCAAGGCGATCAAAGCGGTCAGTCCTAGATGAGATCAACCCTGACTGCTCTTTAGAAGGCCAGATCCTGAAGATGAAACTCAAATACTTTGACCACCTAATGAGAAGGAAGGACTCACATGAGAAGAGCCTAATGACTGAGGGCAAAAGAAGAAGGGGACGACAGAGAATGAGGTGGCTGGATGGAGTCACTGAAGCAGTAGGCGTGAGCTTAAATGGACTCCAGAGGATGGTAGAGAACAGGAAGGCCTGGAGGAATGTTGTCCATGGGGTTGAGATGGTCGGACACAACTTCGCAACTAACAACAACAATTTGGGATTAGCTCTCGGTGTCAGTATGGCCGATGAAAACTATCCTATTAGGTTGCCCATACTTTTCTGTCAGAATTTCAAATGTAGATATTAGTCTAAAAAATTGTGTGTTCCTGATCTAGGCCTTCATCCTTTTGCTGTGAAGAGGCAGTCTTGTTAAACATCCCTTTCAAATGACTTTCCCAACTGTAGCCAGAAAAATCTAGTGAATTAAAACATCTAATTTCACAAACTGCTATTGTTATGAAATCTTAAACATAGAATATACAGTCCAGTGACATGGATTCTTGTAGCTGACTCAGAAACCTCTGTATTAAATAGGTCTTGCAAGACCAAGTCAAACAAAAAAGTATTCACAAAATATTTCTTCTAGTCTTTGACTAATTCTAATGCCTGCTGAAGATCAGGAGTTGTCCGAGGCTAATGCTAGTGAATAACAAAGGAGCAGAAAATGGGGGTAGCCGTTGGTTGTCCCAATCTTTTGAAAAAACATGTTTGCTTGCCATGACAACTCATGGCAACTCATGTTTTGTTTTGCTTAACAAAAATGTGTCTTTCTGTTTTTTAAGCTTCTGGAGTTTCAAATAAAAATTCCCTATTAGAATTTCCTCACACATTCCATTCTGTTGCAAGAAAATAATTTCTATACAATTCTAGTCTGTCCATTAGGGAAAAGACATGGATGGAAAGTCATGTGGGTGCCAGCTTAAGAACACTGACAGTTGCAATTCTTTTCCTATACTACTACTACTACTACTACTACTACTACTACTACTACTACTACTACTACTACTACTACTACTACTACTACTACTACTACTACTACTACTACTCTGTATGTTTATCATCAACATATAGTCTCTGGATAAGCCACAAAAGCAAAGAAAAATATATTAAAATGTATAATTATATCATCTTCTTCCTCTTCCTCTTCCTCCTCCTCCTCCTCCTCCTTCATTTTAACCACTACTCCAAACTGGCTGCCTAAAATATATAAATTATATTTAATTTATAATAAATTAAATTATATAATAATTAAAGCTATTTTAAAAGCATAATTTTCTCTCTGGTGGAGAAGAAACCATAAACACTTCAAACTGATGTTCAGGATCATGTGTGGTCACATCACATGCAAAATATCAGCTATAGAAATGCGTAGTGCCTACTTTACCATCTCTATGTATAATGAAATAATTGTGCAAGCATTTCTCATTTTTAATTGTACGGCTATTCCACATCCGAAGAAACTCTGCATGATTCATTAAATAATGTATTACGGTAAGTTAGTGCAAATTTTCATGTGACTCTCATTTGTTTTGAGACTATAATAATACACAATTCTCTTCAGTTGAGAGAAATGGAGAATATGGAATATATACCATCTTTTTAATGCATACCATTTTTGCAGAGCATGAGAATAGGATGCCATGCAACTCGACCCTGTAATTACAATTCTTTTTCTTATACCAGACAAGTCAAACAGGCATTTAGTTTAGTTTGTTATTTTTATGGCTCAGTGTTGAATGAAAAAGTGCCCAAAAAGTGGCATCTACCATCAACTATAGCTTCAGTGCCCCAAGACCTTGCTATCACTCCAGTAATTGTGCCTCAATCCCCAGAATTACTATGGCACAATAATAAGGCAGTTGCAGCCAGCTGTTTTGGCATTTCCATCACCATCACAACCCTTTGAGAAAAGTAATCCCAGCAGATGGCAACTTAGAGCTCCTCTTGAGTGACTTGGGGGCACAGTGAGGGAAGCATAAGCAAATTTGGAGTTGGTCAATATTGGGTAGGAGACTATCAGAACATCCCATACTCTGTGCTAAACTGGAAAGTTGGGAAAATATCCCAGAGGAGCCAATAGCAAAACCCTCTCTTATTGTTGTCAAGAAATCTTCATGGAGTTGTTCATGAAACAATCAGCTTAATTTAACAGAATAATAGAGTTGGAAGTGACCTTGTAGTTCTTCTAATCCAATCCCCTGTTCATGTAGGAAACCCTATACTAGCATTCCCCAACCTTTCCAGCTTTGCGGACCGGCGTGGGTGGGGGAAAGAAGAGGGAATGGTTATGCGCAAGTGGTGGGCAAGCATGCAGCTCCATTTGCATGAGCAGTGGGCACACATGCTTGTTGCTCGCACAAATGGATCTGCATGCACAAGTGGGGCTGTGCACATGCATGTGCTCACCTGCCATTTCCACAGCCTGGTTCCGAACAGGCCAAGGCCCAGTAGTGGGCCATGGCTCGGGGGATTGGGGACCCCTGCCCTATATCATTTCAGATAAATAGTTGTCCAATCTCTTCTTAAAAGCCTCCAGTGTTCGAGCACCCACAACTTCTAGAGACAGATTGTTCCACTGATTAATTGTTCTAAATGTCAGGAAATTTCTCCTTACTTCTAGGTTACCTCAGGTAGTCTTTCCACTTAGTGTTAAAAAAAAGTGTTATTATCTACCATGGCATTGCCCCATAGTTGCTTAATATGTTTGCTCATTGTGTTCATAGCTGCTACCATAGAGTTGATGGGGTTTCCAGAATGTTTTTTTCTAGCCCCCCCCTAATGCTTTAACTTACTATTTGCGCTGCTGCTTAACAGTGGATATATATTATAAATGTATTTTCTTATCAGAAAGATCCAATTGTATTAAGCACCATCTGACAATTGAGGACAGACTGGAGAAATAACATTCTCCTGGAGATATGTAAAAAAAAGTGTTAACCTAGAACAGTGATGGCGAACCTATGGCACGGGTGCCACAGGTGGCACGCGGAGCCATATCTGAGGGCACGCGAGGCGTTGCCCTATGTCAACTCCAGCGCGCATGTGTGTGCTGGTCAGCTGATTTTTGGCCTTCTTTTCGGCCGTTTTTGCTCTCCCCAGGCTTTAGGAAAGCCTCCTGAACCCTGGGGATGGCAAAAAACAGCCCAACGGGCCTACCGGAAGTCCGGAGGCTTCAGTGAGGCCTGTGTGCATGCGTGGGGGGGCAGCATGGGGGTTGCGCGCATGCGTGGGGGGAATGCATTGCATTATGGATGTGGGCACGCGCACACTATCACACACACGCACACACCCTTTTGGCACCCGAGCCAAAAAAGGTTCGCCATCACTGACCTAGAAGGACCACATGAATCTGGGGGCTTTTCCCAAAATAGTGTTTTCAAGTGTTTGCCCAACAACTAAGTTGTCATAAAGTGATTAGGGTTATGAAGGGTGCAAAAAAGGAATGATATTTTTCCGAAAAAATAAAATACTTAAAATGCTTAAAATGTGCACGAACCATCTGCATTACTTCTTTCTAATCTCCTTATAATGTTTCGCTGCCCTGAGTCCTTAGGGAGTAGGGTGGCATAGAAGAACCTAATAATAAAATAATAAATAATAATAAATAAATAATAGTAAATCAACTTGTTTAACATTTGACTTCTTTTTCTGAAAAAAACAGTCCTTGAGAAGTGTGCTGCATAATAATCTTGTTTTACAGCTTTCCTATTTTCTCTTCAGGGCAAAAGACACTGTGGAGTCCAAGTACAGGACAGGAGAGCATTTCTGAAGAGAGGCAGTGAATTCATTGTCCACCACTTTTGATAACTCAAATAACATGATGACATAATGGAGGGCAACATCGCAAGTTTTCAGCAGTTTTCTTTTATTTGTTTTTTTTGTTTTTCCACTTAGAATAAAGACTACCAAAGATGTGGCTTCCATCCTGACTATTTTGATCATGACCCTGTAGAGACCCCAGGCTTCCCTCACTGCTAATTTTACCACTAAGTGTCAAGCAATTTTGTGTTATAAAAAAGAAACAGGCCTGGCACTGATTGTTGATCAGCAATTGTTGAAGTTCATGCTTCAGCAATTCCACTGCCAGTTTTTGGAGTCTCCTGACACTGATTTTTGTTCACTGCCTGTTTATTTGGCTGCTTGAAAGATGGAGGGCAGGGATAGATTGAGAAGTAACATCTTTCACTCTTTGCACTTAAGGATGGAAGTGAAATTCATTTTGTCTATTGTATATGAATTTACTCAAGTTATCTATCTATATATGTGTGTGTGTGTATATACTACATAACTATAAATAAACAATTGCATGTGAGAAGTTTATGATGCGATTCACTATTTAAATTATTTCCACAACATACTATTTTCCACTCATTGATCCTTTATAAAGCAATTTGAATGAAGCTAATTCGTTCTTGGCTTCATTTCTGAAGATCTCAAAACATGGAGACTACTCAGAGCACCTCATAAGTCAATTGGTGCCTACCAGCTGCCCAAGTAGAGGCCACAAAACATGGAATTCAATTGGTGCCACATCTTCTGATTTGCTCCAAACCCCGAATAACAAAAATGGCCTTCCTCATGCTATAGAAAACTGAGTCATGTGACTGGATCCCTCCCACTCCCACCTCCATGCTTGTATGAAGGAAGGCATGCAGGTAAAGTTCAGTGAGGGAAGAAAATGGAAACTTCCAAGCTGTCCGGCCACCATTCCTTTGTTATGCTGACAGATAAATGGGGTGATATGAGCAGTTTTGCAACCAAACAAAGGAGACAAGCCTAAACAACAAGCTTTAGGAACAGATAGTCCAGGAGGCAGTTTGAGCAAGAGGTCCCACCAAATCGAAAACTGATCAGCCTCCATTTCCAAATTATAGCATTTCAAAGAAATCACATCTATGTTTCTGTTTCAAATAAACACATTAGAACTAGAAAAAAAATATCTCCACTCTCAGGAATACATGACCTGATGCAATTACATGGGTCTAGAGTTGGTTCCAAAATGGGGCAATACCCTCAGAAGGCTAGGGAAAAGTTATAAAAAAAGACACATTGAAGGGAAACACATGCATACAAACATGAGTATATTATGGGGAATTGTTCACAGAAACCTACATGCAAAAATTGACTGTCAATATTTATATAGGAGTGCCCACAGGGGGAAAAATGAGCAAAGGTAGACATAAAATTCAGATGAACTTAAAACATGCAAAAATTAGAAGATTCCCCCCCCCCCCCGTCTCTACCATCTCCTCCTGGCCATAGATACAAAGCCCATACCCAATTTGTAAGGTAGTACAATCACATTAAAAAAAAATTAAAGTATCGTAATGGGATAGATAGAGAGCAAATAATGTTTATATTGCAGTATAACAAGGTTATTTAAGCTAGTGTAACTATAGAATGGCTTGTCTATCTGGAGAATGCACTATATATAGCCAATATATATAGCCAACTGCCTTCTGCTACAGCTCTTTCTTTCCTCACTCACATAGCTAAATGTCACTTGCAAGCAAACCGCAGCTATCTTGCATTCTTTATGCACACACAGTTATAAAAAGATTGGCTCAGCAGTTCAGGAAAAGACTAGGGCATATTTTTATCATCAAAGAGCCCATGATGGGATATTGTAAATGATAAGCTGTGAATGCAAATGAGAGAAGAGCTCTTTTATTACAGAAGACTGTTACACAGATGCTGAACTTGATTGGTAAAAGGTAGAATAGTTTCCATTGTCCATGTTCACTAGGTTTCCACAGAGGTCACAACTGTGTCCAACCCAAATGAACAGAATAAAAACAAATGCTTGCTATATTCAAAAACTGTAAACAGATTCAGAAACCTAGCTGATCCCATTATTTCTTTTTTTAAAAAAAAACAACCTTTTAATAGCAAGCCCTTGGGTCACATAATACATGTCATTCTCAAATATTGTGCAAGGTATCTTGATACCTTTTAAATAATTAAACATAGTATTAAAGTATGAATGAAATACTAATGAAATAACGTTTTCCTAGGTGGCTCATTGTCAACACTGGCAGGTGCATCTGCAAAAGAATTTTAGAAAGTCAAGGTGGCTGTCACAATCACATGACTGAAGCCTCATTCATTTTTACAGGTAGTCCTCAACTTACAATAGTTCATTTGGTGACCATTCAAAGTTACATTCATCCTATTAACCAGGGGTGAAATCTAGCAGGTTTTGACAGATTCTGGAGAATCAGTAGCGGAAATTTTGAGTAGTTCGGAGAACCGGCAAATACCACCTCTGGCTGGCCCCAGAGTGGGGTGGGAATGGGGATTTTGCAGTATCCTTCCCCTGCCATGCCCACCAAGCCACGCCCACCAAGCTACACCATGCCCACCAAGCCGAAAGTGAACCAGTAGTAAAAAGATTGGATTTCACCACTGCTATTAACTTCAATGTTGCCTTATTCTGAGCCTCTGTGTAGCTTACAGCAACACCAATCAAATAAAAAATATTATAAATTGATAACAAATAAACTAATTAAGAACAAACTTATTTTTAAGACAGTGGGAATCCTTTTGATTTTATTTATTTATTTATTTATTTATTTATTTATTTATTTATTTATTTATTTATTTATTTATTTATTTATTTATTTATATTTCTGTGCCGCCCCACTCCCGAAGGACTCGGGGTGGCTCACATCAGAAGAAACATAAATAACAAGATAAAAAGATAAAATCACAATTAAAAATACAATATAAAAAAACAATCATCCAAGCATTCATGGGCCGACCTCATCTGAATTCTACTGAGGTCAATTGTCCCAAGCCTGTCGGAAGAGCCAGGTCTTCAAGGCTTTGCGGAAAGCCAGAAGCGTGGGGGTAATACGAATCTCGGGAGGCAGTTGGTTCCAGAGGGTGGGTGCAACCACAGAGACGGTCCTCCCCCGAGGGCCCGCCAGCTGACATTGTTTAGCTGACGGAACCTGGAGGAGACTGTCTCTGTGTGCTCTAACCGATCATTGGGACGTATGTGGTAGCAGACGGTCTCGTAAGTAACCAGGCCCTAAGCCATGTAGGGCTTTAAAGGTCAAAACCAACACCTTGAATTGCTCATGGGGCCGGAACATGGAATCTCTTTTAAACAGCGAGTCCTTGTTCCCCGAGAGCAGCCTACCCCATGTCCCCCGCCATGTCTACCTCTCCCTATTATGACCGGGATCTTCCCACCCTCCCACCTCCCAGAGATCCCGCCCCCCCCCCACCTCCCTGGCTTCCTCAAAGCAGGTGCCCAATCCTTAATTCCCAAACATTCAGAAAAATGACATCTTCACTTTTTAAAATAATTGTATTGGCTTTAGAATAACATCTTCACTGTCTAAAGCTCAGCAAAGATTGAGTCATTGTTCACGAGGGGTTGGTTTTCGGCCTGTTATGCCATTACAGAGAAAATCTAATCAAGCACTACCCGAAGGACTGCTGTTATTCTGTGGTCCCAATTCTTCCCCACCCATATTTACAAATTCAAATTCAAACCTTTATTGTCAGAGTACAACATGTGTAGGATGAGATTGGCTGAGCCTCCCTTCGTGCACCCTCCCAACATAATACAACTCACAGTGAAAGACAGAAAATCCCTAATCCAGTGAATCCTGCTAACAAACACACAATCCTACTGCTCCATGTGAACTTATTGCACATCGCACTGGCCCCGCAAGTCAATCATACTATGTTGTTGTAGTTATTTTTCATTCAAGAGTCTGACAGCCCACGGATAAAAACTGGTCTTCAACCTGTTTCAGAGATGGGTTCCTCCTGGTTCGGACTGGTTCACCCGAACTGGTAGCAAGCCACTGGTAACATCGCGATGATGTCACAGAACCGGTTCAGTCGGTGCCGGTCCATGGACGCCGCCATCTTTTTTTTTAATTTTTATTTATTTATTTTTTTTGAATTTTATTCCGGGTTTTTTCTTCTTCTGAGCATGCGCAGAAGCCGAATTTCTGGCACTGCACATGCATCACCATCTTGTTTTTGGCTTCTTTTTTTTGAATGTGTTTAAATTTGTTTGGCATTGCGCATGCGCGCACGCGCTTTGCACGCGCGCACCCACGAGGCATGCCCACGCGACACAGGAGGAAGCGAACCGGCAGCGAGGTAAATTAGAACCCACCCCTGGCCTGTTTGTGTGGCTGTGTATGCTTCTATATCTCCTTCCCAATGGTAGGAGAATAAAGTGCTGACCAGGAAGTGAGTCATTCCTGAAGATTTTCCTCACTCTTCTAAGGCAGTGAGCCCTAGCGATGTCGCCTAGTGATATCAGGGGACAGCCCACGATGTTTTGTGCTGTGCTCACCACCCTCTGTAATGTTTTTCTATCCGTGGCTCTCAAGCCACCATACCACACCGTAATGCAATGAGTGAGGAAGCTTTCTATTGTGGACTGGTAAAAGGAGGTCATCAGTTGTTGTTCCACTTTGTGTTTTTCATAAGACTCTGAGAAATTGGAATCTCTGTTTGGCCTTTCTGGCCACTTGGTTCGTGTTGATTTTCCAGGTGAGATCTTCACTGAGGTGGACTACCAGGAATTTAAAGGAGAAATTTTATTTATTTGTTTGTTTGTTTGTTTGTTTGTTTGTTCGTTCATTCATTCATTCATTCATTCATTCATTCATTCATTCATTTATTTATTTATTTATTTATTTATTTATTTATTTATTTATTTATTTATTTATTTATTTATTTATTTATTTATTTATTAGTTGCATTTGTATGCCACCCATTCCACAGAGACTCTCTCCACACAGCCCCCCCTCGATGTAATGTGAGACAGGTTCCTCTCTCTTCTTCCAGAAGTCTAACACCATCTCCTTTGTCTTGCTGATGTTCAGGTGCAGGTTGTTTTCTAAGCACCATGTGGATAGTTTTTGAACCTCCCCCCTGTACGCTGTTTCTTCTCTGCCTGTAATAAGACCCAGTACGGTGGTATCATCTGCGAACTTAATGATCACATTTAAATCTATGTCAAGTATAGTTTCCAAATGGTCCTCTGAAGAAACTCCAGAAGAGCATGTTAGAGAGATGATAAGGACACAAGTCATTGTCTAAATGTTTTCTGATCCACAATGGCTGCTATGGGTGCACCAGCTGTATCTGGGCAAGACCTCTAAGTTGCAGACTTCCTTGAGATTGGATGGGACTCCATCCAGAGCAATTGTAGGAACTGGAATCACATCAAGGTGTTTATTTACAAACTAATTCCATCTTTCTGAGGTTCAGTTTCAGCCTTTAGTATCTGAACAATAATGTTTAACCAAAGTAGTGTGTTGGATTATAAAACCTCTCCTTCACAGCCTGAAGATTTGTAATCAGTTTTCTCAACATAATATTGAAATAGTTGATTAAACCAGTGTTTCCCAACCTTGGCAACTTGAAGATGTCTGGACTTCAACTCCCAGAATTCCCCAGCCAGCATTCGCTGGCTGGGGAATTCTGGGAGTTGAAGTCCAGACATCTTCAAGTTGCCAAGGTTGGGAAACACTGGATTAAACTTCATCTGCTTCATCTTCATTTTTGCTTACCACACAACTAGCAAGAAAAGAGAAGAAACTTTGCCAAGAAAAGAAAAAAACTTGGCAAATTTAGAAAGGATCCGTTCCATTTCCTAAGACTTGCAAGCCAGTAAGCTATCTAACTAAATTACTTCATTCAGAGCAACCTCAGACCATGTGGGGGTAGAAAGGGAGGGAGAGGGAAGATCAAGTCCCATTTCTTGCTTGTTATTACCAATTTTGTATTTATCGTTCTAAGTAAAACTTCAGCTATGTATTAAATATTGTCATAATGGAGACCTTGATTTTAAAAAATAAAATTCTATCTCAGCTTCATATTTTGCAGTCTATTTATTTAGGGACTTCTCCCCATAGCCTTTTGTTCATATTATTGATATCATGGAGTCTTTAGGCCTCTCTGGCTAGGAGGCTCATACTTCCTCTGGTAAGTGCTCTGGGTGGGATTGGAGAGAGAGGATGAGTTGAAGTAGAGAAGTAGAGAGTTCAGACTAAGAGTCTAACTCAGAGTTTTTCAGAAGATTAAGCTCATATGTTCCCAAGATTGGACTTCTTTAATTGAGTTTGCAGTAAAACAATGATTATGAATTTTCTACGATTTCTCTTAATATGTGCTCAGACCAATGTTTGACCCAGATTATCTCTTGACCAACTAATGAGTTTGGATAGATTCAATATTACAAGTATTTACTCTTATATACACACTAAGGTGTTTAAATTAGCTACTACAGTAGTTCTCAACCTTCCTAATGCCGCAACCCTTTAATACAGTTCCTCATGTTGTGGTGACCTCCAACCATAAAATAATAAAATTATTAGGAAACTCAGGGGTGGGTTCTAACTTACCTCGCTGCCGGTTCGCTTCCTCCTGCACTGCGTGGCCGCGCCTCATGGGCGCATGGGCGCTTTGCGCATGCATGCACAGTGTCAATTTTTTAAAAAACATTGCAAAAAAAAAAGCCAAAACCAAGATGGCGACACATACGCAGTGGCAGAAATTCAGCTTCTGCACATGCTCAGAAATTCCCATGGTACAGATTTTTTTTTTTTTGCAATAGTCTATTTGCATGTAGGTGGACCTGCCTGGAGACGGATAGAGGAGCGGTGTCTCGGTTCCTAAGACCATCGGAAATACGAGTTTTCCAATGGTCTTAGGCAACCCCTGTGAAAGAGTCGTTCAACCCACAAAGGGGTAGCGACCCACAGGTTGAAAACCACTGTACTAGTATATCAATGAAGCTAACTGTAAAGCGTCATAATCTACCTAATATGCAGAATCCCTCAGGTCTATTCTTGCTTGGTTGAAATACTCACCCAAAGTTTTACCTTTTACTGAATCTATAGCAGAGATTAATGATATTTAAATTACAAGAGATCTGACAGGTTTTTCATTTATTTCTTAATATGGCCATGGGGGTCTCTTTATTCATCTTAATTACAAAATATAAATGGTAGGGGTTAAGGCATAAAGCTAAAAACCAAGATATTGTAATCCCGTTTTAGGCATGAAGCCAGCTGGATGACCTTGAGTCAATTACCTTTTCTCAACCCTAGGAAACAGGCAGTGGCAATCCACTTCTGAAATCTTGCCAAGAAAGCTGGAGGAACTAGTCTAGGCAGTTGCCAGGAATCAATACTGATTTAAAGGAAAAGAAAAAAGAAAAAAAAAGAAAAAAGAGGAAAAAAGAAAAGAAAAGAAAAGAAAAAAGAAGGAAAGAAAGAAAGAAAAAGAAAGAAAGAAAGTCCTTTAAATGATTTCAATTTCTTTATGAAGAAATGAAGGTAACTATGATTCTCTGTGATCTGCTGCATATTTTTTCAGAAACAGGTTCTGCTGTATTCCGTGTGATGTAATGCTACATAAGTGTAATTGGATTGCAACCTTGAATTAACACTATATTACTACCTTCTACAATAGCTATGCTGTTGTTCCTGATGGAAATGATCATAATTTATTTAAAAAAACGAAAATTGCAAAATATACAGGAAAGATTTTTTCTGAATTTGTTTTTGAGAATTTATTTATTTATTTATTTATTTATTTAAATGGATTTCTATGCCGCCCAACTCCCAGGGGACTCTGGGTGGCTCACAACATATTAGAATCCATTACATAATATAAAAATACAAAATTAAAAAATACAAAAATTAAAAAGAGTATCTCACATTCACAATCAAGGGGGGAGACCCATATCTAATCTAGTTGGTCTCACTTTCACCCCGCCTGCCGGAAGAGCCAAGTTTTTGTTGCTTTCCAGAAGGCCAGCAGGGTGGGGATGGTCCTGATCTCCGGGGGAAGCTGGTTCCACAGGGAGGGAGCTCCCACAGAGAAGGCCCTCCCCTCGGCCCCGCCAACCGACATTGTTTGGTCGATGGGACCTGGAGGAGGCCGACTCTGTGGGCCCTGACCGGTCGTAGGGAGGTATGTGGCAGGATGCGGTCCCGAAGGTAACCTGGCCCTGAGCCATGTAGGGCTTTAAAGGTTAAAACCAACACCTTAAATTGGATCCGGAGACTAATGGGCAGCCAATGCAGCTGGTGGAGGATCGGTGTTACGTGGGGGTATCTAGGTACACCCACCACAGCTCGCGCAGCTGCATTTTGCACCAATTGCAGTCACCGGACACTCTTCAAGGGTAGCCCCATGTAGAGCGCATTGCAGTAATCCAGAACATGTGAATGATGGTGCAACTACATTTTCCTACAGTTGTTAAAAATGACTGTCACTAAGACTTGTTTGATGCATTTTTTTCTGAGTTTGAGAGCTTATAGTCTTATGTAATATGAAAAAGACCATAATATTGCATTAATATTACCAGTGAAAACCAGAGAACAAGCTACAAAAGTGTGCAAGATGCATCAAAATGAATTGAAATTGCATAACAACAAGACTTGTGTTTACAAAGATGACAGCCTTTGTGACTACAATTCTATAATATATTCTAACTCTCTTTTATGCAATGTTGTTTGTTTCTATTAAAACTTCATTAAAAGTACAGCATAGCTTACACAACCATGACAGAGGCACACCTCATTCTTTAGCTGGAACACCTTGTAATTAAAGTAAGAGCCATAGCTGAGGAATATGGTGGGGCTGTCAAGCAAGTTTCCACTTTAACTATAGAGGTTCATAGTGTTTCATTATGTACTGAATTACTGTCCAAATGAGCAAAGATGAGACAGGAAACTAGCATGTTTATGAAAGATGTATGGGACACCTTCTCAACAACTTGAAAAATAAAGTATCTATGAAAAGATATGTTGTTCTTAAATTCTGTGAGATCCTTCTTCCATTATCATGGTGATATGGGAGTTACCATGATTGTTTTCCATAAACTCAGTTCATGTAAGAGATCCTTCTAAGGTTTCTTCCCATGCCAATATTCTCTGGATGATTAACAATGAAGTGGGGAAAAGTTGCAAGGTATATTCTTAGAAATCATGTGAAGCTTTTCGTGTTATACTGGAGAAATTGATGCTACAACAACTGTTCCCACAGTGCTAGATCAGTATAAGAATGGGAAGACATACAATCTCATACAGTTCCTAGGCCTTTTAATATTTCTCCAATCATCTGGTTTGCTATTTCTGAATGAGAAGATGTAAAATATATTTTACTTAAACTTATTCCCACAAGCAGATGACCTCCAAGGTCCCTTCTAATCCTTTAATTCTTAGTATATTTATGCCTCTACACAGCTTCTCTTGAAACCCTTAATGTCTTTTACCTAGTCTTCTTCTCCCTCCTAGATTATCTCCTTCAGTGGCTCTTCTGATATTGCTGAATAGCAGTTACACTGGCTGTATTTTCAAGACATATGGGAAAAGGAACAGCACAAGAAAGCAAGATTCTGTTATAGCCAATCTCAATAAAGTTAATTTTAGTCTTCCTGTGGAGTTGATTACTTGGTCTGGTCTATCCACTGGTAGTGCTCGCTTAATGACCACAATTGGGATAGGAATCTCGGTCATTGAACAAAGTGGTCAGTAAGCAAGATGGGACTACCCAGGTAACTGCTTTGCTCAAAGACCACAATCCTGGCACTTCTGGTTATAAGCATTAAGCCATTGTGTGGGGAGGGTCAGAAGACTCTGGGAAGGTCCGCTTGGGAGTTGAAAATCCTACTGAAAATGAAGAATTTTCAGCCCTGGAGGGAGAGAAATGAATGTACATCTTCTACTGGGCTTCCCAGGACCTCCTGCACTCTCTTGAGCAGAGGTCTTCAAAGTTGGCAACTTTAAGACTTGCGGACTTCAACTTCCAGAATTCTCCAGCCAGCATAGCTGGCTGGAGAATTCTGGGAGTTGAAGTCTGCAAGTCTTAAAGTTGCCAACTTTGAAGACCTCTGATCTTGAGGTACCCCATGCTCCTTTCCTTACCTCCTTTCAGAAATCCTGGTTAAAAAATTTTTGTATCTACAGTAATAATAACAAAGGATGATTTGTACACAGCTTCACCACAAAACATAATGCTACCCCTACTCAGGAGGTTTATATGTTGAATGACCAATGTGTAAATATGTGCATATCCACTAGGCCTCTGACCTTACAATTAATATAACCCAAGGAATAAAAACCTCTGCACGTTAGCACAATTCATATTTTATTAATCATCACAGTAGACATTTGAATCACGACATTCTGTTTATAGTCCAATATAGAGTTCCAGATAGAGGGAAAACATTCTAACCAAGAAAACATTGTGTAGAAGTTTTGCAATAAACAGGTTGTCTACATATATTACTTCACAAGGTAACTGCAGAAAGTATAGCTGTTAAGCAACTTGTCCAGCACTGTATTACAAGATACAAGATAAGTAAAAAACTGAAACCAGACTTTAATTTGTATAATGCCTCTCTCTTGTTGCAAGTTTGACTTTGAGTTTATATTTAAACTTAGTCCTGGGTATGTTTTAAAAGAATGTTTGCTTTAAAGATTAGAATAGATACAGTGTATATTAAAAGTAATGGAACCCTCCAGCAAGTCTAACAATGAAAAGTTTGTGTTCACTTTTTAGTGTTACACTCTTGTTAAATTCAACATTAAGGCAAAATACCTGGCTCCATGAAATGCACCCTCCCCCACCCTCAGACTTGGTGCTATCTGGGTTTGTTAAACATTTGCTGGAAGTTGTATGATTGTAGACTTAAAACATCTGAATGGCACCAGTGTGAAAAGGTTGAATATATATATATGAATATATAAAGGTCTTTCGGTATTCGGGTTTTCTCCCGCGTGGAATTGGAAGTGTCTTGGCGATGTTTCGATGAAGTCTCATTCATCATCTTCAGGCTGGTGTCTTCTGCTTCCTGCTCCTAGAAGCAGGAAGCAGAAGACAGCAGCCTGAAGATGATGAATGAGACTTCATCGAGACGTCGCCAAGACACTTCCAATTCCACGCAGGAGAAAACCCGAATACCCAAAGACCTACACACACACACACACACACACACACACACACACACACACACACACACACACACACACACACACACACACACACACACACACACACACACACACACACACACACACACACACATATATATATATATATATATATATATATATATATATATATATATATATATATATATATATATATATATATATATATATATATATATATATATATATATATATATATATATATATATAAAGACTATTATGACTAAAAATTCCTAAAAATGTAGAAACCAAATGGCAATGGAAGAGGAGGATCTTCACTTCAGTTTCTTTTAAGTTGCTAGACGGGTTCTGTGCTGTACATAAGAGGAACAAACCATTGTAAAGACAACAGTTTTGAGAAGTGACATGACTAATTCACCATTTACAACACTAGAGGCATTATTTAAGAAGTGCTCATAACATTCACATAAGTTAATTCCAGAGATGGATTCCTGCCGGTTCGGACTGGTTCTATAGAACTGGTAGCGGGAATTTCCCTCCACTCACCGAACTGGCAGCGATTGTCGGCTGGCCACGCCCCTGAAGCGGCTCTCTTGGTGGTGCCTTTCTGCTTCTGCGCATGTGCAGAAACTGTTTTTTTGTTTCTGCGCATGCGCAGAAGCTAGGTTTTCAGCACTGCACATATGCAAAGCACAACACGCATGCGCCCATGCGGCGTGGGAGGAAGCGAACTGGCAACGAGGTAAGTTAGAACCCACCCCTGGTTAATTCCATAAGGCCATATGAATAGCAATGAACACAGTGCCTGGGAAAATTTCCAATTTCCCTTGTAATAAAAGTGTACGCTTGGAAGGCTGGAAAAATATATACCATATTATCTCTACGATGGGAATAATATTTTTGAGATATCAAGTGATAATTTATATTAGATTTTATTCTATTTTCACATGGAAATATTTATAGAATTATAAGGTTGATTCAAACATTGAAACAACCATAAAATAACTGAAACGATTCTGCATCTTTCATCTTGCTATTTATTCTTGTTTCATTCTCACACCAGGGCAAAATTCAAATTTCATTGGAGGAAACAATGGGATAAATCTGAAGTAGGAGGATTGCTTTCAAGATCAAAATTCTGTGGTTTTATGATTTATTGTACATGGATTGATCTGTAAACACCTGAAAATGTGCTAATTACCAGATGTTGTTATAGATTTGTCAAAAACATATTTTGCCAGATTAATCTTCTATCTTAGAGTATGGCTTTGGTTCTTAACAGAGGTTTGGGATGCTGTAGACCTACTGTATTGGACAAAGTAATACATAATGCGCAAATTATCAGCTAATTAAGTGTGGGTTGAATGTCGTGACAAGTGGATTTATAGCAATCTCAACAGTCCTATTTAAAAAGTGCTCATCACCACCAAATTGGAGATCAGAATCAGGTAGGGTGCCACAACAATCAGTATGGGGCCTCTCCTCTTTAATAACTTCATTAGTTATTTGGGCAAAGAAAGAAGTGCAATTTGTAGATTATACATTATCTGGGCGCAGGAGTGAGGAAGCTTCCTGCTTTCTTTAAAATGTTGAAAGCCGTGTCAGGCTGTTCCTGTGCAAACTCCACCCTTCTGGAGCATGTATGCAATGTCATAATGCATGTGCAAAGGGCTGGGGCTTGCATTGCAATGACACAAGGCTGAGTTTGTTATTCTCTTCTTGACCTCCATTAGAGAGACTGCTGTTTGAATAAGATAGCTAATAGCTATTGTTTAACAGTAATTGAAATACCGTATTTTTCGGAGTATAAGACGCACTGAAGTATAAGACGCACCTTAGTTTTGGGGGAGGAAAACAAGGAAAAAAGGCCTCTGCCTCCAAGCAATTTGCCAAACAGCAAACAGCACAGATGATATACATTGTTTGCTGTGTATTTCTGTGCATGTGTGCCTGACCCATAGAAATAGCAAAGAATTGGAGAAATGTACATTATGCCAGAAAGTTTTCTTAAATGTAGTCACACTAACTCTTCCAAATTATTTAAATAGATCTACTCCAAGGTAACTAAACTCTAATACTAAACAGGACACTGTTACATTTCATACTATACTTGTACAGAGCTGTTAAAATTAATTAAAATTTCTGGAAGTATACATTATTCTCTATTATTTAAAAGGAGATACAATAGCATTGGGCCTCTTCAGAGCAAGCATTTATTTTAAAAAGCTTCTTTATTTTATTAAGTTGTCTAGATTTACAGGGATCTCCAACCTTGGCAACTTTAAGACTTGTGGACTTCAACTCCCAGAATTCCACAGCCAGCAAAGCTAACAAAGCTGGCTGTTGAATTCTGGGAGTTGAAGTCCACAAGTCTTAAAGTTGCCAAGGTTGGAGACCCCTGGCTCTAGAACAATAATAAAGCAGTCTTTAAAAAATAAGTCTAATAATTTGAACATTCTACAGACATTTATAGTTATTCACTTATCCCTTTGCAGCCAGTTCAGCAAAAATAAAAACCTGCGTGTCTAATCTCTCCCAGCTATTTGCCTCTTTGCAGTTAGTTTCACTTTCATTTTTCCACGTGGCAAAGCTAATCAGCTGTTCGTGGGGATACTGCTCCTGACTTGCTTGGCTTTACAGGCTCTTCCCTCTTTCCTGCAAGCAGGTAAATTGCTGGAAGACAGAGGCCAAAGGGTGGGGATGGCTGGGTGGATGGGGCTACATTCGGTGTATAAGACGCACCCAAGTTTTCACCCTCTTTTGGGGGGTTAAAAGGTGCGTCTTATACTCCGAAAAATACGGTAAGTTCAAGGAGAAATGGGATGAAAATAGCAGAGCCAGATTTAACAGAAACAACTGCAAAGGTTTTCACTTACAAAACACAAATCAAATGGCAATTATTGGATGGGATACATATGTCTTCAAAAGGGTACTTGGTGAAAAAGGTTTTGGAACAGAACTGAACTTGAGCTAGCAGTGGGCTTTGGCAAATACAGTTTTAAGCTAGATACACAGAAATATAATTTGCAAATCACCAGGAATAATTATTTCCCTTCCTCCTGACTGGCCAGGTCCTACATCGAACACTGGATGCAGTTCTGGGCATCACTCTTTAAGATGGATTCCGAGGATTCCGAGGAAGGCAATAATCAGGCATTTGAAAGATCTGTGAAGAAAGACGGAAGGGGCTGGGTATTTTTAGCCTTTTGAAAAGATGATGGATAAGACAAGGAGAGGAAAAAATGATAGCACTCCTCAAATACCAGAAAGAACTTCAGATTAAAAAGTCAGGACCTGTTCTCTCTTGTTCCAGAATACAGGAAAAGGAATAAGGAATTTAAATTATAGCAAGGGTTATATGATTTAATGTTTATAAAAATCTTTAATGATAGACAGTGGAATGAGTTGTGTGGGCTTTCTTTCATGTGCTTAAGCCAGCGGTAGGTTGCTCCCAGTTTGGTCCGGTTCTGCGAACCGGTAGCGGCAGTGGGAGGCTCCGCCCACCCACCCGGGACGCTTTTGCATATGTGCAGAAGCGTTGCGTGTGAGGACGCGCGCACTAACGAGCGAACCGGTAGCGACGGGGTTTACAACCCACTACTGGCTTAAGCAGAGACTAAGCAACCATCTCTCTGGGTTCAGGTTAGACCCAAGACAGAACAGAGGTTAAACCTAATGACCTAAACAACCCCTTCCAATTCTCTGATGCTAAGATTATTTAATGTTAAAAAATGGGCAAAATAAATGTAGAAAATTTCCAATAAATATTTTTGCAAAATTTCCTATGTATAAATAATACCAATAGATGAGAATATGTATAGTTCATGGTTGAACTGTGAAGTCCTTGGTGCTCTCTCATGGTTGCTTTCTGGCAGACATTTCATTACCCAACTAGGTAACATCATCAATGCTAGCATATAATTAATGAATCATCATGTGTATGGGGAAATTGACACAATTAAGGTACTTGCCTCACATCTTATGACACTAGTAATAAGTTGAATCCTTTGCCAAAGAACCTTATGATACATCTTTCATTTTGATGTCATCATAGTTGGTTATAGATGCTGTTGATACGAATTCTTCTATTGTGGTGATATTATTTTTCTTCTGTTCACTTATATCTGATTCTTGGAGGCTGCCTTGACAAGTCCTTGCAGTTTTCTTGGCAAGGTTTTTCAGAAGTGCTTTGTCATTGCCTCTATTCTAGGGCTGAGAAAAAGTGATTGGCCTAAAGTCAGCCAGCTAATTTGGGCCTAAGGCGCAACTAGAAATCATGTTGTTACAGTTTCTAGCCTTATATCTTAAACCACTATGCAAACTGGCTCTCGGTAATAATCTACAGACTGTGTATTATAGGAATAAAGGGCAACAATAGAAAGAGAGGAGGAGAAAAATATTTATTTCATTGCTATACTGTATTAATTCCCACATATTCTATCTTGGAAGAAACTATTCAAATGATACAAAAATCTGCTTGCTTTTATTAGACATAAATCATATTTCCATGCCAGCATGCCTTAGGATAAAGAATTGTGCCCAATCATTCCCAAATGCTGTGTAGATCACAATTTCCATCTTAGAGCAACCTGTTAGATGCCTCTCACCCACAAAAGGACCTGAATTAGCTTCCTCCAATCCCTTTGGCCTTCCAGGAGGCTGTTAACACCTGGCTCCCCTCTCCTTGCAAATATTAGGACCAGGATATTAGGGCAGCCAAAAGTATATTTCTGTCTATGGATTTGTTACGTGATGTTATATGGTGCTCTATTTTTTCTTTTTTAATGAATTGGGGTTTCTTATATTTTTCTTGTGTGTATTGTTCGCTGCCCAGATTATGTGCTTAAGAAGGGTGGCTATGTACAGATAGTCCTCAATTTATAATCGTTCATTTAGCAACCATTCGAAATTACAGTGACACTTTAAAAAATGATTTACAGCAGATACTCACACTTAATGCTACCATTGTAGCATCCCGTGATCACATGATCAAAATTTCAGTGCAACCAGCATGGATTCAGAACAATTGCAGCATCCCGAGGCTGTGTGAACGCCTTTGTGACCTTCCCAGCTGGCTTGCAACAAGCAAAGTCAATGGGTGAAGCCCAGACTCGCTTAACAACTCTGTGATTCACTTAACAACTACAATGATTCGCTTAACAACTGTGGCAAAAAATGTCCTACAATTGAGCCTGGCTCACTTAACAGCTGCCTTGCTTAGCAATGGAATTCTGGTCCCAATTGTGGCCGTAAGTCAAGGACTATATGTACATTTTCTAAATAAACTGCATCTAGCAACTCATGTTTAGAAGGATATTTGACAAGTCTGCTGCCTCTTCAAGAGTAAGAAAACCTCTGTTCCCTGATTTTAGTCTCGTGCGTCCTATGCAGCTTTCTTTTGCAATTGCACCACTCATTGCTCACTCTCTAGCGGTCCACTTTCTGCACACAAAGTAATGTCTATAGTGCACAGTCCCTGCACAGTGATGAGCTCCTCTGGCAAGTCACATACCATGAGCATGTGTTCCAGGCAGCAGACTTGCATGGCAACAGAAACTCTGAAAGTATCTGTTCTGCCCAAGCTACGAACATAACACAACACCCAGTTTGTACAAACTTCTTTAATACAATAATCACTACTAATAAACGTCTTAGCAGTGAATAGACACACACCAATTCTACAAGCAGTCTTTTTATGCAAGCAACCAGCCGCTAGTTAATCTTCATTAACAGCTGGTATCAGTTCAAAGAATCTTACAGCCAAGAAGAGCAATTAGGTCTTGCTATCTTACGATGCTTCAGAGAGTTGACAAAATGCCTAGAGGTAGTCCTTGATAATCCAAACCAAAGCAGAGAAACAAATCAGAAGTTTTTCAGACACGGAACACACGAAGACTAGACGGATTTCCAAACGTTGTTTCCTGCAGTTTTTCAGCTGCCTCTGATGTCCTTAAGAAGACTAGGGGAGTGGCCAATTAGCCCCAAGTCTTACTCCTGAGGAGACCTCCTCTGGAGTAACCATTCCTGCCTCTTAGCAACTCTGCGTGCCCTTGCATTCAGAAGAGGAGAAGCCTCTTCTCCCTCATCACTGCTATGAGGTGCTGGAGGTTCCGAAGGCCCTGGCTGAACCTCAGCCTCTGGCACCGAGTCCTTGCCAGCCTCCTTACTGTCCAACTCGGGTGCCAGCTGCACAGGCCGCTGGCACAACACCAAATGGGTCTCCTTTCGCACGGCATCTGTTATTAGTTGCATGGGCTGCTGGTGGGCCACAGCAGTATCTTCTTCATTTCTACAGGGTACAGTAAGCCCTGAGAGTTGACAAACATAGAAAATGACTACCAGAATATGCAGTTAATTGAATGGAAAGAGTTGTAGGAATGCACATTCAACTTTTCCACCAGGCCCAAGCTCAATTAACTGATCACTGTACAAATACTCCAACCTGGCAACCTCCAGAGGTTTAGGATTACAACTTCCATCATTTTATCAGGCCACTTTTGTGGGTGAAAGGAGAAGTCACCTGATTGTTTTGACTCTACAAGATGTGATAGTTAATTTTTTCCATTTGGTTTTAATTGTTATTTATTATCATCTTAAAAATGGGTTCATAATAATTACGGGTAAGTGCAGTCTTCTGAGTATAACTAAAGTTTTTTTTAAATGCGGTGGGGTTCTTTTAAAAGTGAATTGTGGGCTATCCCTTAAGAATTCAAGGATGCTTCATTTTAGAGGTGAATGAGCATAATATTGTTTAGTTGCTACCTTTCCCAAAAAGCTGACAACAAGTGCATATTAACATTGCAACAGCAACATACCACTCCCACATAGTCATATACCTTGAACTGATGAGGAACTTTGTCAGCCCTACCCCTAAAGATTACAAACAGAAATAATCCAGGCAAAGTTAACTATTCAGTCACTGCAAATTGCAAGCCAATACTTAAACCACTGCCACTGAAGCGGACAGGGATTTAAGCATTTGAAGCTAGCTGAATCATGCCAAGATTTTTGGGCTTTAAGGTAGCCCATTGTCTATATTGTTTTCATGTAGTAATAATGGGACGGCATATAATACAGTATGATAAAGGTGTCACATTGACTTTAAAAGAAAGAAACAATAGAGTAACAAGGAAGAATTTAATATAGAGGTCAGAATCCACATTTCATTTCTCTGACTTCAGTCAAATCACTTTTGCAGTATATTAGCTGACACAGGAACTCAATTGGATTGTGATCTTCAAAAAGAAAAAAAAAGAATTTGGGAACAGTTTCAACCTGTTTGGCCTGAGGAAATGGATAAGGTCCTTAGGACTATGAGCTCAATCTCTGCTCTTTAGATCCATGCCCCATCTTACTTGCTAAAGCCATCCCAAGAGTGTCATGTGACTGGGTTCTAATGGTGATGAATCTTCTTTGGGTGGCAGCGTTATTTACCTTTAGTAGGGTGTTTACTTCCCAAGGAGATCTTAATTTTTCCCTCTTCTAAAGAAAGGGATCCCACTATAGTGCACTATATTCATTGTCTCCTTTGCTTAAAGACAATAAATTGAATAAATTCCTTGTGACTTGTGATTCCTTGTGAAAACTGTTAGATTTCTTTCAAAATAAGGAGAAAAATCAGCTTTTGACTTTGGAATGTGAGGATTAAAACTGGAATTAGAGAAATATTGTGGTTAGGACACAATAAGTATTGGTGGCAAAATAAAGTAATTCTGAAATCTAGAGCTATCATCCAGAACTGTATAACTTTTTGTTGAGGTTGTCAACTTTTACAAAAGAAATAAACCAAAAAGATAGGCTGATAGAATGTTTACTTCACAATTTTTAGAACTATTTTTAAATGATCATACTTGGTCAAAGCAGTTCTCTCTATTAATTGGATTGGTTTATGGCCAAATTTGTCAGAATGTCATGCATAGGATCAAGACACATCTAATTGTATTGTTCTTACTGTTGATGTTGCAAAATTATAGCATATTTACTTAAAAATAAATCACAAAATCAGGGAGTCTCAGAACAAGAAGTACTGTAATTGATGGAAACTTATCACAGAGAGAGATCTAATCTTAAAGAGAAATTTCCTGAAGGTGAGAACAATTAATTAGTGGAATGGCTTGCCTCCAGAAGTTGTGGGTGCTTAATCACTGGAGTTTTGGATGAGATTGGACAGCTATTTGCACAGAATGATATATGTTCTCCTGCTGGAGCAGGGAGTTAGACTAGAAGACCTCAAAGGTTTCTTCTAACTCTCTGGTTTTTTATGATCAGAACGGAAATCTTAGTCCAATAGTAAATATATACTGTGTGTGATTTAAATTAATTTCAATTGACTAATCAGCTAGCTGACAACTTTCTCCTACACAAAGTGGAGGAAAATGCTCTTAACTTGTAAGTAATCAATAGGGAAGAAGTGGAAGGAAAGGTATAGAAAGAAGATCACCAAGCAATAGTAGAGCTGGACAAAATCAAGTATGGAACTTAAACTTCAGAAAAACTTAGAGTAATGATGAGTTAAATCTCGTGGCAGGAGAAGCTAATGTGAAAAGCAGTTTAAGATGGATGGAAATTCCTAAAAGAGACTTTAACAATACACGAGTATGAAGATCAAGTAGGGAAAAACATAAAACAAATGGAAGATAGGATAAGAAGCTAAAATAATGACACAAAAAGCTTTGTGAGGACCTAAAAAGAAAAATGAACACAGAGCTAAGCAGGGGTTTATCCATAGCATGGGTCAAAATAGGCAACATAGTGTTTGTGGCATAGTGAGCAAAGCCTTATCCTTTTTATATTTGTGACAAAGATGCACATATATGCAAAGGGGCAAAACATGCCATCTTGTCTGTTTTGATCGCCACTGCAATCGCTGCTGACAGGAAATGAAAAGGGACAATTTATTTGTTTTTTTATTGGATACCTATGGTGTCAACACCCTGCAGACTCATGGCTGCTTACAATAAAATTAAAACATTTACAATCTAACATAAATATCCAGATAATAAGATATGGGTAATAAGTCAAAAACAATAGCATCACACATCAACATTAAAATGCCTCAGATCAGAACAAACACCAACCCATAAAAAACCAATTAAGTTATAATCAACTTCACTATACCCATAATACATAATAACATAGAAGAAATCCACACACAATTAGAAATTGGGCAACAACAACAAAATGACATCAGCCACCAAAAGACCTCAGGAACAATTCAGTTTTAATGTTATCTGGAAAATAAACTTCATATTCACATTCTTCGGTACTGGAGCAAGATATTATATTCATAATGTCTGCCTCCTTCTCCAACATCCGGAGAAGGCTATCATTATATAAGGCAATAGAGGCAAGCAACACTATGGAAGTAATTCAGTAGAGGTATTTTGTAACATATAGGAATACACACAAGGCACCTCCGCAAATTGTTAAAGTATTAAAGTGACTATGCATGGCCAAAAAAAGTCAAGATGACGGACATAACAAGGTGATCAAAGTTCTGCCAGATTGTTGTTTTTTTACACATGACACACATAAAAAGGGTTGAGTTTCAGCTGCATGATTGTGATCACCATCTTAACACTTTTCACCATAGCCTATGAGCTTTCCTGAGGCTCTGTCTTTTTCCCTCATTCCATAGTGGTTCTCTGCAATTGCCATGTAATACCAAACAGAAAAGACTAGGCCACTTTTAAGAATGGCAGAAAGATGCTAGGTTTGCCCATCCATGCACAAGAAGCACCTCTTCCAAAGAGGATCCAAAATACTTAGAAATTAGTTAATTATTCAAAAAAATAAACTCTCTTACAAAGGTGGTGGATCATTCCTCCATTATTTGACTTTATTCCCAGTATTCCAGAAGATCATTCCATCTAATCCAACTACTTTGCATTTGAATTACTTTTTTTCTATGAACTTGGGAAAACAAAAACTATGGACTCCCTCCTGGCTGTCCTCAATTAAATGTGCTTTTAAAATCCAAGAAAAGAGTAGGAAAAAATATTAAAAAGAAGGGTCATTTAACAAAACTCTTTTAATTGCCTGAACACTGAGTAACTTACAACAGTGAGTCCGTTTTCACAGTCCTCAAACATTCTTCTTCTATGATTACCAAAAATCAGTTTACAATTTCCTACCCTTATATAAAAAAGTCACTTCAACATAATTTTACAAACACAAGTTTAGTTTGAGATTAAATGCAGCACAGGAAATCAGTACCCATACATGTTTATCAAATTTTGTTTGAATGACTGATTCTTCCCTGTCATAATTTGTACTTTTTCATTATCTTATATTTTCTTACCTTTGGGGAATTCCACCTAATCATCTGAGAAAAATGCAATTTCTTAAGTTTAGTGTCTGAGGTAGAGCTTATCCACATGCTATCAAATCTGGTCACCCTAATTCTAAATTCTAATTCTTTTTATTTCAAATGAGACTCATGTGTCCTGGTTATACAAGATGTCCTGCCTCGAAAATTAAATGTAGCCTACTAATATTTTGTTATATCTGTTTCAATGAGGTTCATAAAGGTAAAGGTAAAGGTTCCCCTTGCACATATGTGCTAGTTGTTCCTGACTCTAGGGGGCGGTGCTCATCTCCGTTTCAAAGCCGAAGAGCGTGCGCTGTCCGAAGATGTCTCTGTGGTCATGTGGCCGGCATGACGAAATGCCAAAGGCATACGGAACGCTGTTACCTTCCCATCAAAGGTGGTCCCTATTTTTCTACTTGCATTTTTTAAATGCTTTCGAACTGCTAGGTTGGCAGAAGCTGGGACAAGTAACGGGAACTCACCCATTACACGGCACTAGGGATTCGAACCGCTGAACTGCCGACCTTTCAATCAACAAACTCAGCATCTTAGCCACTGAGCCACTGCATCCACATACACGAGGGCTATTTTTCTTGATGACAAAATGTCACAGTCACTCAAAGTCAAGGAAGAAGAATGATCCTACATTTTGTTTTTCTTAGCCCTTGGTATGTATAATATGTAGGTAGTGAACAGTATGTAAATAAATATGAATAATACTGGGAGAGAAAGACCTGCCAGAACTGGTTACAAATAAGATTCTTATCTTTGTTTTCTGGTGATTAGATGCTTTAGAAACTAGCTAGGAAACATTATGTTCTCCTGTGTTAGGACTACAGTTCTCGGAATTCAAAGATATGTCACTTTGATTCATCTCAAGGACACCAGGGTGGTTTTAAGGTGACATAGGTATGCATTTTCTGTCCTGAAAATATGTATTCTGTCATCTAATATGTAAGATGGATTAAACCATGGCAAAGTGACATACACACCTGGACCAAATATTACATTGTGGTTAAGGAGTAATGTCTTTACTGTAATTTATTACTGTGTTTTGTATTAGGCTTACTTAGCTCAATAATAGGTCCATGGGTCATCTAAATTTCAAAGCTGGAGAGTTAATGAATGGCAAACTTCTTCCAAGCTTCAGATACAGAGACAGTAAGAAGACGGTGCCATAAAAAGGCCACTCCATCAGTGTCTCCACTATTCCCAGCTCTGTTTTCATTCTCCATTGAAATATAGGAGAGAGATTGGGAAGTAGAAGGGAAGAATTTCAGGCATTATCCAGTCCAAATTCCAGCTGCCTTAATGCAGTTTAAAAAAACAAAAATCTGCCTTGCTATTCAAAATCTATGTGGACTATGGTACCATCAATATGCTTGTAGCACTCAGCTTTATCTCAAGAGAAACCAAATGCACAGGTATAGAATAGGTGGTACCTAGCTCAATAGTAAGTAACTGTGAGAGGGATCTTGGAGTCTTAGTGGACAATCACTTAAATATGAGCAAGCAGTGTGCTGCAGTTGCCAAAAAAGCCAACCTAGGTTGCATTAACAACGGGATAGAATGGGTATGTCTAGTTTAATGAACAGAAGGACTAGGGGAGACATGATAGCAGTGTTCCAATATCTAAGGGGCTGCCACAAAGAAGAGGGCAGGTCAACCTATTCTTCAAAGCACCTGAAGGCAGGACAAGAAGCAATGGATGGAAACTAATCAAGGAGAGAACCAACTAGAACTAAGGAGAATTTTCCTGACAATTAGAACAATTAATCAGTGGAACAACACCTCCAGAAGTTGTGGATCCTGTTTAAGAAGAGTTTAAGAAGAGATTGGACAACGATTTGTCTGAAATGATATAGGGTTTCCTGCTTGAGCAGGAGGTTGGACTAGATGACCTCCCAAGGTCCCTTCCAACTCTGTTATTCTGTTATCCTGCCTTTTGCTAGAAGCTATTGCTTGGCAATAATGGTGGACTGTGGGAGCGCCAGTCAGCTAACACTGAATCTGACTAAGATGGTGATAATGTGGATAGGTGTTCTCAGGCCTGAGAAATAGGAAGATGACTATACTAGGTAACGTAGAATTCCTTCCAAGGGAACATGCATCTTCTTTGAGATGTCTCCTTAATTCCCACCATCAAAGGTCTGGGATTATCCCTGCCGAGATGAAGTACTCCTACCATAGCTTTCATTATGTAAATATTTGAAACTCCTACTGTTGGATTCTATTATAAATATTTTACAAGAATGTCTCAAATGTGGAACAAATTATTTTATACACAAAAAAATGTGCCATAATCTTTCAATTTAGATTTTTGAATCTTGATACTTTGTGATCTTCTCCAATTCTTTGTCTTCTATTATCTCCTGTAGTTCAATTATCCACACTTTATTCTTTTCCATCACAGTTACATCTGGTGTGTTATGGGCCAAGGCATTATCAGTCTGTATTCAGAAATTCCACAATATTTTAACCTGCTCATTTAGACTACTTTTTCAACTCTGTGTTTATTAGTGCCACATGATAATTTTTATGGATGTTCCAGTGAATCATTTTGCTGACTGTGTAATGTAGTTGTTTACAATCAGTTTGTGCAATCTTGCACAAGCTGAGTGTGTGATCTACTGTTTCTTCTTCCTCTTTGCACAATCTGCACTTTGAATCATTTGTTGATTGTTTCATTCTGGACTTGATTGCATTAGTTCGAATAGCTTGTTTTTGGGCAACCAAAATCAAGCTTTTCATTTCTTTTTTATGTTCCAGTTGTAAGCTATTTCCAGTTTTTATCTTTATTCACTTTATCCTTGACCTTTTGTAGAAAACAGTTATATTATTCATTACATAAATGATTAAAGATTGTATAGAATACCAAATAATAATAGTTATACGAATGAAAGGCTTCTTGCATAAGATGAGGTACAAATATACATCTTTATTTTGCATTGAGAATAAATGTATATGAGCCTCTGTAGAGCTTTACAGCTTTCTGGGAACAAATCCAAGTGTTTTCAGGATTCTCTAAAAATGTATTCTTAATATATTACTAAAAATGGAAAACAACTATTTAAAGCAGTAAAACTGCAGTTTAATTAGTGAGCACTAGATGGTGCCATTGAACAAGCCTACTTTAAAGATTCTCCTAGTGGGGCTGAGATGTCACATGTTCTTGGAAACTTGACAAAAATCCTAATTCATTAGGGATTTTTATCCCACTAGAAACAAAGCGAGGGTGCAGTGTGAATAAAGAAAAAAAGGAGCAATATCAAGAGTACATAAAGATGAAAATAAGCATTATGAACACTAGATGGATTGGGCAGAATAAGTGATGAAATAAATAAAAAGCCACTGTATATTTGAAAAATGTTGCCTAGATGGGAAAGGAGCACAATATCAAACGAATGTCAGAAGAAAAATGGAGGAAAATATCAGTTAGAAAATTGCTATCAAACAATTGCTGTGAAACAACATCTCCTTTAGGAAGAATTATAAGATTTCAAAACTTAGTTTGGTCTAGTGCAGAGTCTTCAAACTTGACAACTTTAAGACAACTTCTGGGAGTTGAAGTCCACAAGTGTTAAAGTTGCCAAGTTTGGGGACCCCTGGCTAGTGATTAAGGTACGTATCTCAGGCTAGAGACTGGGACATTGTGAGTTCTAGTCCTGCCTTAAACGTGAAAGCCAGTTGGCTGATTTTTTTTTTCTCAGCTCAACTCATCTCACAGGGTTGTGATTGTGGGAAAAATAGGAGGAGGAAGGAAGTACGTTCAAAGCCTTGGGTTATTTATAAGAATAATAAAGGCAAAATATAAACAAACAAATAATCTCGTAGTTAAAATTATGCTGTTGTCTACAAATAGCAAGGACTTAAAAGGAAACGATGGAAATAAATAAATTTGTATGTTTGGATTAGACATACAAATCTCCCTGTCTGTGTTTAAAAATATGAAAAATAAATAAAACCATCTAAACAAGCTACATGGAAACATTTGGAAATGGTTTTAAAGAAGAAAAATCAGTTGGACATTTCACGAGGCCCAAGTGAACTATTCTTTTAAATCTCATATTTAAGTCACCTTTATGAGAAATGCCTTTGTAGTGTGGAGACTGACCCCACGTTTCATCTTGTACATTTAATATCCATTGTAAAGTGCAACTATGAAATTAATGGGGTTTTTTAATACTGGATTTGTCATCTTAAGCTATCATCTTAATATATGTATGTGACTTATTTCAATCTTTTAAGCTCTCTTCAAAGTTTTTTTTTCCAGAAAGACAGGTTATGTATTAATACATTAATTGAACTAAACAGTGATTAACGTTCTCTCTCTCTCTCTCTCTCTCTCTCTCTCTCTCTCTCTCTCTCTCTCTCTCTCTCTCTCTCTCTCTCTCTCTCTTGTCTCAAGAAAATGGAGCCAAATAAGACCCAAAAGTACTTTAATTTTCAGAACAACAGGTACTATGAATTGTAAATAGGAAAGTTTACAAATACTAAGTTTGCTGACAACCAGAGAAATCCTTTCCCTGAAGAATATGCTTTCTTCCACTAAGTGGAACAGTTTGAGATTGTGGACTGTTGTAAGGAATATCCTTCTGGGTTCAGTTCCAAGTGGGGAAAAAGACACTGGATTCATGGAAGTTGCTTGGAAAGAAGGTTTAATATGGTGGGCAGGAGTACATGGCATAGGCCCCTTACAGAAAAGGTAGATTACATGCTTCCAGATGTGGGTGAAGAGAAAAGGGGAAGAAGAGATGCTGAGTTCCTTGTTTTATACTCTCTGTTGGGTCCCACCTCTTAGTTTCCTGTTCCTGTATATATAATGCACTGATTGGTGGTCAGGCTCCCAGAAGGCCATGCAGTAGCAACTCTATAGGCTTTTGTCTGTCCCAGGCTTGGCTGAATGAAAGGGCCTTGGGCAAATCCTAATATGGGTATGACTGAAGGAGATAATTCTTTGTTATGTAGAAGACCTCCAGGCTAGGTGGGAGGAATGTGTGAGCTGGGCCCAGTCCTTAATGGCCCATTGGCAAAGGGTGGGGGCAGGTAGCTGCAGGAAGCTGCTTTGTATTTAAAACCTGTTTCTCTTTTCCTCATTCAGGGAAACATATTCTTTCCTTTTTCAATATTTCCTAGGATATTTCATTTTTCTAGGAGGGGATGGGTACTAACTTCCTACAGGACTATCAACAGTCACCCACCATATTTTTGGGCAGGAAAATGGCTCATGTACAATGGATTTCAAGAGTAAACTCCACATTTTGCTCACTAAATATCAATACCTTGTAGAGAACAGATGAACAAAAACATCTTCAGCAGCCGAAAACCATAAGAATCTACATTCATAATGCATCACCCAACTCATGGGGTATGAATCATTCTTAGGCTTTAAAAGCTAAATTCATCCTTAGCTTATTACATTTCACAAGAATCATTTTACTTGAAATTAAGTAGAGGAAAAAACATTCTTCAAAATATAATAAATATTTATGCAAAATATAGTAAAATATTCTGACAGAGGTTCAAGAGAAAAACGGAAGACACCTGTGATCATTCTATATTGCTTCACGATCCAGAGCCTTTTCTAGCATTTTTTTTCAATGATTCATAGTCTGGATGAAAAGAAAATTGATTGCAGGTTGTTTTCAATGGAGATAAAATTTTCTCTGTGATCCTCATAAAATAGTGTGGGGTTCTAGCATATTCCTCTATTCTAATTATAAAGTGGGCAAGGGATTCTGTCTTACAGCAGGGCACTGATTGGTTCTGGATTTGATAGATCACATTATAGTATGTTATTTGTTTGGGTGAAATAATTCAATGTATATCTGACCTTTTCATTGACTTGCTGCAAACCACAGCAGAGTTGGTGTTTCCCTTCAAGTTACCACAGGTCTTTAGACCTTTGCCTGTGTAGCAGATTAAAGGGGATTTTAATTTAGCCTAGTGGCTAGTTGTAAATGTTGCTGGCTAGCTGGGAAGCTTTTAAATTTTTTGAAATCACAGTGATTGTCTCAATGAGAACTAGGCAACCTGTGATCTGTTAGATAATTGTTTCAAAGACCATTAGACTAGACCAGGGGTGGGTTCCACTTACCTTCCTTACTGGTTCGCATCACGACGGAAGTGTATGTTTTGCCTACGTCACATCATGGAAATGACCCTCTGCGCATGTGCAGAGGGTTTTTTGCCAGTTGCGGCAACCAGAGAACCAGTTTGGGGGCATGGACATCCGGCCATCGCTGCCGGTTAGGCGAGCGGGTGCAAATTTCCGCCACCAGTACAGGCGAACCAGTCCGAACCAGCGGCAACCCACCACTGGACTAGACCCATGATGGCGAACCTATGGCAGTGCCCTCTCTGTGGGCACATAAGCTATCGCTCCAGTTCAGCTCTGCTGCACATTCATACACGCCTGCCACTGGCCAGCTGATCATCGAGTCTCTGCTGTGCATGCGCGGGGGTGGGGTGCGTGCAGGGGGGATGGGTGCGCATGTGCAGGGTGGTGGTGGTGGTGCACATGCACATGCACAGAGGTGGAGCATGTGCGGGGGCCCCCGCATGCACATGCATGGCGGGAGGGGTGTGTGCCTGGGGGCCGTGTGCACATTCGCACGCGCACATGCGCACTTTGGGCCCTTGGTCCGGAAAAGGTTAGTCATCACTGGACTAGACATTTCCAATTCCTGTAAATGTTTTTTTTATTATTGAAAAGTTTTACAAGTACAAAGTACATACAGTTTTTATCTTTTCTACCCCCCCATCCACCCTCTACCCTTCTCCCCTCCCTCCCCCTCCCCCTTCCCCCCTCCCAGACTTCCCAGAGAAAAACACAAGGTATAAATTCAAGACAAAAAGTATAAAATTACCTAATACTAAAACAGATTGTTAATTCAAAAATATCTTATCCTTTCTTAACTCTTTGTTATCCATAAGCTTGAAAGTATAATCTATTATTTCTTCAAGCAGCAAACAAAATATACTATTTAAATTATATTAATCTGAAACTTTTTCTGAATATATTCCGTCCACTTACTCCATTCCAACACATATTTTTCATTAGAATGGTCCTTAAGATAAGATGAAACCTTAGCCATTTCGGCCAGATGTGTCACTTTCAATGTCCATTCTTCAATTGTAGGTATATCTTCCTTCTTCCAATATTGTGCCACCAGCAATCTGGCAGCCGTTATAAAATTCAAAATCAGCTTAGTCTCTATAGGTGTACAATCCGTTGTTATTCCCAGTAGAAAGAACTGTGGTGTAAATTTAATTTTTTTCTTTAAAATATTTTGTATAATCCACCAGATTTTTATCCAGAAAGCCTTGATTTTTTTACAAGTCCACCATACATGGAAATATGTAGCATCATCACATTCACATCTCCAGCATTTAGGCTGTAAGTTAGGATACATACATGCCAATTTTTTTGGGTCTAAATGCCATCTGTAAAACATTTTATAAAAATTTTCCCTCAAATTTTGAGCCTGCGTAAATTTAACATTTGTAACCCATATCTTTTCCCATGTGTCCATCGTTATGGGTTCTCCAAAGTTTTGAGCCCATTTTATCATACAATCTTTAACCAATTCTGATTCTGAATCCAGTTCCAATAAAATATTATATAATCTTTTTATATGCATTGGACCATTATCTTTAATTTGTACAATCAAGTTGTCTTCATTTTGCACAATACCAATTTTTCTATCATCTCTCCATCTGGCCTGTAATTGTCTATATTGGAACCAGGTCCTAACTATTCCTTCCTCTTTTAATTTCTCAAATGATTTTAGTTGAGATAGTGTTCCATCTTCAAGAAGAAGTTCTTTATATGTAATCTTATCTATGTTTTGTTCCAAGTTTATATTTTCTATCGCGTGTCTGGGTACCGTCCACCAAGGTATTTTGTCATTTAACTTACATCGGTACTTTTTCCAGACACGCAATAAAGCATTTCTCAATATATAACTCTTAAAAACTTTGTCTATCTTTTTATCATATATTAAATAGGCATGCCACCCATAGAGCAAACCATATCCCTCAATATTTAATACACTTTCTTCCGTTAAGTTAATCCAATCTGTAATTGCTGAGAGAGCTGCTGCTTCATAATACAATTTTAAGTTTGGCATTTTTAAGCCAATTCCTGTAAATGTTTTACAACTCCTGTAACCCAGTTCCTGAGAAGAATTGAGAGAGTCCAGAAATATTTCACGAGAAGAGTCCTCCACTCCTCTGCTCGCAACAGAATACCTTATTCCACCAGACTTGAAATTTTGGGCTTAGATAACTTAGAGCTACATCGCCTTCGATCTGATCTAAATGTAGTTCATAAAATCATCTGCCACAATGTCCTACCTGTCAATGAATACTTCAGCTTCAACCGCAACAATACAGGAGCACACAATAGATTCAAACCCAATGTAAACCCCTCGAAACTCGACTGCAGAAAATACGACTTCAGCAACAGAATGATCAATGCCTGGAATGCACTACCTGACTCTGTGGTTTTTTCCCCAAACCCCAAAAACTTTAACCTAAGACTGTCTACAGTCGACCTCACCCCATTCCTAAGAGATCTGTAAGGGGTGTGCATAAGTGCACCATCGTGCTTACCATCCCTGTCCTACTATCCTATTGTCCAAATTTACCTATACCTATTTTGCTTTTGTTTATGTTTATACCATACCTGTTATCTTGTACACATTTTGACAAATAAAATAAAGAAATAAAGAAATAAAAAATAAAAAATTATTAAAAAATAAAAAATAAAAAACCAAAAAACAAAAAAACAAAAAGAAGGTAGGCAGCATGGCAGCACTGAAGTGACCACAATTTAGCCAAATTTCAGTCCTTTAGGAGTCATGGGTCTTGGATTTTGGATGTCATCTGAAAGGTAGCCCATTTGAAGTACCTCGGTTCAAAAATTGCTGGCCCATGAAGCACTGTTTCCATCAGTTAAAGGTTACAGTCCCAAGAGTTTTAGTAGCTACAGATGAGGGAATGGAGGATATTTAGTTTTTCCCAGAGATTCTGTTGTCATCTCTCTAGCAGTAATTCATTTGCAGTCTGCCTGGTTTCCTAGGCTTTAATTAAATTAAAATAAAGATCTGATGAGAAAATTCCTCCCACGGGACTTTTTTTCAGAATGAGAAGGAGGAACAGAGAAAGGAAGCTTGTATCCAAAGTAAGAAGAATTGCATCCAGTACCCTGTACCATTTCATAATAAATATATCAGCAAAAGAAATTCAGTAATGCTCTTTGCGAATAAGGATGAAAAACTGAAACTTTCAGCTGCAAAGGAAGAACCTTTTTTTAAAAAAAAAATAAGAAAGCTTTTATTTTATTTATTTATTTATTAGTGAGATTTATATACCGCCTCACAGTGCAAGCACTCTCTAAGTGGTTTACACCAGTAAGCAATGTATATTTATATTGCCCCCAACAATCTGGGTCCTCATTTTACCTACCTCAGAAGGATGGAAGGCTGAGTCAACCTTGAGCCGGTGAGATTTGAACCGCTGACCTGCGGATCAGTGTCAGCTAAAGTGGCCTGCAGTACTGCCTCTAACTGCTGTGCCACCTCGGCTCTTTTGCCACAATATTAAAATAATTTGTGTCCGGAAATTACTCAATTCTTAAAGAAACACATACACACTTCCTTGTATGTTTTGAAACATAAGACTCTCTTCAGTTAGAATTCAAGTATTCTTTTGGTTTGGATATTTAGTAACTCTGTGAGTTTTATCTCAAATCTAAGATTGCTTAGATTTCTAAGACCTTTCCTCCTAAATCTCCATGAACAGTACCTTTGATTTATTCTGGTGTTTTGCCAACCTATCCCAACCTACGCCACGCACAAAGCATCTGTGATGCCTTTTGAATATCTACTTATATAATTGATTTTGAGGAGATGGTTAATCAAGGACGTTAGAGGATTTTTGCAGTGGGAGAGGAAAAAGTCTCAGGCCAAGCATAATTATTGAATCATTTAGCATTTTGGATAATATTTTTGCTTGTCCCCCATCTTGCCTTATAAGTAAAGTCTCTCACCCTGATTTTCTAGCCTGAGTGGGAATGTTTTTCCATCTTAAGGCACTCCACTTTAAATCCACTTTTCTAAGAAATTATTTGACTCTATAGACCCTAACAATAACTAAGCATCCATTTGATGTCCCAGTCCTTGCTGCAAATGCCTATGGCTGAATGGTGTAATTAGCTTTGCAAATATCTTAGTGAGTTGCTCAAAAATATAAAATTCAGATAATATATCAGTGACATGAGGTTTTTACCCCATTCTGTTAGCCCTCCAAAATAGTCCAGACAAGAAGCACAGCTATGATAGTTACTAATACTAGTTCTACATTTACTAAAGAGATGTATTTGCAGAATTTTGCAAGTCTGAAATTATACTGGCAGCACCTGGTTTTTACTCTCCCCAAAACCAGTGAGGTCTGAGATGCTTTCACCACCTGTCCTCCTCAATTTTCACTTATCAGATCACTGTCTAGGCTATAATTCTTCCGCCTATGTCCCAGGACACTATTCCTGGACACCATTACCCATTTCAGATCTTAATCGAATGTGTAAAAAAAAAACCCCTTTCTTAATTCAATACATCTTGATTGTTATATATTGATGATTTGTGTGTGAAGTTTCTGAAAGATGCCCTAATTAGTTCATGAGCAACGAGACAAACTTCAAAAGAAATATAGCCATTTATTAGGAGCGACATTTCGGCAACACTCCGATGCAGTTCGGAACTGAGCTCACGTAGGTTACGTGCCCTCATGACCCTGTTTCCCCCCTCCTCGCTGGACATGTCATAAATCACATTCTCCAATGAACCATGTTGGCGGGCTGTGAAACCCACACCCCTTTTGTTGACTCTGGTAACCCAGGACACAATCAGTAAAATAAAGATTTGTGAAATGCAGTTTCAGTTAGTACAATCAGCCATTCCGTCAGCTGTCCCCCCTCCTACTTATGGCAACTCGAAAGCTTTGCAAGTTGACATTGTGTTTGTCAGAAAAGATATGCTGTTTTTTTCTGGGATTTTTGTTGTTTTTATTGCTTTCTACTCTAGCCTCTAGCCTACAATCCTAGAATACAATCCCATCCAAGGTCCAACACTATCTAGCTCTAGAGCAGTGATGGCGAACCTTTTTTTCCTCGGGTGCTGAAATCGTGCGCGTGCGCGCTATTGCACGTGCGTGTGTGCCCACACCCATAATTCAAAGCCCCTCACTTGACCCACCCTCCTGCACATGCATGCACAACCCCCCCACTCCCCCATTTCCCGACTTCCAGTGGGCCCGATGGGCCCATTTTTTGCCCTCCCCAGGCTCCAGAGGCTTTCTTGGAGCTTGGGGAGGGCAAAACTGCTCCCCCTGCCACCCTGGAGGCCATCCAGAGGCCGAAATCGCCCTCCCAGAGCCTCTGTGTGAGCCAAAAATCAGCTGGCGGGCACGCACATGCGCATTGGAGCTGAGCTAGGGCAACGGCTCGCATGCCGGCAGATATGGCTCCGCGTGCCACCTGTGACACCCGTGCGATAGGTTCGCCATCACTGCTCTAGAGTCTAGATCAGTCAAAGCCAACTGAATTGTTTGCATTTGGGTGCAATATGTGTGTGGTCAGTCTCATTAATAGAGGGGAGAACTTGAAGAGGCTCTTGGAAATTAGCGAGCTTTGGATGGGCTGCTGCTAAACAGAGAGAACATTTTATCAACAGTTTTAAGTTTTTCTAATATTTTATGTTTTGTAATAGCACTGTTTTAATGTTTTTACTTATTTTTGTATATTATAATAAATTTATTAAAGTTTGGCCAGTTTTGTGTGCAGGTTTTATCTTATTTATTATGACTGGTGATCAAAACAATAAATAAATAGAATTTGAAATGTAATATTATATGTGACATTAAATATTCAAAGTGTTTCCATTTTCTTCTAAACATTTCCATATTCATTTAACACAGGATCTTTGAACATTCCTAAGTACAATAACATTTTCTGTAATGTTCATAAATTTTAATGTGATGGGCTCCTTTCGATTGTCTATTGCCCTGTATATGGTATACCTGGTGTATATTGCAGTTGAGTGGGAAGTTGCAGGCAATGGAAAAGGTGAGGTTAAAAATCTGATAAAAATGTAACAGTAATTGTCCAGTGTTAGAAGTATACCAGATTAGAGATTTCCTCAGGGAAATTTCTCTAGGAAAGTTGCACAACTAAACCTCTAAAGGCAGAAAAGTAATTTCCTCTAAAGCAATGTTTTTCAAACTTGACCACTTTAAGATGTGTGGACTTAAACTTCCAGGCTTTCCCAGCCCACATATCTTAAAGTGGCCAGTTTTTGGGGGGGGGGGGACTGTTCTAAAGCTTGAAGTTAAATAGACATCACAGGTATCAAAAACATCATTGATCAATTCAATCAAAAGGTTCAATAACTTAGAAGAAAGTTTGGTCTGAATGGGATCACTCTCTCTCTCTCTCTCTCTCTCTCTCTCTCTGAAGGAGCAGCCCTTTGATTGCCATTTTGCAAACATTTTGCTTCCAGCTCCATGAGGTTCAGTGACTACAATCATTCTTGAACAAGGAAACTGGAGACGCAACAGAAACCTTATCCATAGAAGTAATTCATGAATTTATAACCTCCCAGTTAGACCATAAATCCATATTGGATTGTTCTTGAAGATACTTTTGAACTTGCAAAATGTAATCATGAATGGAATGGAAGACCACACTAGACAATGTTTTTAAAAAACTGCAGTGGCTGTCTTGTTTTCATGCTGATTCCATCTGAAAGTGCATTTATATTTAATGCACAAATCCTTACATACAGGACTTAGGAGCTTTCTGTTTCAGAAGTCTTCTCTAATTACTTAAAGGAGTCTTCTTGCTATATGGGATCTGGTCAAGAAGCCTTTCTGGTTATAGAATCACTGAATAACTTGTAACACAGGGGTGGGTTCCGGCTTTCTTCACTGCCGGTTCACTTAGTGACGTGGTGCGCGGGTGGGCACGCATGCGCAGTGCTAAAAACACAGCTTCTGTGCATGCGCAGAAGCAAAAAACAAGATGGCGGTGCCTATGGCGGCGCTGAGAGAGCCAGTTCAGGGGCATGGCAGGCCTGGGTCGCTGCCAGTTCCGGTGACCCAGGCCTCCAAGTTACTACCAGTTCTATAGAACCAGTCCGAACCGGGAGGAACCCACCTCTGTTGTAATAGGGCATGGAGTTGTTTTCACATAAACATTAGCATGGGGCTACTTCTCTGTATGGCCAGATCCTAAGCAAATCTTGACCACTTCCATGTTTTTGATGCTATGGAGGTACATAAAATAGACAGGGAGATGAATAAGATCAACTCTGCTTCCTTTTTCTTTCTGCAGGAATAAGTCTAACCAGCCTAATGGACCATCTGCTATCAGAATATGAATCTCCTGTGAAAGAATCCCACATCTGGAAAATGTATCACACAAGGTTTGGTTTCTACTAAGTTTTAGTCAAACTTCTTATCTAGGATAATGCAGACAACAATTTGACCTATAATAATAACAACACAAAACATTCTTTCAAGTAACCGGTCTTGAATAGATAATTTACTCAACATGTTTCTTAAGAAAAACAACTCTCTGCTGTGTATTTTTTCACAAAATGTTAAATTCAGTCTACAGCTTTGCAGTTTTCTATTTCCTTATTGCATTTTTTCCCTGTGGGCTTCTAATGCCATTAACTGCCTTTTACAGCCGTCAACAGCTACAGACAGCATTTTAAGTATATAGCATAACTGTTGGGGACCTTTTGGGCAATTATGTGACCTTAGGAATATTTCTCATTTTTCAAGACAGTACAGCAATAGGCCTGGTCTGGTCTTCAGCCCAGTTTTCATGTTCTTTTGCGGTTATTATTTTGTATCACTTCTTTGAAAAATACCAATAATTTCATACTTCCCTTGTTTGGATATAACTAAGGACTTGTTATATTATTACCACAACAAGGAGCCAAAGCTACAGCTGAAGGAATTCAGCCTAGTTTCCAAAATCCTGAGTCCCCCACTCATACATACTGGTAGCTACTACTTTGTACCCATTGTTCATATGAAGCTGCTACTGCCACTAGATTGAACCTGCAAAGGGAGTGACTCTTGTTCTGTGTGCATTTCTAACATGGAAAGCTTTGATTTTATCCATGCCACCATAATTTGTCGCGCTAAGCTTGTACAAGACAACTTGTCCCTTGATTTAATCTGAGTAGCTGGACAGAAATGTCCCAGCACCAGTGGTGGGTTCCTACCAGTGCGGTCCACTCTATAGCACCAGTAGTGGCCCGCTGGTGACGTCACAGTACCGGTGCGGTCGGTTGCCGGTGCCTGGGTGCCGCCAATTTTTTTAAAAAAATTTTAATTTTTTAAAAAAATTTAATTTTTTTAAAAAATTTCTTCTGCGCATGCCCAGAAGCCGAGTTTCCGGCATTGCTCATGCGCTGCCTTCCTACCCCACAGTGAGTCCAAGCAGGGGAGGATGGCTTTGGGAGCGCATGAGACGCTGAAAGAACGGGCGGCAGGAGCTATCTCCATTCCCCTCCCTTCAGCAGTCCGAGAAGCCACGAACGTGCGGTGATGATCCTAGGCATTTTCGCACGTTCGAGGCTTCTCGAGCTGCTGAGGGGAGGAGGAATGGGCAGCAGGACCTATTTCAGTTCCCCTCCCTTCAGCAGTCTGAGAAGCCACGCCCACCCGGTCACATGGCCAGCAAGCCACGCCCACAAAATAAGCCACGCCCACAGAGTGGTAGTAAAAAAATTAGGAACCCGCCCCTGCCCAGCACCTTTAATAAAAGAGCTCCTCTTTTCTCTTTTTTTCTTTTTTTCTTTTTTCTCTTTTCTTCTTTTCTTTTCTTTTCTTTTTTTTCCTTTTCTTTTCTTTTCTGTGTCCTTATGAACAATACAGCAGAGTTTGCTATTGTCTTTTTTCAGAATGATGTTTTTCAACTTCCCAGTCTAGTCAACGGAGAGCCAATTTGGTGTAGTGGTTAAGGCATCATGCCAAAACCAGGGGACTATTGAGTTTTAGTTCCATCTTAGGCACAAAAGCCAGCTAGATGACTTCAGACCAGTTAATTTCTCTCAGACCTAGGAAGGTGACAATGGCAAACTTCTATAAAACCTTGTCAGGAAAACTGCAGGGACTAGTCCAGTCAGTTGCCAGGAGTGGGAAAAAATGACTCAAAGGGTCTCCCTTCCCCAATCTAGTCAATAGCCCTGGTATTCCCAGTTGGTCATCCTTCCAATACTAACCAAAGCTGACTTTTCTTCACTTCCAAAATCATCCAAGCCTGGCAGGTTGTGTCATCTGCTAATGCCTCTTCTTCGTTGATCCAACTCTCAGATCACAATGCCCTAAAATCAGAAGGCAGAAATACTGTAGAAGAATGCCTATTATTTCCTGGTCTTTCCTAACCTGGGAGGCTTCAGAGTATTGGGATGTTAAATCTCAGAAATCCCTAACTATAGGCATTCCAGAATTTTAGTTTAACTGCAATCAATTGGCACTAGGATGGGTGGGTTGTTCCAGGACATGTGCAAATAAATAGGCCTTGATCTATTATTTCACATGCAATGAACTACTGTGTATCAGATTAATTTAATTACAAGATTTTCAAGGGTAATCTGGACTCATTGCAAGGGTTATTGAAGGAACTCAAGAATTTGCAACATGTAACAGACATGGGAATGGTAATTAAGGAAAAATTGGTTGAAACTTACACAGAGATAGTGCTAACTGGATGAGAATAGCTAATCATTAACACTTAGCTCAACCTACCTCTCAGGAATAAAATGAGGAGAAACTTCCATGACACCCACTGAATTCCCAGAGAGATAATGTAATATTATATAAGTCAATATTTACTATTGACTTATATAATAAGAATTCCCAGAGAGATTATAAATGTAATATTATATAAGTCAATATTTACTATTTCAGTGGAGTTTTTTATCAAGCATGTTCACATGTTTTCTATGCCCAGGTACAAAACACTTTGAACTGTTATGAAAAGGATGCAAAAATAAATGAAACATTTATGCTCAAGAGTTCAGATACAGCTTCATATATCAGTCTATTCTGGATTTAAATTACAAGAGGCTAGGGAAAAATTCTCTAACTTAATCTAACTGAACAATGGAAAAAAGTATCCTTGGAGTATTGTGTAGTTCATATTTTTAGATGATTTCAAAAAAAGGTTTACACAGGCATCAATCATGTCTCTTGTAGTTAATGAACATTATGTTCAGAACAGAGAGAGGCGTTTTGCTAACAAATCCTGCTCCAGCGAGGAAGAATTTCATTTTCCAGTGGGAATGAGATATTAGTCAGTTGTAAAAAATATTTGGGCACAATGAAGCTTATTTTTTAATGACACTAGCTTCTTGAAGTCACTATCAATGCCTCCAATGTCTACATTTTATTTCTCTTTAATTTCCTGGGCCCAAGTAAGAGTAAGAGGCAGCTGTTGTGTCCTTCACTGCTTGTGCAAAAGCCATTTGAACCGATACTGACTCCTTCTCCAGTACTGGCAATGTGCAATGGAATAGGGGTGGGTTCTGGATTCTGCTACTGCTGGTTCTCTCAGGGCGGGCACGCATGTGCAGTACTAAAAAAAAGTTTCTGCGCATGCGCAGAAGCAAAAAACAAGATGGTGGCGCCTACGGCATCAAGAGAACCGGCTCAGGGGCGTGGCAGGCCTGGGTCGCTTTCCTTTCTCAAGATTATGAGTCTCTTGACTCATGACATGAGTCCACTTAAAAAGATTTTGACTCCATTAAATTTATGCTAGTTGTTAAGCTGCAAGAAGACTTCCTTATAATCTGAACAGTCACCCACACTCTGTTTTTCAGTGCATTCTCTGCATTTTGTTCAGATACTAACCTGAGTTCAGAAGCAACCAGTACCTCAAGCTTGCAATAAATTCATTTGTATGACGTTCTGATTGTGTGGAATGAGTGACTTCGTAAAATCATTTTATCTCTCCTCAGATATTTTAGAAATATAAAGCTGAATGCCATGCCTGAAACTCAGCAAAGGAGAAACAAAATAATGATTTCCCTGTATCAAAGAGCATTAGCCATTTGTTTTCCAAACATGTTTTTGTACTCCATGAATCAATGGACTTGGGTAAGAATGCAGTCTAAATTAAGTCCCCCCCCCCCCAGCCATGGCTGAAGTAGTCAGGTTTAGTATTCTATTTCTGTTATTCTTTTCTTTTCTAAACTTAAATTTAAGGAGTTATGAAATATTTGGCAGTCCTGTGTGTGTGTGTCTCTGTGTGTGTGTGTCTGTGTCTGTGTGTGTGTGTGTCTGTCTGTGTGTCTGTGTAAAATATGTATATATGTGTGTGTATATATATACACACACACACAGTATGTGTGTATGTGTGTGTTATGGAAAAACTGTACAAGTGTATACATTGAAAGGATGGTTGAGTAACTCAACATAAGTCATGCTACTTCCAATTCTGAAGAAACCTTGAACCTAAAGTATAACAGGTTGTGTTTGCCCATTTACTTCCCACACAATCAGTACAAAGCTTTTAATTAAATGGTGATTTCCTGTGAAAAGATTTTAGTACTGACAACTGTTACAACTGTGCCTTTTAACAGATTATTTTGGTGGCAATATTTGATCAAGGATATTTACCTTCACCATAACACATCCACAGTGTTTGTTATCAACGCAACCATATACATTAAATGTTGAAGTTATTTTAAGCCAATCAAAACAGGAAAAGTAGTCATAAGAGCATGAGAATCGTTTCAGATTTCAAATGAAAGGCATGTTACCCATCCTATTTCTTATTGTGATTTTACATTTTTCCATTCTTTCACTATCAACAGTCTCGTACAACCAAACACTGATTACAGACATGCTGCATTCTGAATCCTTTTGAATGAACGTCTGCACTTGAGTTGGGAAAACTGAACCATTTTTTTTTCTATATTGCTGCAGACTAATATCATATTTCTTGCAAAACTTGTGATTTGTGAGTGTAGAACCAGAAGTTTGGCATTCAGAAAATATAAATAAATATGCAAATATCAATGTCAACAAAATGTCAGCCATCGTAAAAAGTTCCATTTTACCATTTTTAAAAAAGGCAATTTTTGTGCAAATATATTTCTGAATAAATGCTATAGAATATATACTGAGCATTATAACCATATCTGAGATTAACAATAATTAAAAGGGCATTGTTTTTCAAGTGTACAATGTAATACATTACATAGGATTAGTTTGGCAAAATAGAACACAGAACATATTATTTCAGCCCTCATCATGCCTAGAGATTCACACATTCGTTATGTGATGTATTTTAAAGTTTCTTCTTTTTCTTTCTCTCTCTTTCTCTTCTTTTATTTCCTTCCTGTGAATCAAAACTAGGAATTTTTTTAATACGGACTAGGAACCACTAATCAATAGCTGCTGTTTACTAAGATATTTATCTAGCAGCAGTTTTTAAAAGTGCAATGTGCTTCCAACACTCTGAAATGCATCCTCATAAATCCATTCTACATTTGCTATACAAAGGTCAAGAGGCGCCAATCCAATGAATGGAAAGAAAAATCTGGCAGTAAGAAAGTACATATTTTAGAGGGGGGGGGGAAGGCATTCCATTAAGCTGCAACATCTGAAGAGGAAAATAGTTATTGAAAAATCCAGAATCTTCAGCAAAAATACCCAGACTGCTCTGAAGCAAAAAGCAGTCATCTCTTTAAAAACAGCAGGTATCAATTCCGCCACTAGTTGGACTCTGGACGGAGCATCTCCTTGAGGACTATCACACAAGCAGAGGCAGAACGGTGCCCCTCCAGTGAGTGACTGGAATGCTGGTGGAAATCGGCTTTCAGCACTTGCTTGCAGAACATTTCCCGCATCCCTTGCCGGAATTTGGGGTCCCAAACACTGTAGATAGCCACATTCCAACAGCTGTTGGAAGCAAGGATCCAGAAAGCATAGAAGGAGAATTGGCACCATTCATGTCCCACCACACTGCCCACAACAAATACAGCAATGGGAATGAAAGACACACAGAATGCAAAGGTGAGGATGCCAATGGTCCTGGCAGCAGTGACATCTGAGTAAGAGAGACTGTGGGCTCCCTGTGGCTCTTCCCTCAGTTGCTTCCTCATTTTGTGGTACTGCCGGAGAGCGGCAAAGGTGATGGTGTTGACAACAAAAGTGCCACCTAAGAGAGTGAAGTCAAATATTGGGTACAGGAGCATGACGTTCCAATTGGACTCTGGCAACTTGTCCGGAGGAAAGCCATAGGTGCACATCTTACTGCAGGAATTGTACTCAAAGGTGATATTCGGAACCGAGAGCAGAGGTATCACTGCCAAGGAGAAACTCAGTATCCAGGATCCAAGAATGAGCCAAGTGATCCTGCGCTTGGTAATCACAGCTTTCCTGTGCAAGGGCTTCAGCACAGTGATGGTCCTCTCCACCGAAAGCAGAAATATGGTGCTGATTGAGACGAAGGTGCACCCTGCAAAGATAGGGCCAGTGATCAAACAGACCGACCAGCCAGCTGGACGCTCTTCTTGCTCCATCCCGTAGGCCAACGTGTTCGTCTCCTGATAAACTGAGTAAGGTACTACAATGAGCCCCACAGCCAAATCAGCAACCGCCAAAGAGGCTTTTAGGTAGCTTTGGGGTGTCCGGAACTGCCTTATGCAGAAAAAAACCAGGAGACTCACCAGGTTTCCAAGCGTGATGGCAATGATCAGGAGGACCATGAAGAGCAACTGGCAGACCACTCCAGCGAAGGCCAGTCTGCAGTCTGTACTATTGGCATTCCTGTTGCTGCTGCTGTTTCCCAACATCGATCAGGCTCTCTTCCTTTCACAGGGCAAAACAGAAAGAAGCCAGCTAGGGAGCTCCACTTTCAAAGTGCCATGGAAGGGGCCCTACAGGCTAGCAGTTTTTCAGGATGCTTGGCTCAGAAACGACCAATTCATAGGGAAGTCCATGCCAATAAATGTCATTGAAGCTCAGAGCAGCTGGTACAGTCACATAGTCTGTAGGTACATGAAGCACCCGAGCAAAATTCAAACAGGAAGGGCTCTGAAACAACAAGTCTTCTCCATATGTCAAAAGGGGGAACAAAAGTCAGAGAAGCAACAGCTCGAGGGAGGAATCTGATCTGTGGCTTGCGTCAATATTTGAAGAGTAAGTCAACTTTTTCAATCACTGTCTTTGATCCGCCACAAGAACATCCTATTAGCTCTACATTTTCTCTCCTCCTCTCTGATAACATATGGTGAATTGATATACTCCTATAAATAATGATGAATATTCTTGAAGCATTTTGATGCTATTTGCTCCTGAATACAACGGAATATCCAGGCTCCTCCATTCCATCTGATGACTGATGATCTTGCATTCCACAGAGTCTATGATTACCCAATTGCACCTTTGCTTCTAACCCACTTTAGAGCTACCTCCCTGCAGTAATTGCAGAAGGGCTTCCTAAAAGGGGGCCGAGCACAGAGTGCATCTTAACCCTTTCCTCCGCACTTGGAGGAGGGTCTTCCAAGGTGAATGCTCTCCACCCAGACCGAAGGCTGTTTGTGCTGTCGATCAGCTCCCCACCCCACCCCACCCCAAGACATAAGATGGCTTTTTAAAAACGCACCCTAGAACACTTCAGACTGGGGACAATGTGTGGCCGGCATCTTCCACCAACGCAAAGTAACCCTCGCACGGGGATGAAGTCCAACATCAGGGTGGACAAAAGCAGTAGCCAGAGCGCGGCCAAATTGCGGCCCCTGAGCACATTCTGCCTTTCTCGGCATTGCTGGTCTCCGCGATGATCTTCGCTGAGCTCCTCGGCCAGCCCCGAAGGGGAGCTCGGCTTACCCCGAGGCCCTTCCCTGCATCGCCAAGAGCGTCCGGCTCCTACTCGCGGCTTAAATGCAAACTCCGGCCAGCCAGCAGTTCCTCCGCGGCGCCCCTTGCCTTTCGCTTTAAAAGTCAGAGCCCGTTCTTCGGAAGAGCGCCGCCGCCTCCGTCCGTTCCTCGCTCGGGTCGCTTTCTGCGCTGCCTTCCAGCGATTTGCTGAAAGAGCCGCTGGCAACAGGTGCTGCTGCTGCTGCTTACCCAGGCAGGTAGCATCGCCTGGCTGGCCTGCTGAGAAGGCGGGCAGGTGGGGTCCGCTCAAGCGCTCCTGTCTCCCGAGTCGTGGAACTGAACCTCTCCGCCCAACAGCCGTCTGGATTTTCGCTCCGTAAAGCTATGCCAGCCCACCCGGGATTGTTCGGGGCTGCCCGCCCCCGAGGCTTCTGCGTCTGCCCAGAGGCGGCACCTTTGCAACGCGCTGGACGCTGGAAGGAGCCTGGAGGCGGGAAGACCATCAATCCTCGCCGCGCCCTTCTCTGCCTTCTGGGGTTCGTGGGCAAAGAGCCCCCTTGAGACCCTCAGCTCCGGGCGTGGTCCCTGGTCACCTCGGGAAGCCGTATCCTATCCGCTAAGCATCGAATAGGAGGTGTCTATGTAGATTCTCAGTCATCCAGGTCATGGTTGTCCCAAAGGTGCTTTTTCAAAAGGCAACTGGACCACCTTGGTTTTTGCTTGAAGGCTTTCGCTTCTCAACCAAGAAGCTTCTTCAATTCAACAGAATAGGAAGGGGATTAGCAACAGATGTTAATTTCGTTTAGATTACAAGCACAGAAGATTTCTAGGGTAAAGCCGACCAGTAATCTAAATCAGAGTTTCCTAACCTCTACCACTTTAAGATTTTTTAGATTTAGTTTTTTAGATTTAGATTTAGTAGAGTTGGAAGGGGCCTTGTAGGTCATCTAGTCCAGCCCCCTGCTCAAGCAGGAGTTCCTAGACCATTTGAGACAGATGGCAGTCCAGTCTCCCCTTGAAGGTCACAAGTGTTGGGGCTCTCACAACCTCTGCTGGCAAGCTGTTCCACTGGTTGATCGCTCTCACCGTCAGAAAGTTTCTCCTCACTTCCAGGTTGAATCTCTCCTTGGTCAGCTTCCATCCATTATTCCTTGTTTGGCTTTCTGGTGCCATAGAGAACAGCCTGACCCTCTCCTCTCTGTGGCATCCCCTCAAATATTGGAACACTGCTATCATGTCACCCCTGGTCCTTCTCTTCGCCAGACTGGCCAAGCTCAGTTCCTGCAACCGTTCTTTGTATGTTTTATTTTCCAGACCCTTTATCATCCTGGTTGCTCTCTTTAACTCGCTTTAACTTAAACTTGAAACCCACATGTCTTACAGTTGCTGAGGTTGAGAAACACTGGTCTAAATGGCCCAGCCTTCTCCATTCAGGTGTCTTCCAGGTGGGTTAGATGGTATAACAGCTCTTATCAACTCCAGGCAATATGGGTGACTGGCTGGCCGCTTTTGCCTGGTGGATAGAGATAGGGCTATGGTTTTTAAAATTAGATACCCAATTTATGAAGCGATATATAAGTCTCAGTGCTATTGCTATTGTGGATAGTGAAATGGACGGGACATTTTCTCCATAAGAAGAAGAAAGTCTCCAGCAATTTCTCAAGGGAAATATTTCCTGTTAGCTATGACACAGAGTGGCAAAAGCCTCATGGGAGAAATAGAAACTGAAGCAAGAACTGAACTGAAGCATGAGAAGGCAATGGAGAGAAAATAGCAAGGAGGGAGGAGGGGCTATTGAGTCCCCACAATTATGGCCACTTATAATCAAATAAATGCAAAAATGCCATTTTCTCTTCTTGAGAATTTATCTGAAATTCCCTTCTCTGTTAAAAGTTTCTCCCCATCAAACTAAAGAACAACTGATACAAAAGGATGCAAGAAACTATCTCAATCCAGCATTACCTCAGATTTTTTCTGGAGATACCTGAGGTAGAATTTAAGATTTCCTGCACAAAAAAAGACACTCCTGAACTACAGACTTCCTTAGTTATTATAATCTAGTCTCGAAATTGTATAGATTGCCAGATACATGTTCTCTGTGTTTACAATTAAAATCTTCAGGTTTTTATTGAAGGAGAAAAATAGATAGGCAAGATAGGCAGAAAACCCTCCCCAATTTTTTTCTAGGGGATTACTTCTGGAATTACTTCTTAGAGAATGCCAGTTCAGCCATAAAGCACTTACAAATCAAAGGATAACTGAGGGACTAGCATTAGCAGGGACTAGCACTGATAATGTTACCTAGTTTGAGTAGTGAAACATCTGCAAGAAAACAACCAAGCTCAGAGAGCCCCAAGGACCCCACATTTCAACCTGAAATATTCTCCTTTATTGGCAAAAGAAAGCTACTTGAAACAGGAAAAAGCTTATTGAAAGTAAGGCCAAGGGAGATAATACTTAAGGGGAAACAACACACTAAAAGGTATTGTTTAGTTAAAGGTTTTTTTCTAAAACACAGTCTTTGTACAACAAGCCATTGTCTTTCTAGTTCTGCCTTTAGTATTCCTAATTCCACAAGTTACATGTATTTCATGATTTGCATAAACCTATATAAGGGGGTTGCATTCCCACCCTTTTAAAGATTTGATCTCATAGCGTCTAGTAGTGCAATAAAGTAATAATTTCTAGAAGTGCAATAAAGTCAGTTTGTGTTTCGAAAGGAAGGGTGTGATCTTACTAGCGGGGAATGTTTTCCTAACCAGTATTCTATCAGTTATGAGAAATATATAAGCCAAGAACATTTCTGGAATGGGATGAGTTTTTTGCCATTCGTATCCCACTAGAGAGGGGAGCTACTTGTAAAGAATTCTTCCCTCCCCAGGCCTCATAGCTGCTGAGATTAGGCAGAGGGTGACCAGGAAAGAATCTTAACAGAACAGAATAACAGAGTTGGAAGGGACCTAGTAGGTCATCTAGTCCACCCCCTGCTCAAGCAGGAGACCCTACACCATTTCTGACAGTTGGCAGTCCAGTCTCTTCTTGAAAGCTTCCAGTGATGAAGCTCCCACAACTTCTGAAGGCAAGCTGTTCCATTGGTTGATTGTTCTCACTATCAGCAAAATTCTCGTTATTTCTAGCTTGAATCTCTTCTTGGTCAGTTTCCAACAATTATTCCTTGTCTGGCCTTCAGGTGCTTTGGAAAATAGCTTGACCCCCTTCTCTCTGTGGCAGCCCCTCAAATATTGGAACACTACTATCATGTCTCCCCTCGTCCTTCTCTTCACTAGACTAGCCATGCCCAGTTCCTGCAACCGTTCTTCGCATGTTTTAGCCTCCAGGCCCCCAATCATCTTGGTTGCTCTTTTCTGCACTCTTTCCAGAGTCTCAACATCTTTTTTATCTTAACTTTGATACCTAAATTAGTAGCATTTTCATTAGTAAATAATCCTCAACCCCAGATTTAGGCACTCTGAAATCCTTATTGGTCGCTCATCATTTAATTTTATGAGGCCTCTGGTAGTGCTTATACAGTAAGCCTCTGTTTTTCCCACTTTGGATGCCTCATAATATTCAATGGGGCATACCTTTGTTTGTTTGTTTTCAACCTATTTGCATAATTGGGGATGGAAGTAATTCCCATTGGATTTGGTGAATATAATTCTTCTACATTTGCATAAAATTTCAAGTTTCCTCTTCCACTGTTTTTGTCCCTGAATTTATTCTTATTATATGATGATGCTTTAGGTTGATAAGTTGAGACTTCTTGCAACAAAACAATAAAACATCAAATCTACAAATAAATAAATAAAAAGCATTATCACCACCACCCCTCAAAAATTGTGGGGAAAACAGGACGAGGAAGGAGAATTATGTATCTACACCACCTTGGGTTACTTAGAAAGGGGGATAATTGCTGCCTCCCGAACTCTTTAGGTCCAACATTGATTTCTGGGTACCAGTGCTGGTAGCACTGTTTACTTATATCGATAAAGTAGGGATAATCCCGGAAGGGTGGAGATTAGCAATAGTATTTCCAATTTTCAAGAAAGGTGACAGAGCCGCCCCATCTAACTACCGACCTATCAGCCTTCTCAATATAATTTCAAAAATGTACACGAAGCATCTGCTAAATAAAATTGAGGACTGGTGCTTGGATAAAAAAAATTCTGGCAAATGAGCAGGCAGGATTTAGAGCGGGTAGGTCTACCATTGACAATTGTTTCATCCTTTCCCATTTAATTAATAAATACAAGAGCCAGGGGAAAAAGTTATATACCGCCTTTAAAGTTGTATACCGCTGCTGCATTCGATTCCATTGATAGGAACTATCTGTGGAGGAAACTACAAGTCATGGGGATGGATCCCAGACTTATTTTGTTGATCAGGATTCTCTATACTAATACGGCAATTAGAGTTAGATATGCAGCAAATGGGGCTTCAACAAATAGCATACCGACAACTAGGGGAGTGAGGCAGGGCTGCCTACTGGGCCCTACTCTTTTTAACCTTTATATAAATGATATTCCAGTCCTCCTGGAAGATCTTTTAACGCACAACCCCCAAATAGGATCTAGATTTATTAATGTATTCATGTATGCTGATGATTTAGTGTTGTTTTCTAGAACCCAAATAGGGATGAGGAGACTTCTTGCCAAGCTCTCATGTTATTGTACTACAAATCATTTGACTATAAATGTAGCTAAATCAAAAGTTTTAGTCTTTGGCAATAAGAATAAAAAGCATAACTGGCATATTAATGATTCAAAGATTGAACAAGTTACTCAATATACCTATCTTGGAATTGTTTTTTCCAGTGCAGGTGGTTGGACTCTACACCATCAATACCTCTCTCAAAAGGTCAGAGCTGGGGCAAGCCTTGTATCTAAATTAAGTAAATGTATCCAACCAACCTCGATTTTACCAATTCGTAAAGTCTTTCAGGCTAAACTTGTTCTGATTATTCTCTATGGTGCCGAAATCTGAGGTCTTTCAGAGGCCCCCATATTGGAGAGAACTCGAAATAATTTGTTAAGGAGGATGCTGGGGGTAAATAATTCCACTTCCGCAGCAGCTGTCAGAGCTGAATTGGGACATTTTTCACTGTATACCTATACAATCACTAGGGCGGTAGCCTACTGGCTAAAAATGACTCAGATGGAAGCCAGTAGACTTCCTAAAATCTGCCTAGAGGAACAGCAGATCTTAAACCCTCAAAGGTATTTTTGGCTAACTCGGTTGTTAGATATATTGAATCGATATGGCATAGGGTTTCCGTTGTGCGACACATTGAAGCAAGTTAAACAACGGATTAAAGATATACATGGACAAATGGACATGGCAACTTTTTCAACTAATCATTCCCTTAAGCTTCTGACAGCAGTTAAAACAACTTTCACCCTGGAAAAATATTTACTCCTAGAAATGCCATCAGTGGAGAGAGAATTATTTGTCAAGTTTAGATTTGAACTTTTAGATACTAACGTTAAATTCGGCCGGTATCGGAAAATCCCGTATGACGAAAGAACATGTATATGTGGGGCAAACGTTGTTGAGGATACGGCGCATATAATATTTGAATGTAGGATGTATGAGGAAGTAAGAAAACAATATCTGTCCCCAATTATAAATAAATTTTCCCACTGGAATGTAAGGCATAAATTAACATTTCTATTGAAGGCAGACTCTCTTCCCCTGGTAAGGGCTACCACTCGCTATCTTAATAGGATGACAGCAATACGAGCCAGCTACATTGAAAAGAATTTCATTGATTGTAAGAAAGATGAGCTGAGTTAGGGACGAGATATTTTATTTGGGTTATCTAGTTTTGGAAATTTAGTTCTTGAATTTTGATATCGTTGAATTTTGAATGTCATGTACCATATATATTTCTGTACGGTTGTTTCTGTACTTGTTTGTTCTGTGTTTCCTTATTTGAAAGGGCCTTCGGGCTATTCAATAAATGAGTAAAAGGGGGATAAAAATCTAATTAATAAATAAATGTTCCTGGGGGAGATGAGATGAGGTGTATGTCAAGAGTGCAGCAGTGTGCAGCAGCAGCCAAAAAGGCCAACACAGTCCTGAGCTGCATAAATAGAGGGATACAATCAAGGACCAGAGAGGTACTAGTACCACTCTATAAAGCCTTGGTCAGACCACACCTAGAGTACTGCATCCAGTTTTGGTCACCACACTACAAAAAAGACATTGAAACTCTAGAGAAAGTGCAGAAGAGAGCAACCAGGATGATAAAGGGTCTGGAAAATAAAACATACGAAGAGCGGTTGCAGGAACTGAGCTTGGCCAGTCTGGCGAAGAGAAGGACCAGGGGTGACATGATAGCAATGTTTCAATACTTGAGGGGATGCCACAGAGAGGAGGGGGTCAGGCTGTTCTCTATGGCACCAGAAAGCCAAACAAGGAATAACGGATGGAAGCTGACCAAGGAGAGATTCAACCTGGAAGTGAGGAGAAACTTTCTGACAGTGAGAGCGATCAACCAGTGGAACAGCTTGCCAGCAGAGGTCATGAGAGCCCCAACACTTGCGACTTTCAAGGAGAGACTGGACAGCCATCTGTCTCAAATGGTGTAGGAACTCCTGCTTGAGCAGGGGGTTGGACTTGATGACCTACAAGGTCCCTTCCAACTCTAATAATAAATCTAAATCTAAAGAGTATATATTCCTACAGGATCATCTATTCTAAGACATGAAGGTCAACCCAGCTGCCCAGCTAAAGCAAGCAGATACTTACATTTGACAGCAGAGATATAGGAAGATGCTAGAGGCAGACGATCACTTTAGTGACAATGGCAAAAAACATCAATTCATATTGAGTAGGAGAAAACAATAGGCATCACTCCTGTACCTTTATCAGGAAAACCCATATGAACGGAAAATATAAAAGAATGATATAGTAACCCAACTCATTGTGTTACAGTGAGATAGGCAGCATATACATTTATTTAATAAATAAATATAGCCAGTTGATAAGCTCCTCAGGTCATATTGCACTCAGCATTCTACTGCGGATCTTTTGGCGTACTAATGGTGTCTTTGCCATGGTTGGATTAAGGCCTTCAAGCCATCTAGTTGTTAATATTGCCATACAAAAAAAAAAAAACCCTCAAAACTGCAAAAAACGAATTACAGTGGGAACATGGAAAGTAAGAAACATAAACATGGGAATTTATAACACTGTGAAAGATGAAATGAAACAAATTTAGTTATAAGCTACCGGTATTTAGATGTATTGGAAGTGGACACTTTCAGTTAGAAAATTGCACTGTTTATTACTCTGGACATGGAAAACAAACAAGAAACGATATTGCTTTTACAGTTATGAAGGCTATAGCAAGACAGTACTTAGATACAATGCAATGCGACTGAATAATATCAGTTAGACTTTTTGGACAACTCTTCAATATGACAATTATCCAGGTTTATTTTCCAACCACTAATGCAGAAGAAGAGGAGTTAGGAACTAATTACCATGGGGGGAAATCTATCTATCGAAGAGTTAACAACAACTGGAAGGCACATAACCATTCATTTTGCTATTTTATTTTATTTTTTTGCTGCAGATGCCTCCTGGAAACAGCTTCCAAAATCTGCCCAGAAAAAGACTGCCATATATTGTTTCCTTTCAGGCAGAAAGAGGATTCTGTCATACTAATGATTTTTAAAAAGCCATGCAAGACTTCGATGCTTTCAAGATATGCAGATTTATTAAGTTATCTGCAATTCCCATAAAACTCAGGGAAACTTATTCATGATGACTGGTCAGAAATTGTAATAATAATAATAATAATCAACTTTGAATGTTCTATAAGCAGAAAGATAAATATAGAAAAACTGCCTGAAACGCCCAAACTACCATCTTTTTATTTTCATACAAATCACATCCAGTGCTAAATTTTGCAAAATTTCAATATTAAGAACTGGCTATCAAAATTGTGCCATGCTATTTCCAAAAGGTGTTCCATACATTTCTGGGCATTCATTGAAGTGTCAGCGTTTACCTAGAAATGTTGTTCAATGAGAGTACTGAAAATGAGGTAAAATGAGGACCCAGATTGTTGGGGGCAATATAAATATACATTGCTTACTGGTATAAACCGCTTAGAGAGTGCTTGCACTGTGAGGCGGTATATAAATCTCACTAATAAATAAATAAAATGTAAGGAGTGAATTCAAAAAATACCAGCTAGTGAATATGTGACACTATAAATGCAGAAAAAAACTGCAATTGGGCATGCACTTGAGGGTGATATTTGGTGTCCCATAAAAATCACGAGGAGTCTGATAACACCTTACTCCAACTAGCACATTTGTATTAAAAGGTATAAGTCTGTGGGAGGTGGAGTACACTTGGACAGATTGCATGAAGCAATCCAATAGTAAGGTCTGACTCTGAATGTTCCAACACTCTACATTTTGTTGGCTGCTTCCTGCAAGGCAAAAATGAGGATGGAGATCTTTGTACCTCTGCCCAAAGAGATATCTTCCCCTCTCCACGTTGCAAGAAATGGCTAGTCTAATTTTTCTCCTGGACTGCAAGCATAAATAAGGTTCACACATAGCAAATATTTTTTTTAAAATCTTGAGGCTATTTAATCTACCATATATTTCCTTAATTGTCCACATTTACTGAAGGCATGTTGGAAGCCAATGCATTTTTACTCAAAATTGGACACTAGACAGGGGGAGGTCTAATTTAGTGCAGCAGTATGTACTGGGATTGCATAGCTCAAATGTCTACAATGATGGCAAATATTCAGTATTCTGGGCAGTTAAATTATTTCTTTAGTAGAGTGCACTGTTGAAATAAGCCAGACCTTCTCTAGAATGACAACAGGCCCATAGTATGAAAGCCAAAAACCTCTGATTGTTTATCTCATCTTTCAGCCCACAAGAAGCCACATAAGAAAAAGACTAAGCCTTGCTTTATTATGTTCTTGCAGAACAAATTCATTTTCTAGTGTGGCTAAAATGTGTTAATGATCTCCAAATCCTTCATAAACTGTTGGTCCTAAACAAGCTTGGTAATAATAATCTGTCAGTCTTAGAAACTACTTCAGTAAATGATGCCCTTGGCCATGACTCTTAAAAGAAGTGAAATCTTCACTTGATTTTGTTGAATGGCCATCTATCAAGCATATGTTTATTATCTCCAAAAACATCCTAAGAAGGAGTTTAACAGTTTTTCCCCATCACTCTGCTAAACAATTAATTTCCTCAACACTGTCAAAATATTTACTAAGTCTGCACTACTATTAATTTTCTCATCGTTCCTATCACCCATCTCCTCTCACTTATGACTGCATGACTGTAACTTTGTTGCTTGTATCCTTACGATTTATATTGAGTGTCTCCTAATGTGATTTGATTGCTTATTTGTACCCTATGACTATCATTAAGTGTTGTACCTTATGATTCTTGACGAACGTATCTTTTCTTTTATGTACACTGAGAGCATATGCACCAAGACAAATTCCTTGTGTGTCCAATCACACTTGGCTAATAAAAAATTCTATTCTATTCTATTCTATTCTATTCTATTCTATTCTATTCTATTCTATTCTATTCTATTCTATTCTATTCTATTCTATTTAGCTACCATATAAAAGGTCCATTTGAAGGGAAACAGCAAGATCCTCATTGTGAAATAGCTTTAAGCTACAACTTTTTGCATTATTTCAGTGTATGGGTATATATTTTGTTTTCACTGTGGTTTTCTCTTCTAGTATAGGAACCTTCAATAATATTCCACAATGGTCTGCAAAATAATAATTAAAGTGCAAATACATATAATAAAACAAAGGCTAACTACATAAAACAGCCAATGAAATTGTATTTGAAAACTTAAGGGGGGGGAAGGGTTTTGCTTAAGTGTGAAAACAAAAGGATAATAAAGCAGGAGCTAAATGGATATTTTTGGGAAGAATACTGCACAACAATGATGACATCATCTAAAAGCCTCTGTTTTTGAGAGTCCATTATCTGACATCTGATGTATAACAATTGTACTGTTCCTACTCCATTCCTAATGTTATAGTGAATTATTTTGCAAATAGCTACATTTAACCATAAATGAGATTACTGCTTTAAATACGATCTGATTTATATTATTCATACTTATTTTAAATACCGGTACTATCATATTTGTAATGTTTGATTACCATCAAACTCATTTAATAAGAATATAGCTGAATGATATAGATTAAAACAGCTAAACAGATATTGGATTATCATTTATTGCTCTTTTACTACACATGGTTCAAATTCTTACATTTAAGGGATGAGGAATGGTGTTTATGGGAGAGGAATGGAAAAGGGAGGTTTTATGGGACTTAATCATGTTTATTGAAATCAGAAGGACAGAGATTCAATGTGCATCCCATTAACTTTAAGCATAATCAAGTTAGGGGCCAGCTGTATTTTTGAAGGAAATACGTACATGAGCAGTTATAATACATGTAATTTCATTGTTATCTTTGCTTTACAGAACAAATCTTGCCCAAATTATTGTTTCTGGATTTCTAATATCACCTTACAATCAAGACTTACCGTTGCTTAGCCTTCCCAACCCATTGCCCTGAGATTTATCACATTATAATTTTCAGAATTCCTACAGCAGTGGAAAATACAGCTGCAGGAAAGGCTACCTTTGATTTGATCAGATGTTTGATAAATGTAAAGAAAAAGCACATTCTTTTATCTGCCCACATCCTTTTCTGACTTTAATACTACAATAAGAAATTTATACATACTCAATGAAAGAATTTGCTATATCTGAGAGGCAACAAAAATTTAATTACAGCTTTATTGAGAGTAGGATACAGTATATGGGCTAGTTATATGCTTATTTATTTATATTACTTAAAATAATTCAGAAGCTATTTTAAGCGTGCACAGAGAGAGCTTAGGATAGTATTTAATCTAATAATAGTCTTTTCTGAAAAATAGCCTCCTCTGAGATCTAAATTAGATTCAGAGAGTTTACTTTCAGTATATTAGATGATTTCCAGTGAACTACGATTATTTTAGGATGAAGAAGCCAGTTCAAACAGGAAACATAGAACCCTCCAAGCTTCAGAAATGAAATACAGATTCAAAATTTAAATCTTTCTTATCTAAATGATCAAAAACAGGGTAACCAGCGGTGGATAGACTCATTTTTAACAGTGATAGTGGCCCATTGAAAAATATGAAGGATCAGGCTGGAGACAGTTCATCCAGAGAAAATCTATCTATATGATCACTAAGAGTTGACACAAATTTACTGGCATATATTCAATCAAGATGTATGTATGTGTGTATGTATGTATGTATGTATGTATGTATGTATGTATGTATGTATGTATGTATTCGTTTGTTTGTTTGTTTGTTTGTTTGTTTGTTTGTTATGTAGCCGCCTATTTATTTATTTATTTGGCAATTCTTATATGCCGCCCTACTCCCTAGGGACTCAGGGCAGCGTACAACATATATAAGAACAGCTATAATACAGTATAAAAACAACAATAAAATAACTATTAAAAGAATAAAAAAACTCCACACATGCAACCCACTCAATCACCCCGCCTGCAGGAAGAGCCATGTCTTAATGGCTTTCTGGAAGGCCAGCAAGGTGGGAATAGTTTGGATCTCTGGAGGTAGTTGGTTCCAGAGAGCCGGAGCTCCCACAGAGAAGGCTCTCCCCCTAGGTCCCGCCAACCGACATTGTTTGGTTGAAGGGACTTGGAGGAGACCGACTCTGTGGGACCTAACTGGTCGTAGGGATGTATGAGGTAGGATGCGGTTCCGGAGATAGCCTGGTCATAAGCCATGTAGGGCTTTAATGATGATAATCAACAGCTTGAATTGCACCCGGAGACCAATGGGCAACCAATGCAGCTGGCGGAGTATGGATGTTACGTGGGTGTATCTAGAGACACCCACCAAAGCTCGCGCAGCCGCATTTTGTACCAATTGCAGTCTCCGAATACTTTTCAAGGGTAGCCCCATGTAGAGCACATTACAGTAGTTCAATCGAGAGGTGAAATCTCATGAAAAAGTGATTCTGGGTAGCATACAGTAAAAATGATAACAATAATATATATAAATATTATTATTCAGAAAACTTTAAAACATCATCATTAAAAATTAAGAGAGAGCAGTAGATGACACCTTAGTTTCTCACCGGTCCCCTGGGGCCCGTAGGCCTGATGGCATACCCAGATTTTGAGGGATTTCCAGGAAATCAATGGGGATGGAAACAGTCTCACTTTGGGATATGGGGAGAATGGTCCATAAAGTGATCACTATAGCCCACCTCCTGGTCCTGCCAAGTATAAATCTCTAGCAGACTGCAGTAGTAAGTTCTAAAACCCTTTACTACGGGTTTGTGCGCATGTGCGTGCCGCTTCTGCACATGCGCAGAAGCATCCCAGGTGGGTGGGCGGAGCCTCCCGCTGCTGGTGCTACTGGTTCTTAGAACTGGGCCGAACCGGGAGCAACCCACTGCTGGCAAGCTGAATCCGCAGTACCTCTTCTGCTGGGACAGTCAGATGTAACTGGGGTACTAGCAGTCCCTCAAATAACTTGGTCCCATGCCATGAAGGACTTTAAAGGTCAAAAGTAGCAGCTTGAATTGGACCTAGAGACAAACTGATAACAATGCGACTCATGGAATAGAAATATAATGTATATCATCTAGAGGCACATATAACTGTACATTCTGCTGCATTTTGCACCAGCTGAAGCTTCCAAATACCTAAAATGACTTAAAATGGACACCTAATATCAAAAACATCATCAAAAAAGCACAACAAACAATGTTCTTTCTGCGCCAACTCATGAAGCTCAAACTGCCCAAAGAGCTGCTAATTCAGTTCTACAGAGGAATTATTGAGTCTGTCATCTGCACCTTCATAACTGTCTGGTTTGGCTCTGCAACCAAACAAGACAGACACAGACTTCAACGGATAATTAGAACTGCAGAAAAAACAATTGCTACCAACTTGCCTTCCATTGAGGATCTGTATACTACACGAGTCAAAAAGAGGGCTGTGAAAATATCTACAGACCCCTCACATCCTGGACATAAATTGTTTCAACTTCTACCCTCAAAACAACGGTATAGGGCATTGCACACCAGAACAACTAGACACAAGGACAGCTTTTTCCCGAATACCATCACTCTGCTAAACAACTACTTCCCACAACACTGTCAAATAATTTACTAAGACTGTATTACTATTATTCTTCTCTTCCTTACTAGTATCTATCTCTTCCCACTTATTACTATAACCATGTTGCTTTTATCTTTCAATTTATATTGTTTTTATTTGTTTCCTAGTACGATTTGATAGCTTATTAGTAACCTTGACTATCATTAAGTGTTTTATCTTTTTATTCTTGATGAATGTATTTTATTCTCCTTATGTACACTGAGAGCATATACACCAAAGACAAATTCCTTGTGTGTCCAATCACACTTGGCCAATAAAGAATAAAGAATTATATACTTTTCAAGAGCAAAGCCTCCTGATGTAGGAACATGTGCAACTGGTGCACAACACGAAGCTATGCAAAGGCCCTCCTAGTCACAATTACCACCTGCTCTATCAAACCTACTCACAATGCTTATTACAGCTTCCCACATATCTTCCGGGTCCTCCTCCGGGTCCCATTGGCCAAACAATGTCGGTTGGTGGGGCCATGAGGGAGAGCCTTCTCTGTGGGAGCCCCGTCCCTCTGGAACCAACTCCCACCAGAGATCCGGACTATCTCCACTCTACTGGCCTTCCGTAAAGCCGTAAAAACATGGCTCTTCCGGCAGGCGGGGTGAAAAAGAAGATCAGATTCCCCCATGAATGAATGTTTTTTAAAATAATGTTCTGTTTTTTTTTTAAACTGTTATTATTGTTTTTATTGTACTGTTCTTATCTATGTTGTACGCCGCCCTGAGTCCCACGGGATTGGGCGGCTTATAAGAACTTTTATTAAATTAAATTAAATTAAATTTATAAGTGTAAAACTTTATAGATATATTCAATTTTTAGCTTTCTCTATAAGCTAGTAACATTTTATTTAGCAGTGTAAGAACCAACCACTTGTAATCTTGCTTAGAAAACAAGTGGGAAAATGTCACAATTTTTTTAGTAGCTTTTCAAATTATCAAGCTACTTTATTGTCAGGTTGTTATGTTTGGTCATCTAACAGAAATAGTTCAGGATGCTGAATGACTCCTTGTTCATTCAATCTATTGCTACATCTAATTTTTACCTATGTACTTATTGCTCAGCCAGCTATACCTCAACAATCTTGAAATTCTATGTGACTGAGATGTGGTGGGATGCTTTGAAATTTCCATCTGTGTTAGCCACTTCACAAGCCATCACATGTGCAATCCCTTGAAAAATAAATGCATGCTGCAATAAATTTGCCATTTGTTTCATTGAGAAGGCAAAATGAGGTGGAAGAACAACTTTACTGTGGATTTGAGTTGAAAAAAAATTATAAGACAACTCAACAAAGATTGGTAAGTCTTGCTCAGTGCACTATAGTGTTCATTAAATATCAATTCTGTGACAGTTTGTTTCCTGGAATGTGTCTTCCAAACTGTATGTACCTGTTTCTCTTTATACTATTTTATATTATCAAGGACAGCAACAGGAATTTTACAAGAGGAACTAGATTTGAAAAATACTCAGTGGTTTCAAATCTTTGAGGCTATTGTTTTGGCATTTGCTTCTATGATTGAATTTTCATAGAAGACGAGAGGCATTGAAACAGGAACAGACAGTCACAAATGAGGATATTGCATGTAAATTGGTCTATTCTTCATTATTAGTCATTTGCATCCTGCTTTGTGAAAGTTTTTCTGAAATGCAAATTCTTTGGACACATTCCATTGTTTTTCTTTATTAATGCACTCACTGATGCTTATGAAATTGTTAGTCATGAATTGTTTATTGCAGTATCAATTATTTTAAAGATAATCAGTAAAAGTAGCTTTTCTTATATGTCACATCACACCAGAACTAGATGCTTTTCAAATAAGAATCCAAAATCATTCATTGCTTAACTTAGCTAGGATGACAATTCATTATAGCATAATTTATCAAAGTATTTTCACTCTATTTTGTGTTCCCTGGAGTCATAATTTTAAAGTATGTGAATGAACTAACAGTGGGGTTTTTTGAGCTCTAGGTTCTTCTACTGTATATCAATTACTTATTTCTGCAGGAATATTTAATAAACATTTTTATGATCTTGCCGTTTTAAAAATGGTAATCTTATATTAATCAAATATATGTCTGATGGACCAAATTTAGTCTCTAGGAATCGGACACAACTGAACAGAAAGCAAAAAATTACAATTACAAGAAAAATAATTCTGTGCAATGATAATAGCCTAAACCTACTTACCATGTAGCTTTACTAAAATGATTTATAGTACAACAGCTCTTTTGTGGCTGTAAAACAGCCCTTCTGCAATTCTTAGCATCCCCTTATCACTATTTCCACCAGACAATCTGTTTTAGTAAATAAATTAGTCTTCAAATCCTTCTTAAATGCATCCAAGGATTTGTGGAGTGAGGATGGAAGAAAATTGAGAACATAAGTGAGAAGCCAGATCATGAAATGTGGCAGTGGCCCCAGGCTGGAATTCTTGATTAGCCTCCTGTAGGCTACAGGATAGCCTAGTAATTCCCAAACCTGGATAAATTATCCAAAATTGGGTAAAAATGTTTTTTTATAAGGACGTGCGAACCCTTCACCCATCATAATGGGGATATTAAAAAAATAACTTAAAGATTTTCTTGTGTAAATGTCTATGAAGATTTTCAACCTTCCAGGTCATGGTTGTCCCACCATTCAGTCAGAACTGAAAATGCTTCTTGGATGAGAAGCAAAATGTCTTCAAGAGGGGGAAAAAAACCTCAGAAAGTCTAGTTGCCTTTTGAAAAAGCATCTTTTGGCATTTTCTTGTGTGATAAAATATATTCAAAAACCTCCCAAAATGGTAAAATATATTCAAAAATCTTACTCCTATTAAGATGAAATTACCAGTGGTAATTTGTTGACATGACACAAAGATCATTCAGTGATATTCTAATACAGGTCGACCTCAAGTTATGAATATTTTGTTCAGCAACCATTTCAAGATGCTAAAAGAAGGGATTTAAGATGAGTCCTCAAAGTTTGATAAAGCTTTCTGATAACCAGTTTTGGATATTAAAGGAAAAAGTCTGGGAAGCACTGGTATAGGCAAAGTTGAATGCCCAAAACTCTTCAGCAGCCTTTGGTAGAGACTCTATTATTAGGCACACTACAATATACAGAAATGTCAAACAAATGCATTCAAACAAAATGGAACATGCAAAGTGGGAATGGGAAGAAGCCCTGACCTTTGAATTGTATTGCGTAAGCAAGATACTACCAAGAAAGGAGCTGGGATTAGTAGTGAAGAACATCTAACTGCAGTGCTTATAAAGACTTCAAAGGACAAAGAAATACTTGCAATGGACTGTTACAATAGTCCAAGTAAGAGTATCAGTGGACAGAAAGTATCTGTGGACAGAAAGCACCAATAAGTAAAAATGACCCAGTCTCACAATTACCACTAAAAATGTCTAAAGGAAGAGTGTATTACAGTACCTAGTAGAAGGTTCCTGACCTTTTGACACTAACCAACTCACAGACCTACAGGAAGAATGGAGAAAAGCTTCAGGGACAATCTGATTAAAATTCCAGGATCTTGGTCTGGCCCATACTAAGTTTAACTAGTGTGCAGACAACAATGACAAGATGTCTAAAAGCCATCTAGACAATCCTCATTTATCTCAGGAACAAGCTATAAACCTGGTTTCATTAGCACAGATATAGCAATAAAAACTTAACTTTAAAGTTAGGCAACCAAGAGGAAGGAAAAATAGAACCACTCTGGGGATGCCCACTGAAAATACTATGGGATGAAATGGGTGTAAGAATGGGCAGAGAGACATTATTAAGACCCAGATAAAGCAGAATAGAATAGAATAGAATAGAATAGAATAGAATAGAATAGAATAGAATAGAATAGAATAGAATAGAATAGAATAGAATAGAATAGAATAGAATAGAATAGAATAGAATTCTTTATTGGCCAGTGTAATTGGACACACAAGGAATTTGTCTTTGGTGCATAAGCTCTCAGTGTACATAAAAGCTATAAGTGATAAGTCATGATCATAGTCATCATAAAAATACAGTACATTAGGTGCAACACTTAGTGATAGTCATAGGATACTAAATAAGCAATCAACATAAATCATACTAGGAAACTAAATAAAACAATATAAATTGTAAAGATGCAAGCAACAAGGTTATAGTCATAAGTAGAAAAGGAGATAGATAACAGGAAAGATGAGAAGAAGAAGAAGAAGAAGAAGAAGAAGAAGAAGAAGAAGAAGAAGAAGAAGAAGAAGAAGAAGAAGAAGAAGAAGAAGAAGAAGAAGAAGAAGAAGAAGAAGAAGAAGACAGCTTTACTGAATAGTTTGACAATGTTGTGGGAATTGTTGTTTAGCAGAGTGATGGCATGGGGGGGGGGAAATGACTTTGTGTCTAGTTGTTCTGGTGTGCAATGCCCTATAGCATTGTTTTGAGGGTAGAAGTTGAAACAATTTGTGTCCAGGATGTGAGAGACTGGAGCTTTGTCAACAGTATCTGGGAGTTGAGAATATCAAACACAGCAGACAGAACTAACAGCACTGTTAACTGAGGAACATAGTAACCAAGCATTTAAGGATTTAGAACCAGAGGTGGGAATTCAGCAGGTCCTGACCAGTTCTGGAGAACCGGTAGCGGAAATTTTGAGTAGTTCGGAGAACCGGTAAATACCAACTCTGACTGGCCCCGCCCCCATCTATTCTCTGCCTCCTGAGTCCCAGCTGATCGGGAGGAAATGGGGATTTTGCAGTAATCTTCCCCTAGAGTGGGGAGGGAATGGGGATTTTGCAGTAACCTTCCCCTGGAGTGGGGAGGGAATGGAGATTTTACAGTATCCTTCCCCTGGAGTGGGGTGAGAATGGAGATTTTACAGTATCTTTCCCCTGCTACGCCCGCCAAGCCAAGCCATGCCCACCCGCCGAGCCACGCCCGCCAGGCCCCGCCCACAGAACCAGTAGTAAAAAAATTTGAATCTCACCACTGTTTAGAACCTACTTGAACACAATATGCTAATTAACATCTATAGCTGGTTTTTTAATGGCTCAGACATGTGATATAAACCCACCCATTTAGTTAAATTTACAATTCAATAAATTGCCCAAATCCAGAAAATGCTTAATTTAGTATCCAAGTTAAACATGTTGAGAGAAAGAAGGATAAAGGCACTCATACACATTTCTTGATGTTGCTAATCATAACAAATGCCTGCTGGCTTCCCGTTAGGAAGCAAAAAGACATAAAAGTCATCACAAAAGGAAGTATTTGTGAGCTTTAGTTAAATTTTCTTGACCGTTTCTTAACCTTTCATACAACACAACAGCACTGTTATGAAAGAAAGGGGATCAAACCAAAAGGGAAAAAGTAATAAGAATGTTACAGTATTTTTTGGAGTATAAGACGCACCGACATTTCCACCCTCTTTTGGAGGGCAAAAAGGTGCGTCTTATACTCCGAAAAATACGGTATGTTTCATTTTCATATATTATCTCATGATTCCATTTGGTGCTCAAGGGGATGGGTTTACTATGCTCACTCCATATTTTATTTACTAATCTCTTAGAAAGATTAGGATAAGAGTTAATAACTGGATTCACCGTTTGTGCTCAGCCATGGCTTGTTTATGGTTTATTGAGTCTGCCACAGTAGACCAGTTTCACTCAACATGTTAAGATATAATCCATGCTTTTCAAGTTATAATATTCAGTTCATACAACATATTAAAGCTAAAATGATTTCATGTGTATAATGAATCAGGCCAGTGACACAGTTACAAAGAGATTCGAGCCTGAGTCTCCCTCTCCAATCTTAATGTGAATTTAACTCTGTTCCATATGCCTTGGAACAATCATTCATTATGACTGTCCACTATTTGGTTTTAAACAGGGGCGGGTTCCTAATTTTTTTACTACCACTCTGTGGGTGTGGCTTATTTTGTGGGTGTGGCTTGCCAGCCATGTGACTGGGTGGGCGTGACATCTAGGACTGCTGAAGGGAGGGGAACTGAGATAGGTCCTGCCGCCCATTCCCCCTCCCCTCAGCAGCTCAAGAAGCCTCAAACATGCGAAAATGCCTAGGATCATCACCGCGCGTTCGTGGCTTCTCGGACTGCTGAAGGGAGGGGAATGGAGATAGCTCCTGCCACCCGTTCTTTCAGCATCTCACACGCTCCCTCAGCCATCCTCCCCTGCTTGGACTCACTGTGGGGTAGGAAGGCAGCACATGAGCAGTGCCGAAAACTCGGCTTCTGGGCATGCGCAGAAGAATTTTTTTCAAAAAAATTGCGGCACCCAGGCACTGGCAACCGACCGCACCGGTACTATGACGTCACCAGCGGGCCGCTACCGGTGCTATAGAGTGGACCGCACTGATAGGAACCCACCACTGGTTTTAAAGCACGTTATATAAACTCTGTAAAATAAGGATATAGTTATGGGGCTGAACCTCAGAATGGGGTTGCACTCTTCCTAAGAATCACAACTGCAGTCTGGATGACTTCCTGAATTAAGCATGTATGCTTCTGGACAGCCGTGTAACATTGGAAAGGCCTTTTACTACCATGTTTTCCCCGAAAATAATACATCTCCCCATAATAAGGCCAATCAAGCTTTTCGGCGCATGCGCTGAAATAAGCCCCCCCAAAATAAGCCCCCCCCCAACTACTTAAATGGATGTGCAGTTTACTATACCTGAGACTTGCAGCTCCATCGCCATTGTGTCCAGGGAAGCACATGGACACAACAGCGAGGAACGTGACAGAGCTGCAAGTGTCAGGTAGGATGCGCGTCTCGCGGCCCACCCCACCCCGCCACACCTACCACCCTCAAATTTCATCCCACCGCGAGACACGCGTCCTACCTGACACTTGCAGCTCCATTGCATTCCTCAGCGTTGTGTCCAGGGAAGTCCATTGAAAAAGAAAACTTCTCGTGAGTTCAATCAAACTTCTCGAACTCGTGAGAAGTTTTCTTTTTCAATGGGCTTCCCGGGACACAACGCTGAGGAACGCAATGGAGCTGCAAGTGTCAGGTAGGACACACATCTCGTGGCCCACCCCACCCTGCCCTGCCACACCTGCCACCCCCAAATTGCATCCCACCGCGAGATGTGCATCCTACCTGATGCTTGCAGCTCTGTCGCGTTCCTCGGCGTTCTGTCCAGGGAAGCCCATTGAAAAAGAAAACTTCTCGTGAGTTCGAGAAGTTTGATTGAACTCGCAAGAAGTTTTTTTTTTCAATGGGTTTCCCTGGACACAACGCCGAGGAACGCAATGGAGCTGCAAGTGTCAGGTAGGACGCACATCTCGCGGCCCAACACGTCCCACCTGCCAGAATGAGTCTCTGTGAGACTCGTCACGCCACTGCCACTGCCTCGTGGAGCAGAACTCTGCAAGGCTTATTGTGCCGTTGCATGCACGAATGGCAGCACTACCGCAAGGTTCGACATACCAGCACAGTTGCGAGCGGCAGGACACCAGCTGTGCTGGTATGATGAAGATCGTGGCAGTCCTGCAGTTCTTGCATGCAACGGCACAACAAGCCTTGCAGAGTCCTGCTCCACGAGGCAGTGGTGGCGGCCCACCTGCTTGGCTGGCACCAAGAACAGGGAGGGGAGGTGGCGGTGATGGGACATCCAGTCCCACGCTCGCCACCTACTGCACCCCCAAAATAATAAGCTTCCCCCCAACAATAAAGCCAAGGTCATATTTCATGGGTCAAAAGAAAATAAGACCTTGTCTTATTTTCGGGGAAACACGGTAATTTTGTTTGATAAACCAACTGCTGAAATAGGCCTGGCCTGTGGCGAGTTATATGCAGACAATTAGACAGAATAACTTTATTGTCACTTCGAATGTACACTAATCGGCATACATTAAAATGAAATTTCATTGCATACGGCTCTCAAAGGGTCACCACCTCCAATATACACTACATGAACTCGACTAAATAAATAAATAAATAAATAAATAAATAAATAAATAAATAAATAAATAAATAAATAAATAAATAAATAAATAAATAAATAAATAAATAAATAAATAAATAGTAATGTGCTCTTTGTGGGGAGCCTTTGAAAATATTGTGGGTTGCATCTGACCCAGAATGCAGCAGCAGGGAAGTGAGCAAACCCTAGTCACTGGTTGCCTATATTGTAGGACAGTAATAGCCTCACATCTGCCTTGTGAGCGGGGCTTTTGGTGAAGATTTTTAATATAGAAAGAATGGGCTCTATATTAAGCCTTTTTTCTCTGAGCACAATCTTGTTGTGATGTCCACAAGATACAGTCAAAAAAGTCAACATGGTAGCCATGATGGGGAGATTAAAGTTCCAAGAAGCAGAGGGTTGATTGTACCATATGTCCACCATCTTCTTTGTTGACCATACCTTGCAGATATCTTTGCAGCTTTGTGTTGGTGTTTCTTACATGTAATTATTCTGATGTTACTTAAGCATACTGCAGGTGTTAAACTGGAAATCACTGAAACCAAATCTGCACTTGAAATTCCATACATGCAAAAATAAAATTGGTTAATTTATAACACAGGCCTATTCTCTAGCCCAGAGGTCTCCAACCTTGGCAACTTGAAGAGTTGTGAACTTCAACTCCCAGAATTCTTCAGCCAGCCATGTTGACTGAGAAATTCTGGGAGTTGAAGTCCACAAGTCTTAAAATTGCCAAGGTTGGAGACCCCTGTTCTAGCTTATTTTTTGGCTGGTTTTAGTTGCTGCTTTTTTGGACATTGCTTTCATTCTTAATATTTTAAATAAACAGCTTGAGTAAAACATGTGTGAATAACTTAGATACGTTTGCTGTTCTAGAAATATTCTATACTGCTATTTGTTGCGACAAATTCAACTAGATTTATCTGAGGCTCTGAGACATTTGTACAATTGGAGGAAATGGCAAAGGGAAAAAAGCTCTCTATGCTTTTATTGTTAAACAACAGCTTTTCTTCTGTTATGGGAACTACCATATCACGCATTTGGCACCACCTTTGCAGTGACAATAGTGTGCTTCAAGGTTTCCCAAAGTGATACAAGTACTGTGTTCCATGAAGCACAACCTTTCCAGATTTTTATCTTGGTTTGGTCACAAGTAAGCATAATATTTGTTCTAGATTTAAGTTCAGTTCACATATCATATTAAGTTATAATTTGTTTTGCTTGATGTTACCGTATTTTTTGGAGTATAAGACGCACCGGAGTATAAGACGTACCTTAGTTTTGGGGGAGGAAAATTGGGGGAAAAAATCTACCTACCAGGTATTCATCTGGCTAGCGTCCTTAGTCTGGTCAGATTCAGCACATTATTTTATCCCCTGGTTAAGGCTGAAAAAACCTTTTTTGGAGGCAGTAGTAATGAAAACAAGCCTGCAAGCCTGGAAGATCGATAGCACCTAGTTAGGGCTGGAAAAAAACCTTTGAAAAAGCTACATTCGGAGTATAAGACGCGCCCAAACTTTCAGCCTCTTTTAGGGGGGGAAAAGGTGCATCTTACGGTAATTGACCATGTTGTTAACTCAGACTTTGCAGCTTGTAAACAATGGTTTATAGTTTAGGTTGTCATACAAAGCGAAACCAATTGAGTTTATTCAATAAACCATTTTAAACAAATCATATTTTAACACAATGTATTACCAGGCCAAAATTATACTTGGGATAGCCATATTTAAAAAGTGAACTTTGTTTGATTGAATTAATTAACTCCAAAGTTGATTAACCAAAGAGTCCAGGTACATCTCTCTTGTTTCATGAAGTAGAACAAAGTAAAGAGCCCCTGACTATTTGGAATCATGACTTTGTATGACCATATTCCTGGGATTTATGTAACTAGAAGGCTAATGCTGATGCATAGTTATTCTACAACACTAATAATGCTTATGTATTTCATTATCATAGAACTACACAGTTGAAAACAATCTCAGAGGTAATCTAATTGAAGTTCCTGTTCCGTGCAGGATCTGCTGATGCCTTTTAGACAGATGGCTATTTGGTCTCTGTTTCAAAAATTCCAGTGAATGAATGAATCCTGTTTGTTTATGTTATCTACTTATTGGATTTATATCCTGCCTTTCTATTTACACAAGTCAAGGTGGTTCTACTTCCTCCTAAACTGCTTTGTTGTAACACCCATGTTCCTCAAAATCACGGACTTTTAATACAAAACCATAGAGCACTTGGTCAAAGATGATATTTCATTTTGCTCTTTGAGGGTTGGGCCTTTTCCCCATTCCGTAACTGTTAGGTCTAAACATAACACTAACATGGGAAGCAAACCAGCTTCCTTTACTTAGCTGCCGGAGAATAGAATAAAAGAAACCAACACTTTTGCAATTTCCCGGTGCTAACGGCAAAATTATCAGCATCAGAATATATGTAGTAAGAATGAGGAGAGAGGGTGATCAGATTTGCAGTCTTTAAAAAAAAGAGGAATTTAGCTCTGCTTTCCAAGAGAAATTTCTAACTGCAGAGAAAACTATTCACTCTGGAAGAAAAGCTGTCTTGGAAATGTCTCCCTGTAGGAAGCCAATTTCAAACAGACTTTCATAATGTTCTTAAACAGGTGAGGATTGATTTATTTCAGTGTTCCTCAGTTTTGGTGACTTTAAGATGAACTCCCAGAATTCCCCAGCCATCATTCCATTTGTCAAGGTTGAGCAAAACAGATTTATTCCATTGAGTTTTACAGAGTAAGCAGTTTTTTGTCCTGTAATTTTTCACTATTTTATTTCTCTTTTTCATCTTGCACATTTTTATTTTGCATTCTTTCTGTTCATTTGCGTTTATAATTTATAAGCTGCCTTCTATCCATAGGCAGAATCAAAGTGTTACAATTTGCTGATTTAGGGGTGGGTTTTTTTGGACTGATTTTGAATACCAGAATAATAGAGTTGGAAGGGACCTTGTAGCAATTCTAATCCAAACCCCTACTCAGGCAGGAAACCCTATGGTTGTCCTCTTCTTAAAAACCTCCAGTTTTGGAGCACCCAAGGCAAGTAGTTCCACTGATTAATTGTTCTAACTGTCCAGAAAGTTCTCCTTAGTTCCTGGTTGCAATAAAAAACTAGCAAACAAGCAAATAATAATAATAAATGCTTTAATGATACTGTAACATCCTGGATGATGACCCTGAGATCATCTTGTTCTTGTGTCCCAATCAAATGAGTATTTACTCAGAGGGAAACAGCCAATCAAGTGTTTAGATGCCCTCCCTAGGCAAACTTATCTGACACTATCATTATCTTTTCAGTGCCAAGGGAAGAGTTTCAATTGCCAATTTTTGAACAAACTGAATCTTCTGTACACTTCTCAGAACCTATAGATTTTTTAAAAAATGTTTCTACTGCATGTTTGCTGGAATTTCTTTATTGTTTTTAATCTGTAGTTCTCAGGAAAGATTTCAACAAGGCTGTATAGATATCTTGGCAATAATATCAATGTGATTTCAGGGGTGGGTTCTAACTTACCTTGCCGCTGGTTCGCTTCCTCCTGCGCATGCGCGCATGTGCGATGCCGAAAACCAAGCTTCTGCGCATGCGCAAAACCAAAAAACAGCTTCTGCATGTGCGCAGAAGCCAAAAACAAGATGGCGGCGCCTATGGTGCCACCATTAGAGCCGGTTTAGGGATGTGGCCAACCGGCTATTGCTCCCAGTTCGGCAAGCGGGGGGAAATTCCCGCTACCAGTTCTAAAGAACCGGTCCGAACCAGGAGCAACCCACCTCTGTGTGATTTGCTGGAAAACTATTATTAAGACCAAAAAACAAGACTCTTTGTGCCTTATAAAACTCATGTGTCTTAAATGACATGAGAAACAATTAAATATAGTTAAAATAGCAAATTTTACGTGACTAGGCAGAGAAAAATTATTTTGATCTAAACAGTATTGAAAAAATTAAATAAAAGGATCCATTGAACACATACTTCTTCATTGTCTCTTTTAGGTACCTGATGTAAGGATTTAATAACACTCCTATTAATCAATGAGAGGAAATTATTATTTAGTTGTTTTAGCTAACTGGTCAGTTGAAATTTCCAGAAGAAGCATAAAATTCTCTTTAATCATTATTGTCACCTATCATTAAAGTGACCAGATTTTTTTTTTTTTAAGCGGGACACTGACGGGGGGGCGGGGCCGCCCATTTGAGTTTTGCCCACTGCGCATGCGCAGAATGCTGCGCATGCGCAGAGGGCAAAAGACCGCCAATGTCGGCGTCCAGGTGGGGGGGGAGGCGGGAGGCCTTTCCTTGCCTCCCGCCTTCCCTTCGGGAGCCGGCAGCGCGTTTCTTTCTTTGCATCCTATTTGCTCGAGTTTTTAACTCTTCGGGGATCTCTCCCCCCTCCTATTTTACTACTCTCCCCTCACCTGCATTATTAGAGGAACTGAGGAAGAGTCGTCCGGAGCTGTTCCAAGGATGAGGAAGAGAGAAAGCCATTGTGCTTCAACCTGAGCGCCTTTAGTGGCCTATCGCCTTTTATATCGCCGGGCTTTCTAATTTGCATGCCCCAGGTAGCGGTCATTGGCTCCCCGGTCACTGTGGCTGTACCGGGGAGCCTGCGTGCTTGTCATCAATGGAGACGCGCGCGCGGAAGGCACCACGGAGCAGAGGCACCTGGCGAGCGAGCGGGCAGGCGGGCAGGAGACGCGGGCAGGAGCCTGCCGCCGATGCCGCCACTCACCTCGCTCGCCAGGTGCCTCTGCTCCGTGGTGCCTTCCGCGCGCGCGTCTCCATTGATGACAAGCACGCGGGCTCCCCGGTACAGCCACAGTGATCCTATTTGCTCTAGTTTTTAACTCTTCGGGGAGTTCAATGGAGACGCGCGCGCGGAAGGCACCACGGAGCAGAGGCACCTGGTGAGCGAGCGGGCAGGCGGGCAGGAGACGCGGGCAGGAGCCTGCCGCCGATGCCGCCACTCGCCTCGCTCGCCAGGTGCCTCTGCTCCGTGGTGCCTTCCGCGCGCGCGTCTCCATTGAACTCCCCGAAGAGTTAAAAACTAGAGCAAATAGGATCACTGTGGCTGTACCGGGGAGCCCGCGTGCTTGTCATCAATGGAGACGCGCGCGCGGAAGGCACCACGGAGCAGAGGCACCTGGCGAGCGAGGCGAGTGGCGGCATCGGCGGCAGGCTCCTGCCCGCGTCTCCTGCCCGCCTGCCCGCTCGCTCACCAGGTGCCTCTGCTCCGTGGTGCCTTCTGCGCGCGCGTCTCCATTGAACTCCCCGAAGAGTTAAAAACTAGAGCAAATAGGATCACTGTGGCTGTATCGGGGAGCCCGCGTGCTTGTCATCAATGGAGACGCGCGCGCGGAAGGCACCACGGAGCAGAGGCACCTGGCGAGCGAGGCGAGTGGCGGCATCGGCGGCAGGCTCCTGCCCGCGTCTCCTGCCCGCCTGCCCGCTCGCTCGCCAGGTGCCTCTGCTCCGTGGTGCCTTCCGCGTGCGCGTCTCCATTGATGACAAGCACGCAGGCTCCCCGGTACAGCCACAGTGACCGGGGAGCCAATGACCGCTACCTGGGGCATGCAAATTAGAAAGCCCGGCGATATAAAAAGGCGATAGGCCACTAAAGGCGCTCAGGTTGAAGCACAATGGCTTTCTCTCTTCCTCATCCTTGGAACAGCTCCGGACGACTCTTCCTCAGTTCCTCTAATAATGCAGGTGAGGGGAGAGTAGTAAAATAGGAGGGGGGAGAGATCCCCGAAGAGTTAAAAACTAGAGCAAATAGGATCACTGTGGCTGTACAATGGAGACGCGCGCGCGGAAGGCACCACGGAAACAAGGAGGAATCTAGTAACAATCAAGCTAAAAAGATATATTCAGTTTAATTTTTTTTTAAATCTCGCCTCGTTATTTTTTTATAACTGATGGCAGCAAACATACCCAATACCGCTTCCGCCTATTTTCGCCCCACAACATCAACTCTGCAAGATAATAAGTTGGGCTGAGAAAGAATGATTGGCTGCCTTTCTTAAAGAGAAACGAGAGCGGGGTTTTTGCACGTATTTCTTCCTACTCTGCGATAGGCCGGAGGTCTGCAAAAAGCCACGCCCTCCCTGCTTACTGGAGGGAGATTTAAAGCCGCATTTCATGCTGGCCATTAGGGTTTTTGGAAGGGGTGCTCAGGTTCGGCGGCCAATCATGCAATTTCCGAATTCTTTGTCGGACTCCTCAACTGCCGTAACTGGCCGGTAGTTGCCTTTAGATTTTGGGCGTTGGGTGTTGGGTGGAGCTTCATTTTAAACTGCTGGTATCTCTGCCTTCTCCCGTCGGAGGTTTAAAAATCGGGACTTTTTAAGAGGGAGGGCGGGCGGGACGCGGGACAAATTGCGAAAAAGCGGGTGTGTCCCGCCAAAATCGGGACGTCTGGTCACCTTACCTATCATGTAATATTATACTTCGTACTGCTCAGAATACCATCTGTGTTAACTTTATTAAGATAACGGGGAACATTCTTAACCAATAGTTGCAATAAAAAGAAATAAGTCTTGTCTGTTTTCACATTTGTGGTATATTTTGTTTTCAAAAGGAATGGAATCTCTCTAGCTAGTATTGTGTTTCTCTCTGCTCCAAAAGACAACGCTTCCTAATAAGTTCGCTGGCAAAATTTGTTAAAATTGTTAGTGTGATTGTCTTTAATTAATCATTTTCCTATAAACATGTAAAACTCATTCTGGTTATGAAACAGATTTTTCCCAAAAGACAGTGCTGATGGAAGGAAAGAGTTGAATAGAAATAGAATGTTTGAAAGCAATCATCATACAGATTTGCTACAGTCCGTAGGACAGAGATTGATCTAACAATCAAATCAGAGAAGTTGGTTGTTTAAAATTTGTTAACTTTCCGTTTTAAAAATTGTTTAGAAGAAGAAGCATGAAATGCTTGTTTTTTTTTAAAAAAAAAACCACATTATTCTTGATGCACTAATCTGAATTTCTTTTGCTAATTATGGTGGAGTGAAAGCGGATAACTTTGCACAGATGATAATTCCAATTTAAGCTATTAGTCTTATTATTTATTTATTGCCCAAAGTTACTGAAGTGCCTAGAATAGCCATAACAAGAATGTAATGTAATCAAAATAAAGGAAGTTGAGCACTGATATTTTTTTTAAAAAGCTGTCCAGCTGCTGTTTCAAATCCTTTCAAAGGCTTTGGAAACTTTGTCTGGATGTAATGCACTACATAAATATTTGTTTTGGAATTACACTCCAGAGATGCTCTGGGCTTGGAGTCTTACCTCCTTTGTTTTGTTTTGTTTTGTTGCCAATGTTTCCAAAGCTCATCATGTAGAATTTAGCTTGCAATTGATACTTGATGATTGACCCTGGTTTCTTATACCAAATTCGATACCAAAACCAAAGGCACATATCAACATAATGTTTTTTATGTATTTATTTGTTATTCTTACATAAATGTTCTGCATTTCGTTAGATAAAATGCAGGGATGCACAGTTTGGGATGAGATACATCTTGCTAGCATGCCTTCTGCAGCTTTTATGATGGATGTGTGTTGGAAGAAATGTCCATCTGGGTTCAGTTTCAAGTGGGGAGAAAGACACTGGAAACATTGAGACTGCTTGGAAAGATGGTTTAATGGTGGGCAGGACCACATGGCTTTTAGGTCCTGGGCAAAAAAAGGCACATGAAGTGGAGAGCGGGATATATTTATACACTCTCTTGGGCACTGCCTTAGAGTTTCCTGTTCCTGTACAAGAAATGTATCCCATTGGCTGTCAGACTCCCAGGGGGTGGGGTCTTAGCTAACTTTGTAGGCAGTGTCCCAGGCTGGGTTGGGCCTTGTGTCAGTCCCGACCTGCCATTTCGGTGGGGGTGGAGAACACTTCCAACCTGCCATCTCCTGATGCCCAGAGAGCTCCGTGATGCCGTTTAGAGCCTCCCAAAACCGCCACTTCTGCCCAGCTGATAGGCGGTCAGGAGATCCGCCATTGCCTACATTGGGGCATGTGTGGAGCTCATCCGCATGCGCAGGAGTGAGCTGTCTCGGCCGGAACATGTCTTGTTTGACACTGATGTGGGTGGAGGGGTGGAGTTGCTGTGCGGGGCGTGGTAGCTTTAAATGGTGGCGGGTGCACAGGAAGTTTGACGCTGACAACATTTCGCTTTGTACATACACCAAGTGATAGTGAGTAGTACCGGAGACTGGAGAATTAAAGTACTCTAACAGATTTCTATCATTGTTGAGCTTTTCTTTCTCCGTGGCTGTCCGGAAGCTGACACCTCGCTGGGTGATGTAATCTTCCCAGGTGCCATGTGGTGAGATGGGTAGAGGGCTAATCCTATTATGTCCTGAGGGCCATGTCTTAATTCCATCACCCTGGAGCTGAAGTGGGGAGCAGAGAGCTGCAGGAAACTGCTTTGTCTTAAAGCTGCTTTAAAAACATGTTTCTCCTTTTCTCATCCAGGGAAATATAATATTTTTAATATTTCCTACAATATTTCATTCTTCTAGGAGGGGGGTGGGTGCTAACTTCCTACATGGCAAGGGTGGGTTCCCCTTACATTTGCCACCGGTTCGCATCGCGATGTTTCATGCACGTGCGCATGCTCCATTCCCCCGTGCAATTTCACTTCCGCGCATGCTCAGTAGCAGGATTCAGCCTGAAACACAGCTGAGGAGCTGATCAGCTGTGCTTCAAGTGAAGAAATAAAGGTGAGTATTAACCCGGGGGCGGGCTGGAGGGCTCTTTTTCAAGCCGTGGAAGAGGAGAAGCCATCCAAACACGGAAAAATTCACCAAAAATTCCCAAAAAAAGATGGCGGCGCCCACGGACTGGCACCAACTGAACCGGATCCGTGATGCCATCGTCACGTCAGCAGCGGGTCGCTAACAGTTCGGGCGATCTGGTCCGAACCGGGAGGAACCCACCCCTGCTACATGGGCTTAAAACCTTAGACCTTTTTCTTACTGGGGTGGGATATCTCAAGTGAAAAGTAAATATTTTTAGCCTTGCAAATGCTTAGAATATTCATTGCAGTCCTTAATTTGACCTTTGCAATGGCTAGTGAGGCTCTTGAGTTAAAGGAAGTTGTACACCCCTGTTTTAAGGGCTCAACAGAGAACTCTTCTATAATTTTATCCTTGCAAAAATGTCTGTGTTAAAAGACAATGATAGGCTCAGAGTCACAATGTCAGCTCTCTGATAAGTAGGAACCTGAGTTTTACCAGTCATGATCTTAACCAATATGGCATGTCGGCACTGATTGAATTAAGATCAATATAAACTATGTCTTAATGATGACTTCATTGAAATTATGTCTGCTTGGTACGTGCCTCATTAAAAAAACGTCTAGGGAAATTAGTTCATCTTACTGGGAATGCCATTTGTGATTAAAGTTCACAAAGATGACACAGAAAAGGCTATCAAAAGTAACATGCTTTACTCTGGATATCTTTAGCACATAAAAAGCAGGATACAAAAGAAAACTTATCCTTGATTTCTTTTCAATTCTAATATATTTTGTGCTAAGCCAAAACATGGATATATCCTAGCTCAGTGATGGCGAACCTATGGCACGGGTGCCACAGGTGGCACACGGAGCCATATCTGCTGGCACGCGAGCTGTTGCCCTAGCTCAGCTCCAGCGCGCATGTGTGTGCATGCCAGCTGATTTTTGGCTCGCGCAGAGACTCTGGGAGGGCAATTTTGGCCTCCGGAGGGCCTCCGGGGTGGCGGGGGGGAGCGTTTTCGCCCTCCCCAAGCTCCAAGAAAGCCTCTGGAGCCTGGGGAGGGCAAAAAATGGGCCTACTGGGCCCACTGAAAGTCGGGAAACGGGGGAGTAGGGGGGGCGCGCATACATGTGCAGGCGGATGGGGCAAGTGGGGGGCTTTGAATTATGGGTGTGGGCACGCACGCACATGTGATAGCCTGTGCGCGCACTATTTCGGCACCCGAGGAAAAAAAGGTTCGCCATCACTGTCCTAGCTTCTTTGTAGATCTTTCTGTATAGCTGCACAACATGAGAACAAATATAATTCAACATGCAGAGTTCTTAAAATAGGAGTACCTGACAATAGCTCAGCAACAACATTTAATGTTGTAGTCTACTTATTCCTCTGTTTCAGGAATAGGAAATTATGGATAAATGCACTGAACTGTATTGGTGTGAATTAGTTTTAGCTATATTTCCTTTTCTTTTTATTATCTCATGTCTTAATTTTGAGCATTACTTTTTTCTTACTCATTTGTACAAATATCACTACATGCAGAATAGAATTGTGTAATATATACATATGGAGAGAGAAACCTTGAAAAGTATGGTGAGATATAGCATCTCTACTTCTTCCAGCCAATCAGAAATGGTAAGGAACTGCCGTGTATGACTACATTCTGATGCATAACTATTTGAAAATAGTAAGTGATGTTTTGTGTATATAAGGTTCTAAAGTAATTCACTAAGTTTATATCCACATTCAGAAGATAAACAGCAGAAATTAACGGACGTTGATCAGGAAGGTGCTTCTCATCACTTAACATTACTGAACCATTTAAATTGATATTTTAGTGCTAACTGGCAGCAGCTTGCCAGGGTTTTCAAAAAATAATTTTTCTAATCCAATCTGCAGATGCTGGAAAATAGTTCTTTATAAATCACTAAATCTTCATCTAGCAAAGAAACCTGATAAGTAAACTACTGGCATTTTAATTTAATACCAGAGTGACTGTGATTTATGCATTCAATAAATATATATTGAATTTTAGTAAATTTCTGCAAATGGAATTACATTTTTTTAAAAAAATAAGGAAATATGTTTTATATTTTCTAGACAGACTGCTTCTGTAACTAGAGCTGCAGAAAGAGGATATATGATGCCACCTTCAGTGAAAGAAAAATACTACATTAAATTTCAATTTATTACTTTCACATTTGGTTTATTTAAAAGTACATCCTATCCTTGCTACATGAAATTCAAGAGAAGGCATACATGGAGTTCCAGATTAGGGTCAGTTAGGAGGAATCTTAGAAGTAAAGATGTAATTATTTATTTATTTATTTGCTACAGCAGAATAACACGGCTATCTACCTTTTTAGAAATGTTTACAATGGAAATTCAGCCATATCAAGCAAACATCTAATTCTTTCATAAACAAATATCACCTTTCTAGCCAAATGAAAATGACAACATAATTCCTAAACTTTAGAATCTGCTATAATTCATTTATAATATGGATTATTATGAGAAATTGTAATAATTCCCTCTTTTCCCTCCACTCAAACCTATTGAACTATTTTATTATAATAGTCTTCATATTAAACAGAAAAAGATAAAAATACCACCCATGTTGAAATTTTGTATAAAATCACAACAGCTGTTCATACAACTGTTTACTTGGGAGACATCCTCCAAAACAAGGCAAGCAATTTATTATATACAACATGCTTCTCTAAATAAAGAGGAAAAAAATTGGATTCTAAACTCCCTATTTGAATCGGTCACAATAAATTTCATACGCCTCCATCTTTGTCCCACTAAGACATACTAAGTGGAATAACTCAATATGGTGAAGTAATTTCTTATACATATGCAGAGCCAAATATATATAAGCACGTCTGATGAGGTACACTATAGAACAGGGCTGTCAAACTCCCGGCATCACGCACTGGCCACGCCCGTGCCTGGTTTAGTGAAGGGGGGGAAAGTCCTGATACATCACGTGATGCTGCCATGACGACGTGAGTTTGACACCCCTGCTATAGAAGGATACACAAATGTCAAAAGTTACACTGTGTATTTTAACAAGTTAATTAGCAATGTATATTCCAGAATATACCGTATTTTTCGGAGTATAAGACACACCTTTTTACCCCCCAAAAGAGTGTGAAAACTTGTGTGCGTCTTATACACCAAATGTAGCCCCACCCAGCCACCCCCACCCTTTGGCCTCTACCTCCCAACAATTTACCTCTTTGCAGCAAACAGCAGCAGAGCCTGATTAGCACAAGAAACTGATTAGCAGCCTCCCGATCTACAGCTGAGAGGCTGCAGCCACCTGGTAAAATGAAACTAACTACGGTGGCTGTAAGGAGACAAATTGCTGGGAGATACACTGCTGGCAATGTTGGACTGCTGAAACTGAAAGGAGGTAACAACTCCTGTGGCCTAGAGGTGGAGCTCTTGCCTCACAATCAGGAGGTTGTGAGTTCTATCCTAGGTAGAGGCAGATGTAGGGTCTCCTGCTTGGGCAGGGGGTTGGACTAGATGACCTGCAAGGTCCCTTCCAACTCTGAGTGTTCAAATTATTAAACTTATTTTTTAAAGACTGCTTTATTATTGTTCTAGACAACTTTAAAAAATGAAGAAGCTTTTTAAAATAAATGCTTGCTCTGAAGAGGCCCAGTGCTTTTGTATCTTCTTTTAAATAGCAGAGAATGTATACTTCCAGAAAGCCACATCAAATTTAAAGATCTGTAAAAGTATAATCTGAAATGTAACAGTGTCCTGTTTAGTGTTAAGATAAGGCAGCTGAGTTAAACCCTCACTTAGTCATGTTTGTAGTAGATCTATTTAAATAATTGGGAGGAGTTAGTGTGATTACATTTAAGAAAACTTTCTGGCATTGTGTATATTTCTCCAATTCTTTGCTATTTCTATGGGTCAGGCACACATGCACAGAAATACACAGCAAACAGTGTATATCATATGTACTGTTTGCTGTTTGGAAAATTGCTGGGAGGCAGAGACCTTTTTTCCTTGTTTTCCTCCCCCAAAACTAAGGTGTGTCTTATACTCCGAAAAATACGGTATACTTCACAAAATTTAAATAATGTCCATTTCAGCCCCATACATACTTCTCTTGATCTGCTATGGGCAGTGTAGGAAGGAAAGGTGGCCAAATTCAACCTCTTGGTATACTCTAAAATTGTTTGAAGTGCCCATTCTAGAATAAAGATGCAATAT